>ONZH01022079.1:0-29860 GCA_900303285.1 Rhinella marina | reverse complement strand
CCCCTTCAGACCATCAGATCAGCCTGTAGTGCCCCTTCAGACCTTCAGATCAGCCTGTAGTGCCCCTTCAGACCTCAATCAGATCAGCCTGTAGTGCCCCCTTCAGACTCAGATCAGCCTGTAGTGCCCCCTTTCAGACCTCAGATCAGCCTGTTAGTGCCCCCTTCAGACCTCAGATCAGCCTGTAGTGCCCCTTCAGACCTCAGATCAGCCTGTAGTGCCCCCTTCTTCAGACTCAGATCAGCCTGTAGTGCCCTTCAGACCTCAGATGGCATGTGCCCCTTCAGACCCAGATTCAGCCTGTAGTGCCCCCTTCAGACCTCAGATTAGCCTGTAGTGCAGGATCAGCCCGCCTTCATCAGACCTCAGATCAGCCTGGCAGCCCCCAGATCAGCCTGGCAGCCCCCTTCAGACCTCAATCAGCCACTGTGCCCCATAAAAAAAAATAAAATTTACCTCTCCGGCTGCAGCTCCGCTCCGACACTCTTTCTCTCTTCACTGCCCCGCTGCACTGTCACCTGACTGCATGCAGCGTCAGGTCAGAGTGCGCGCACTACGTCCTGACGCTGTACCAGTCAGGCGTGTGCAGCGCAGAAAGGAAGACCAGCAAAGAAGGTACGAGCGCAGAGCTGAGCGGTGAGTCCAGGACCGCTCCTGCGCTCCAGCAATGGCGCTTCCCTCTGTATGAGGAAGCACTATTGCTTCCTGCGCCCTGAAAAGACTTCTGGCCGTCTCCTGGCTTAGCGAGGAGGACAGGAGTCCAAAACCGGACTGTCCGTCCAAAACCGCGGATGCCCCTAATGGATGGTGAGGGGTGTTAGGAACACAGAAAAAGAATTTTGATTTTAGGACAGGACAACCTCTTTAAGTACCAACATACAAGGTACTGCATCCATTCCTACTATGAAACTGACATGTATGCGCAGTAACGATGTTTTTTGGATTAAAAAAGCTGAAAAAAATTGTTTTCATTATAATTTTGTGCAAGTGGCTTAAAGCCTGATTCAAGAAAAAAAAATTACAGAAAGTAGGAACAAACTGAACACTTACCTGGTGACCTCCTTTTCATATTTTCAGCTGCAGATCTGCCAGTTCTTGTCCTCCTATTCTGCCTTTTCAGACTACACTGTGCATCGGTAGTCCAAGAGACTTCCTGCTGCCCTTGGATTGGCCAGCACTGCTCATGTGAACAATGATGGCCAATCCAAGAGCAGAGCTGAACAAGCAGGAAGTGTTATCAAATAGTCTCAGAAATGGTGCAGCCTTCTTGGATGGCAGAATAGAAGGAATTGGTACATCTGTAGCTGAAAAGATTAAAAAGTGGTCAGTGTTCTGTTCGTTCCCCAGTTAACATGATTTTTTTTTCTTGATCCAGAAGGTTGCTTTAACAACTTCCCGTCCGCCCATAGTATATAAACGTCCGGGAAGTGGTTAATTATCTCTCAATTGACGTTTCTGAATGTCCATTCAGAGATAGCAGCTGCACGCTAATCGTGCAGCTGCACAGCGGAGTACCTGCTGTCACTGACAGCAGGGTACCCCATAGAGAAGGCAGGGACCGTTCCCAGGGGTCCCTGCCTTGTAGATGGCTGTATACACAGCGCTCAACGCTATGTGCGCTTCCTGTTCCGGCGGTCACGTGATCGCCGGGGCCAGGAGAGTGCAGGAGCTGCCGGGTCTTTCATAGACCCGATCAGCCCTGCACTGAGGCTGTACAGCATAGTATTATGCTGTACAGCCTCTCTGGCCGTGTATTTCCCCTGTAACTGGGGCTACTATGTCAGCCCCAGTTACAGGAGAAATCAATAGTGTAAAAAAAAAGTAAAGTTAAATGTCCCCCAGAGGTCTTGTATGACCTTATGGGGGACACAAAGTGTAAAATAAAAGAAATAAAAATAAAAAAATAGAGTATTATAAAAAAAAGTTTCACATATAAAAAAATAATTTTCCCCCAAATATGTCATTAAAAAAATGTTACAAATAAAATAAAAATAAATAAATAAAATAGACATATTTGGAATCACCGCGTCTGCAACGACCGGCTCTATAAAAATATCACATGATCTACTCCATCAGTTAAACGCTGTAAAAAAATAAACAAATAAACATTACGCCAAAACAGATTTTTTAATTACCTCACCTCTCAAAAAACATAATATCAATTAATCAAAAAGTTGTATGCATCCCAAAATGGTAGCAATAAAAACGTCACCTCATCGCTCAAAAAATGAGCCCCCACACAAGATCATAGCCAGAAAAATGAAAAAAATATAGCTCTTAAAATATTGCAACACAAAAACATGATTTTTTTTTCTAAAAATGCTCTTATTGTGTAAAACATAAAAAAAAAAAAAAATAGACATATTTGGTATTGTTGCGTCCGTGACAACCGGATCTATATAAATATCACATGATCTACCACATCAAGTGAACGGTGTAAAAAAAAAAATAGAAAAATGCCCCTAAACTGCTTTTTTTGTGACTTAACCTCCCAAAAATGAGATTAAAAAGTGATCAGAAAGCCAGATGTACCCCAAAATGGTGCCAATATAAAGCACAGCTTGTCCCTCAAAAAATAAGCCCTTACGCAGATCAGTCCACAAAAAATTAAAAAGTTATCGTTCTTAAAAACCATGACAGAAAATTCCAGGTTAGAAAATGCAGATGCTGCTCCTCCCCTTCTGAGCCCTGGTGTATCCCCAAATAACAGTTTACGACCACATGTGGGGTGTTTCTGCAAACTGCAGAATCGGGGTAATAAATATTGAGTTTTGTTTTGCTGTTAACCCTTGATGTGTTACAGGAAAAAATGATTAAGGCTACTTTCACACTTGCGTTTGCAGGATCCGTTTGTGAGATCCGTCACAGGCTCTCACAAACATCCTGAACGGATCAGTTTTGTCCTAATGCATTCTGAATGGAAAAGGATCCGTTCAGAATGCATCAGTTTTGCTTCAGTTTGCTTCAGTTCAGTCTCCATTCCGTTTTGGAGGCGGACACTAAAACGCTGCTTGCTGCGTTTTGATGTCCGCATGAAGAAACTGATGCAAACAATGTAAGTCAATGGGGACGGATTCGTTTTGTCTTACACAATAGAAAACTGATCCATCCTCGATTGACTTTCAATGAAGTTCAAGACGGATCCGTCTTTGCTATGTAAAAGATTGTATTATCATGAGGGATCCGTTTGTGAGAGTCTGGATGGATTTCACAAACGGATCCTACAAACGCAAGTGTGCAAGTAGCCTCAAATGGAAAATCTGCAAAAAAAGTGAAATTTTGAAATTTCACATCTATTTTGCTTTAATTCCTGTGGAATAATTAAAGGTTTAACAACATTTCTAAAACCAGTTTTGAATAGTTTGAGGGGAGTAGTTTCTAAAATGGGGTCATTTATGGGTGGTTTCTATTATGTAAGACTCACAAACTGACTTCAGAACTGAACTGGTCCTTAAAAAAGTTGATTTCGCAAATTTTCAAATATTTCTTCTAAAATTCTAAACCTTCTAATGTCCTAAAAAAATAAAATGGCACTACCAAAATGATGCCAACATAAAGTAGACATATGGGGAATGTCAATTAATGAGTATTTTATGGGTTATCACTATCTGTCTTAAAAGCAGAGATTCAAATTTAGAAAACAGTGATTTTTTTCAAATTTTCGTTAACGTTTGGATTTTTTTATAAATAAAAGTAAAACATATCGACTCAAATTTACCATTAACATGAAGTACAATGTGTCAGGAGAAAACAATCTCTGAATGGCTTGGATAAGTAAAAGCGTTCCAAAGTTATTACCACATGAAGTGACACGTCAGATTTGCAAAATTAGGCCTGGTCAGGAAGGGGGTAAGTGGCCCGGATGGAAAGTGGTTAACAAGGCTTGTATCTGACCCAAACCATTATGAACGCTCCTACCTGCTCCTGCCTGTTTGGTTCTGTCCCCATTGCAGCCCATGAAGGATATATCCAATATTTTAGCACATTTCACTACTATGGCACCACACTGCCAAAGCAACACATTATTTCCTCATTGTTACAGATTTGCGCTCATTGCAGCGCACACTCATTCTGCATACAAAATCCACAACACAAATGGGATATGTATAATTCTGAGCGGAATATCACTCTATGATTAGCGGATTTTCTGCCGCATGTCAGTTTACCCTTAATGGGGTGTCAAAAAGAGAACAAAGTTGCAATTCAGCCATCAGCTGCTTCCCGCGATGAGAAGGGCATAATAAGCTAAAACTATGCCACTTGTACAAGATGCAAACCATTAAATCCATAAAATGAACAAATCTTCATTATGTTATTTCCAGGGTCACCATCTGAAAAAAAGCCAAAACTTAATGCACAAGATAGAAGACAAATAAGAAAAGTGAAAAAAAGATAGAAGGCTGGTTTCCCACAGCATAGCTGTGAAAAGATTTTGTTTTCATTGCATTTTCAGCATTTTTTTATGTGATATTTTACAATCAAGTCTATAGTGACACATTAAAGAGCACCTGTCAGCAGATTTGTACCTATGACACTGGCTGACCTGTTATATGAGTGCTTGGCAGCTGAAGGCATCTGTGTTGTCCCATGTTCATATGTGCCTGAATTGCTGTTAAAAATTATATTTAAATATATGCAAATGAGCCTCTAGGAGCAATGAGGGTGTTGCCATTACACCTAGAGGATCTGCTTTCTCTGCAACTGCCGTGTCCTCTGCACTTACTGCCAGGCAGTAAAAATATCATCACGCTTGGCCCTGTGAATCAAGGTGCAGAGGGTGCAACATTTGAAGAGAGGGCACAGCCTTTAGGTGTATGGCAAAGCTCCCATTGCTCCTAGAGGCTCATTTACATATATTAAAACATGATTCTTCTCACTAATGCAGGCACATATGAACATGGGACAAACACAGATGTCTTCAACTTCCAAGCGCTCATGCAACAGGTCAGCCAGTTTCATAGCTACAAATCTGCTGACAGGAGCCCTTTAAGCACACTATAAACAATGCATTTTTCTTTGTGGCTTTTTTGAGGCCAGCAAAAAACATACCACCTGTGAAAAAAACTTGAAATTCATGGAGTTTTCTGTAAGTGAAGAAAAGATGAAAAAAGCATGAAGGAGGTCCAAGTGTGTTTCATAAAGAAAAGGATTTAAAATCATCATTGTAAAATTGGCGTGGAACACATATGACCTTCATGCACAACAGGAAGATCCTATTAATTTCATAAGTAATTATTGAACTGCTTATATGCACTGTATACGGGTTCGGGGTCTCAACCAATACAGAGTCATTCACAATGGTTATGGTTAAATGGCAGCATTTGAAAAACTTGAAATTTGAATGATTTTAGGAAGTTCACTTATACAAACATTAAGGTACTGTAGCATGGGATAGCCCTCTATGTGCCATGTGATGTAGTCTAAATATACAGAGTTTAAGTATCGAACCAACTATAAAGTTTACATGAAAAAAAAAATCTTGGAACAGGAAACAATCCTGTATATTAGAAAAAAATATCATATTTATATTGTACTTGAATGAATCATTACAGATAAATTGACATGCTTAAATCCTTTGGTTAATTTATTCCTACTACCAATAGTATCTATCTAAAAAGTTACCTGAAACAAGTTACACTTTAGAAATGTCTACCAGCCTTCACTTCCCAAGTCCATCAATGAGCATTAGGTGACTGTGAGTATGTTCCTGGTTCACTGGTTGTCTTCCTTGGACCACCTTTGCTAGGTTCTAGCCACTACATACCAGGAACACTCCACAAGGCCTGCCATTTTGGAGATGCTCAGAACCATTCATCTATCCATCACCATTTGGTTCCTGGGACAGATGATCACATGCTATAATGCCTCCTTTTTTTCCTGCTTCCAACACATCAACTTCAAGAACTAAATGTTATCTATGTAATTTACTTCATCTTTGATTGCCTTTAATGTTAGGATCACTATATGTTATATGTATACATAGAAATATGGCTACCAAGATGCAAGTTTTTGTCAGATTTGATAATCAGAATGTATTTTGACAGATAGTTGTTTACTCTTCTTCAGTGCATGAAACACCTGATAGGGAGTCAGGTTGTTGGTTTAGGAAGAGAAGATGCCACTCCATCCTTTAAGACAATCTAGGTTTTGGGGTGTATAATGAGCCTCATTAGGTGGTCAGTATGTTTTTGGAGTGTGAGAGAAAATCATAAAAAACCCCACAAACTCCATGTAGAAGTTGTCCTTGGTCAGAATCGTACCGAGGATTCCAGTTCTGCAAGGGAACAGTGCTAACCACTGAGCCACCATACCCACTGAGGTCAGATTTAAAGAGAAAGCGCTGTGTTGCAGATACAACCATCTGGCTGTTAATTATAGTATGTGAAATCACCTAAGGCCACTTTTACACAACCAGTATTATGGTCAGTATTTTACATCAGTATGTGTAAGCCAAAATGGGGAATGGGCCCAAAACACAGCAGAAGTACAAATCTTTCCATGACAGTTTTTCTGTTTAATATTCTCTACTGTTTATATCTTACAACTACTGAAGCAAAATACTGACCAAAATACTGCTGTGGAAGTGTCCTATTGTTATTTAATCTGTTCATGCTTTGTATCATGTTTGTATGTACAGTCATGGCCAAAAGTTTTGAGAATGATACAAATATTAATTTTTACAAAGTCTACTGCTTCAGTTTTTATAATGGCAATTTGCATATACTCCAGAATGTTATAAAGAGTGATCAGCTTAACAGCAATTACTTGCAAAGTCAATATTTGCCTAGAAAATGAACTTTATCCCCCAAAACACATTTCAACATCATTGTAGCCCTGCCTTAAAAGGACCAGCTAACATCGTTTCAGTGATTGCTCCATTAACACAGGTGTGGGTGTTGATGAGGACAGGGCTGGAGATCAATCTGTCATGATTAAGTAAGAATGACACCACTGGACACTTTAAAAGGAGGCTGGTGCTTGGCATCATTGTTTCTCTTCTGTTAACCATGGTTATTTCTAAAGAAACACGTGCAGTCATCATTGCACTGCACAAAAATGGCCTAACAGGGAAGAGTATCGCAGCTAGAAAGATTGCACCTCAGTCAACAATCTATCGCATCATCAACAACTTCAAGGAGAGAGGTTCCATTGTTGCCAAAAAGGCTCCAGGGCGCCCAAGAAAGACCAGCAAGCGCCAGGACCGTCTCTTAAAAGTGTTTCAGCTGCGGGATCTACCAGCAGTGCAGAGCTTGCTCAGGAATGGCAGCAGGCAAGTGTGAGTGCATCTGCACGCACTGTGAGGCGGAGACTCTTGGAGCAAGGCCTGGTCTCAAGGAGGGCAGCAAAGAAGCCACTTCTCTCCAGAAAAAACATCAGGGACAGACTGATATTCTGCAAAAGGTACAGGGAGTGGACTGCTGAGGACTGGGGGAAAGTCATTTTCTCTGATGAATCCCCTTTTCGATTGTTTGGGACATCTGGAAAACAGCTTATTCGGAGAAGACGAGGTGAGCGCTACCACCAGTCTTGTCTCATGCCAACTGTAAAGCATCCTGAAGCCATTCATGTGTGGGGTTGCTTCTCAGCCAAGGGAATCGGCTCTCTCACAGTCTTGCCTAAAAACACAGCCATGAATAAAGAATGGTACCAGAATGTCCTCCGAGAGCAACTTCTCCCAACCGTCCAAGAGCAGTTTGGCGATCAACAATGCCTTTTCCAGCATGATGGAGCACCTTGCCATAAAGCAAAGGTGATAACTAAATGGCTCAGGGAACAAAACATAGAGATTTTGGGTCCATGGCCTGGAAACTCCCCAGATCTTAATCGCATTGAGAACTTGTGGTCAATCATCAAGAGACGGGTGGACAAACAAAAACCTACAAATTCTGACAAAATGCAAGCATTGATTGTGCAAGAATGGACTGCTATCAGTCAGGATTTGGTCCAGAAGTTGATTGAGAGCATGCCAGGGAGAATTGCAGAGGTCCTGAAGAAGAAGGGTCAACACTGCAAATATTGACTTGCTGCATTAACTCATTCTAACTGTCAATATAAGCTTTTGTTACTCATAATATGATTGCAATTATATTTCTGTATGTGATAAAAACATCTGACAAACACACATAAAACCAGAGGGCAGCAGATCATGTGAAAATAGAAGATTTGTGTCATTCTCAAAACTTTTGGCCATGACTGTATACCACATATCTGTTGGTGGCACTGTTTAGTTAATTATGCCCTGACTCAGCAGAGGGAATTACCTTTCCCCTCTGAGGGAGAAGCTAGCTAGCTAGCACCACTTCAATTTAGCTCCGCCTGTCATTCAGAACAAAAGCCAGTTCAGCTCTAGGAGAAACATCATTCCTGTTAAGAGAACAATCCCTGAGGGGAAACTGGGGAAGACATTCATAGACTGTCTTGGATCACAAGGCCATGTGTGCTAGCAAGGTATTAGCGTTTTATAGCCGATATTGATTTTGCTGCTTGTGGAAAGAGTAACAGTTAAAGGCATCGTTCACACATCGTTCTCACCATCATCATTGTTACCGTTTGCCTACATAGAGCTATTGGGAAGAGAATGCACTGTGAATTGTTTGGAAGTGTGCCTTGATATTGTTGGATGTACTACACTTTAATAAAGAGAGACATGTTTATTTTCTACAACTGGCCTGGTTACTGACTCCAGCACCATTCGCCTACATCTCCTGCCTTGTACCCATAGAACACTCATAACACCAAGGGCACCCCAACTACCATCAGGTAGGAGCCCCAACATGAGAGTGTGCCCTGAGGGAAGAAAGGGTGGGCCCTCCTGTCACTGCCCTGGGCCTAGGGAGCATCTGTGGGAGGATTGCCACTGTGAATGATTATTGCAGCCAGAGTCACTACCACTCCCAACCTCCACTCCGCTCCTCAAGGGCTTACAGCATATATACATGAGGTATTATGAGGTAATGTAAATCTATAAGTCTATTTACATGGTCATATGTGGTCCATTCATTTCTATGGGAAGAATCGCTTCCATACAAGTCTATGGAAGTGATTCTTCCCGTAGAAATGAATGGGGCGGTGAGGTGTAATTACACCTACTCACCACTACCCCCGTTATGGCCAGCATGTAAACAGTGAAGAGGAGGCAGCGCTGATACGGCGCGCATCTCCTCTTCAAACAGCTGAATCGCCGTTGTGCAAGGTGTCGGACCCCTGATGATCTGATATTGATGAGGATAGGTCATCAATATATATAACTCGGAAAACCCCTTTAAAGGGTTACTGAACTTTTAAAAAACTTTTGCTATGTCATAACAGCATATCAAAAGTTTCGATTGTTGGCGGAGTGAGTACTGAGACCCCAATGATTACTAGAACGAGGAGAGAGAAGTGCTCATGTAGCACATTCTCTCTCCTCACAGCCGGAAAAGAACACAATAAAAAGCCTATCAATCAATCTCCATTCCATCTCCTTCACTGAGCAGAGAGCACTTCTCTCTCCTCCTTCTAGTGATTGCTATGACATATCAAAAGTTTTATAAAAGTCCAGTGACCATTTAAAGGCACTGTCAGATTTAAACATCCACTACAATATGCTCTTTTAGGCTACATATGGCGGAAATATTCTGAAAATCTTTGTTACATACAAACATAAACAACTGATTTTGGGGTGGGCATACAGTATAAACATGCATTATTCAACCTGGACAAGCTTTGTAGTTTGTGGGAAAAGCACTTAAAGGGGTTTGCCACCCTAAGTATCAAAAAATCCAAAGTTCCCCAGACAACAGCCAACACCATGAAGTATTTGGTGACATGTACTGGCTGTATGCAGGGGTGTAGCTATAGCCTCATGGGCCCTGGTGAAAGAGTTCAGCTGGGGCCGCCCTTCCCTTAGTTCTTTGTGTATTTCTTATGCGGCACAAGGGTCTTTGGGCCCCCTAAGGCTCCTGGGCCCGGTAGCGACTGCTACCTCTGCACCCCCTATAGCTACGCCCCTGGCTGTATGTCATTTATCTAACCTGTTCACCATGACACACTTCCCTGGAGGAGCTCCCTCAGACAGGCTGTGTGGGAGGAGCAGTGAAAGTAAAAATCCCAGCATGCACTGCAGCAAGTGTGTTCAGAGGAGCAGTCACATGCCCTCCCTGCCCATCTGTGTTCCCATACAGACAAGAGCCCCTTAGCAGGGCAGTCTCTAGGGAATTTTGCCAACAGGGCAAACAATACAAAAGTGCCCCCCCCCCCATTCACATTTAAAGTGACCTTACTTTCTAATAAAGAGATTGAAACACATTTTAAAAGAATCAGTTACCCAAGGTAAACCCAGTGACTTACAGGCGACGTCTCCTCAGATTTCAGTTTCTTCACTTTCCTTTTCTCTTCAGTTTGGTCTGAAGCTCATGCGCAGACGTCTTCAGCCAGGGGAGCTCAGCCTCCTCTGCCACATAAAAAAACGCCACTATTAATAAATGGCAGGAGGTGTGCTACAGATTCTGCATTAGGGACCAGGGAATTCAGCTTATACCTTTACTTTGCCTTGTTGTTTCTGCAGTCCACCCCGACATATAGCTACCCCCTTAAACATTGCCACCCTGTATGTCCACCAATACTATGCCCGCTGCTGCCCCACGTGCATACATTAGTTGACTTTCCAACTGCTGAGAACGTGATAAAATAATAAAAGTAGTGACACTTTTTTGATCCCACCGCTCACTTCTCAGTCACTGTCTGCAGCGATCTCATGTCTCAGTGGAGGGGGACATAGAAGTACAGAGACCAGCGAGGACACGGGAAGTAGAGGACAGGGATCAGAGATCTATCACTACTTTTTTTATCACATTCAAATCAGTTTTCAAAAATGAATTTTACACGGCTGGATAAACCCTTCTTAACACAGAGCGCACATGAGATCCCAAAATTAATGCATACCTCCAGACCAGATCTCAAAATTAATCCATATCAGCCCCCAAATCCATTCAGAGCCCAGAACAACCCCCAAATTCATATAGATCAGCTCACAAATTTATTCAAACCTGTCGCCCCCTATAACCTCCACCTCCCCCTTTAGTTCACTAAATGTAGCTCTCAGACTAGAAAAAAAAAACCCAAAAACACACACACACACACATATATATACATATATACACACACGGGGGGGAATTTATCATTAGGAAAATATTTGAAGTCAGTTTTGCTTCAGTCTGTGTTGGAGTACTTTCTGCCACATTTATCAAACGTCACAGGTTGTTTGATAAATGTGGCTTGTCCTTAAACCTAACACTTCTGTCTAGAGAAGCTACTCCACTTTTCCTACTCCACCCTCCTCCTGGAGTGAGATTGCGACTATTTTGCGACTTTTTAAAAAAAGTCGCAATGATAAATCTGGAGTGAAACTCATTAACATGGCTAACCACACCCACTTTTCCACCCATATTACAAACTGGAGTGAGTGGTGTACACATGCAAAAAGTCGCAAAAAAATGCGCAAAAAAGTCGCCAGTGGGCCAGTGCTTTACAAAAACTCGCAACACTGGTAGTTTAGCTCCTTATGCTTTTTAAAAGTTTGTGGTATGTCTATATATGGTGTATTTATGTATCTGTACCATATATATGCGACACGTATATGTAAACACGTGTCGTGACGCTGCGTGTCCGCTGTTTAGTAGGGAACCTGTTCTTAAAAATTTGAATCCCACTCCTGCCCCCCCCTCATCATATACTGCACATCCCTCTTGCACAGGCTCTAGCACATTTATATTTACATGATGGTTCACTCACCATGAAGAAAGTTCCTTACAGGTCAGCTGCCAGACTGCTCCCCAGATAAGCCCCGCCTCCTTCTCCCTCATGCAGCTCCACACAGTCAGTCCTCAGTGCCTTGTCCTCCTCACACACTGGCTCCGCCTCCTTGCCTGGCGCTCCCACAGGCCCTTCCTCCTCCCTCATACTATGCACAGGCTGCCCTGGAAATGCTGCAGCCATAGAGAAGAGGGCCAGCAGTGAGTACAGCTAGCGCAGGGAGCGCTGTGCTCACTGTTTCTTCAGCCTCCTTCACTAATGAGCACTTCCACAAAGGAAGCACTCATTAGTTGCGTCCTGGTCCTGCTGCTGATCAGCTGTAAACACCAGCGCCCCCTTCTGCTCGTTGTAGTGATGCGCCCCGTGCGTTGGCACCCCTCACCTGGCTTTAGAAACGGCCCTGCCCCTTAGATAATATCAATAACTCAGTTATCAGTGAATAACTGATGTACAGACATAGCAATAGAAAGAACGCCCCAGTCCCAACAGTAAAGGGCGGGGGGGTCAGTTACCCTGTTCATAAATTTGCTGTGGGGCCCAGTCATTTCTAGTTGTGCCACTGGATGTAAGCCATGAACAGAATGAGGGGGAGATTAATCATTTCCCTTGTTCCTAAAAAGTGGCGTTAAAAAGTTGCAAACTATTTGTGTTTGCAAATTTTTAACAGCGCTTTTTTTTAAAGGGCGTGACAATGGCAGAGAGAGGGCGTGACCAGTCACCCCAACAAATGTATGTTCATTTTCACCAGTTTTCTGACTCAAATGAAGCCAGAAATCTATGGCAGCTCTGAACTGTCATAGATTTATGTTTAGGTGCACGGACTGTATAGCACGGGACGCAGGGGGGGAGGGGGAATGAGTTCAGACCTTTGTTACACAAGAACTCTGATGAATAAATTTGTACAAATTGATCTGCTCACATAGAGAGGAGCCTCCTGTCTATCATCACACAACCTGCTCCCAGCTGACAGCCCATCAATCATCTATGAATATATGACTACCCTTCATCTGGGGAAAAGGGGAAAATTAGTGTAGTCAAATATCTCTATATATAATGTACAGGGGGTCACACATCACTATATATAACATACAGGGGGTCACATATCACTATATATAATGTACAGGGGGTCACACATCACTATATATAATGTACAAGGGGTCACACATCATTATATATAATGTACAGGGGGTCACACATCACTATATATAATGTACAGGAGTTCACACATCACTATATATAACATACAGGGGGTCACATATCACTATATATAATGTACAGGGGGGTCACACATCACTATATATAACGTACAGGGGTCACATATCACTATATATAATGTACAGGGGGTCACACATCACTATACATAACGTACGGGGGTCACACATCACTATATACAGTGTACAGGGGGTCACACATCACTATATATAACATACAGGGGGTCACACATCACTATATATAACATACAGGGGGTCACACATCACTATATATAACGTACAGGGGGGTCACACATCACTATATATAACGTACAGGGGGTCACACATCACTATATATAATATACAGGGGGTCAAACATCACTATATATAACATACAGGGGGTCACACATCACTATATATAACATACAGGGGGTCACATATCACTATATATAACATACAGGGGGTCACACATCACTATATAGAACGTACAGTGGGTCACACATCACTATATATAATGTACAGGGGGTCACACATCACTATATATAATGTACAGGGGGTCACACGTCACTATATATAATGTACAGGGGGTCACACATCACTATATATATAATGTACAGGGGGTCACACATCACTATATATAATGCACAGGGGGTCACACATCACTATATATAATGTACAGGGGGTCACACATCACTATATATAATGTACAGGGGGTCACACATCACTATAACGTACAGAGGGTCACATATCACTATATTTAACGTACAGGGGGTCACACATGACTATATATAGCGTACAGGAGATCACAACATCAATATATATAATGTACAGGGGGTCACACATCTTTATATATAAAGTACAGGGGGGGTCACATGTCACTATATATAACGTACAGGGGGTCACACATCACTATATATAATGTACAGGGGGTCACAGATCGCTATATATAATGTACAGGGGGTCACACATCACTACATACTGTATAATGTACAGGGGGTCACACATCTGTATATACAGTATAAAGGGGTCACTGTACAGGGGTTCACAGATCTCTATATGCAGTGGTGGGCGTCACACATCACTGTATACAGTGTACAGGGGTTCACAGATCTCTATATGCACATCAGTATATACAGTGTATGGTGGTGGGGTCAACCAGGGGCGTAGCAATAGGGGAAGCAGGGGAAGCAGCTGCTTTGGGGCCCAGACCCACAAGGGGCCCCCTCAGGAGGGAGACTAAAAGATTTTATTGTCAGGCCCCCCTCAACAGTATTATACAATGACATTATATACAGTGACACTATAGAAAGCGGATGGAGCGGCTGTCAGGCCTTGTCTGGGAGAGCTCAATCTTGACTAGCCACAAGAGTGAGGGTTGCATGTGAGTTCGGGGTTGCGAGGAAGTTTCTGGGGGGGCCCCATTCAAAAATTTGCTGTGGGGCCCAGTTAGTTGTAGTTACGCCACTGGGGTCAACTATTACTGTATACATTATACAGGGGGTCAGAAATCACTATATACAGTATACAGTGGTGGTGGTCACATATCACTGTATGGGGGGGGGCATCATATATCACTATATACAGTGTGCAGGAAGAAGAGGGCACATATTTACAGATGAGACCAGTGACTGCTGCTGATCACTGACCTCAGCCATACTGACAGCTCAGAAGGAGTTAAAGCTCCATCTTTAACCTGTTGGTCTGGCTGGAATAAACATGTCTGTGATAAGATCACATTGCAGAGGGGCCATAGACAGGACAGACACTAGGATTGCTCACACTTTGTTGTCCACAGCACCTTCCTGGCTCTGCTACATCACTGCAGTCAGTGAGCTTCATCACAGCTTCTCCTCAGTCTTCCTTCCTCCTGCAAAGTTTCGTTATTTCAGCTGTTAACAAGTGTCCCTGCTAAACCCCTGCCAGCCCTGCACAGCCTGGAGTGCAGTCACAGCAGAAGGAAAGCACCTCTGACACAAGCAGGGTGCTTTAGGACCCAGACAGCAGCACACTCCTTCATCCATGGACGAGATTGCTCCTCCATGGCGTGCAGGGATGGACGATACAGGCAGCTGTGAGAGCAGGACAGGAGGGAATGTGGCTTCCAATAGCAAGGAAACCAGGTAGATCTACTTAAAGGGAACCTGTCAGCTCTGAAACACCCTCCAAACTACAGTAAGTGGTTTATAGTGCAAGTGACATCGAGTCCGGTTATAAAATTTTTATCTTCATACTCACTTGCATTCTGACTCTGCTCTGACAAACCAGCAGTAAAATGCACTCAGTGGACTCCAGTGTTCACTCACATAATGGTGATGACTCAAAGAAGAGTCCTCTGAATGTATTTTACTGCTGGTTTGTGGGAGCACAGTGTTAGAATGGAAGTGAGTATGAAGATAAAACTTACATATACAGATTCAGCATCACTTACACTATACATCTCTTACTCTAGTTCAGGGGGTGTTTCGCAGCTGACAGGTTCCCTTTAAGAAGATATATTAGTAAGTGTAATGTTTCCCTACTTTCTTTACAGTTTTAATAAGCGCTAATAAAGTGGCCAACCCCTTTAACTGTTCTGGTGGAGCCTAGCTCAGACAGAAGGGGAAGGGGGGGGAGGTTTAGCTGCTCATATGTCCTGATTAGTAGTGGCTAGAGACTTGGGCCTGGTCTTGTTTTGAAAACTGGCATTTCCAAGACTAATGACAGCATTTGCGCAACAGGTTTTTTTTTTATCTTCCCCAGTGCAGCGCTATTTGTCAAGCCGCCTCTCAGCAGATTTGTCCATTATAGTGAATAGGGCCGGGTGGACTTCTGGCAGTTTATAGCTGTACATTGTAATTATGGATCCGGCAGCCTGTTCCCCTGCCGGAACAGCCTGCTGGAATGTGTAACACCAGTGTGAAAGTAGCCTTAGGCTAAAATTAATTATGTCACTAGGGAGTTAAAAATGCAATTGTGTCCTCTACAATAAAAAGTGACTTTTTCAAAGAGTTTTTTCCAATTTTAATGTAACTTTTACGAGGTGAAGAGGACGAACCTCAATAAGGATGAACCACAGAGAATGGGGACTCTTTTCAACCTCTTCAAAACATCTATTAATACAGTAAGTAATGTCTAAAAACCACAATTTAACTATGTATAAATGATGCAAGATGTACATTTTTACCCCTGAAAATAGTCAATTTACTGTTTCATAATTGTCAATGAGTTTATTTTCAAAAACATAAACATCAAGTTAAGATTTAAGTAGATATAACGAAGAATATCTTTTTAAAAGCTCTGTCAACAATTTTTCTAACTTTACACACAGTAGATTCTGCAGTATTTTAAATATATAAGTGCAGTAAAACACAAAAGAACCCAGGGAGTGGTAAAACACACTTTACTGTGGTTGTTTGACATCATTTTCTAATATCTATCAATTTTCTTTATGCTGGCTGTAATATTTGCATAATATTACCCATGTATATCAGCGATAACTGAATCCTAGCCGCACATAAATAAAAGCTATCTGTTTATACCACAACTTTATGGATGCTTATGAAGGCAATACTGTAAATTATAGTTAGTTCCCTCATACAGAACATCATAAAAAGCATAGAGCGTAATAATTAGCATATTTAATAAAGATGCAATGGACCCCTTTTATTTTATTTCAGAATTATTAAGTGCCAGTGTACTGATCCTGTGCAATTTGCTAAGTCATTAAGACATAAACCTAACTGCTTGTAGAGAAATAATTACTAAAATCATTTAGGTCCTGCAGGAGAGAGGCTGATATATAACATTTTTCGTTCGTTAAACAGCAGTGTCATTGCATTGCTTAGCAGACACTGTGAAACTTTTTGGCTGTGTATTACTTTATTTTCTGCCACTCTATAGTCATTGAGTAAGCATACAAAGGAAGTGATTTCATGTACAAAAATGTTTTATACGAAATATTTCATGCAGGCGGTGCCAGAATCAACTAACCCTTTCCACATGCAGTAAAGTCTATTGCCAGAAATGTGTGTTTGCCTTACTGTCAGTGGCTAATCTCTCTCTCTCTTTCGTTCCGTGGGCCGCATGTGCAGAGAGTGGAGGGCACTCCCTTTCTTCCCTCTGGTCACACCCTGGACATTTTGGGGTCTCCTCCCTGGTGGTAGCTGCAGTGTCCTTGATGTTAGATGGATGAATAGCAGGGTGCAAGGCAGGAGAACAAGCGGGCCGGCGGATGGATAGTGCCTGTTTGGTTATAAGAAATAAAGTCTCTTTTTGCTGAATAGATGATGGGAGTCACAGTATAAATGCAAGCAGCAGGCACGGTTCTCAGGTATTTCACAGAGCAAACTTTTCCGAAAAGCTGTCTATAGGAGGTGGCAATGATGGTAGCAATCTTCTCTGAGTCTCTCTCTAGCTTCACTATACAATCTTTCCAAATTAACCACAGACCTACAATCTACATAGTAACATAGTAACATAGTTTATAAGGCCGAAAAAAAGACCATCCAGTTCAGCCTGTTTTCCTACAAGTTGATCCAGAGGAAGGCAAAAAATTTTTCCCCACTCCTTCCCGACTCCAATCAGGCAATGAGAATAACTCCCTGGATCAACGACCCATCTCTAGTAACTATAACCTGTAATATTATTACACTCCAGAACTATAACCTGTAATATTATTACATCCAGACTCCTCTTGAACTCTTTTAGTGAACTTACCATCACCACCTCCTCAGGCAGAGAGTTCCATAGTCTCACTGCTCTTACCGTAAAGAATCCTCTTCTATGTTTGTGTTCAAACCTTCTTTCCTCCAGACGCAGAGGATGTCCCCTCGTCACAGTCTGGGGGATAAATAGATCATGGGAGAGATCTCTGTACTGACCCCTGATATATTTATACATAGTTATTAGATCTCCCCTCAGTCATCTTTTTTCTAACGTGAATAAGCCTAATTTTGATAATCTTTCTGGGTACTGTAGTCCACCCATTCCAGTTATTACTTTAGTTGCCCTCCTCTGAACCTTCTCCAGCTCTGCTATGTCTGCCTTGTTCACAGGAGCCCATAATTGTACACAGTACTCCATGTGTGGTCTGACTAGTGATTTGTAAAGTGGCAGGACTATGTTCTCATCACGGGCATCTATGCCTCTTTTGATGCAACCCATTATCTTATTGGCCTTGGCAGCAGCTTTCTGACATTGGTTTCTACAGCTTAGTTTGCTGTTCACTAAAATTCATAGGTCCTTTTCCATGTCAGAGTTGCCCAATGTTTTACCATTCAGTATGTACTGGTGACTTGCATTATTCCTTCCCATATGCATAACCTTACATTTGTCAGTGTTAAACCTCATCTGCCACTTCTCTGCCCAAGCCTCCAGTCTATCCAGATCCATCTATAGCAGTCTACTGTCCTCTTCTGTGTTAATTACTTTACACAGTTTAGTGTCATCTACAAGATATAAATATATTGAAGAGAATAGGGCCCAATACTGACCCCTGTGGTACCCCACTAGTGACAGTGACCCAATCTGAGTATGTACCATTAATAACCACCCTCTGTTTTCTATCACTGAGCCAGTTACTTACCCACATACAGACATTTTCTCCCAGGCCAAGCATTCTCATTTTATATACTAACCTTTTATGTGTTACCGTGTCAAATGCTTTGGAGAAGTCCAGATATACGACATCCATTGATTCGCCGCGGTCCAGTCTAGAACTTACCTCCTCATAGAAACTGATTTAATTGGTTTGACATGACCGATCCCTCTTGAAGCCATGCTGATATGGAGTTATTTGCTTATTTTCATTGAGGTACTCCAAGATAGCTTCTCCTAGAAAACCCTCAAACAGTTTACCCACAACAGATGTTAAACTTACCGGCCTATAGTTTCCAGGCTCTGTTTTTGGACCCCTTTTGAATATTGGCACCACATTTGCTATGAGCCAATCCTGTGGAACACTCCCTGTCAGTATAGAGTCCTAAATATCAGAAATAAGGGTCTGGTGATGACATTACTTAATTCTCTTAGGATACGGGGGTGTAAATCTCTCAATATGCTTTCTATAATTCCCAGTTGCAAGGTCCTAGATCAGATGGCTCGTCCATCTCAGAAGCGTGGCAAGGGCCAAAAGCATCCCTTTCCATGTGCAGAAAAGTCTATTGCCATAAACATGCATTTACCTTACTGTTTCAGTCCATCATAGCCTTTAATATGATTATCAACCTTCTGTAGATATTCAATTCATGACTTCTTCTCTCATGGAGTAATCCTTAAAATAGTTGCTTTTCCACTCTCGGGAATGGTGTTTTCCTGGATAAGGCTTCTCTTTAGGGCCTATTTTCCATCAGCTGCACACATAAACAGGTCTTGTCACTAGCAAGCCTGTGGGGTGGGCTGCAAGACCAGCCTATCTCCTGTCAACCAACTAAAGACTGCCAGATTAAGTAGTTACTACCTATATATAACCGTTTGGGATTCACTGTGCATAGATCATAATCACAGCAAAGACTTTGAAGTGGTGATTCACACAGTGTTTGGTCAGTGATTCCTATTAGTGATTGTGAGCCAAAACCAGGAGTGGATCCTCCACCAAGATAAGGTGTAATAGAAATATTTACAACTGTTCTGTGTTTTTCACCTGCATTGATTTTGGCTAACAATTACTGATGGAATTCACTGATCAAACAATGACGTTTGAATAAGGCCTAAACCAGGGGTGAACAACCTGTGGCCCGGGGGCCACATGCGTCCCTTGATGCCATTCTGTGCGGCCCCCAACCATCTGGTACAGGCATGTTTTGTGGCTGCTCACATGTATTTTTCATGTATTCTCCCATTAAATGGAAGTCCTGGAGGTGTAACCAGACATTTATAGTTTATACTGTATGTTCAATATGTCGTAAATACAGTATTTCAGTTGTTAATACCCCTTTAAATTTTATTTTTGGCCCTTGTCATTAGCTGTCTGGCAATGTGACCCCCACCCAGAAAACGTTGTGCACACCTGGCCTAAACCTAGGGAGCAATCATCAGCGGAAATAAAATGGCCACTGTCCTATTAGTACACACAAAACCTGTCCTATTCACACAACAGCAAATTTACTTCAGAACATGGAGATAACGAGCTGCCTCCTCTCTGCTCTACTTGTCAGGGATAATGATCCTGAATACAGTTTAATATGATCTTCTGCTGAATCTCTGTAGGAATGGAGTTCATGAGGAGACATAAAGTACAGAGAAAAGGGTGTGGGCGTGGCTAATGAGGAGCAGCATCGTTATGCAGTCTCCATTACCACATTCCCAGATTACAGCAGTCCATCCTGTCCATCCTCTCTGTACTTCATGTCTCACCATGATCTCAATTCTCACAGAGATTCAGCTGAAGATCTTATAATCTGTATTCAGGATCATAATGCCTGGCCAGCAGAGTGGAGAGGAGCATGAGGTAGCTCTTTAGCTCAGCGTTGTGAAGTAACTTGTTCTGCTGTATGATGAGGACTGCGGGCTACCACTACTACCACTACTTCTGGCTGGATAGATGGTGCTGCCACTACCCACATTCTGGTTCTGGGTAGTTCGTTTGGAATCCTTCCATGGCATGGACATTTTTGGGCCTCTCCGATAATGTTGCGCACTACCATGTGTCTTGCTGTAATAAACATATATATGCTGCTAGTTTGAATAGAATCAACAACCCCTAAAAAAATTATTAAAATTGAATAAAGGGAAATGGATTTGGGCCTAAATTTGTTATCACTCACAGATACTTTTGTGTGCTACCCTGTCTTTTGGGGGTAGTAATCACGTATATATACTGTTAGTGTGAATATAATCAACAACCCCACAAAACTTTGATTGATTAAAAATGTGTGAAATAGGGAAAAGGATCTGAGCCTAAATTCGTTATCTCTCCCAGATACTTTTGTGTGTTACCATGTCTATTGGTGTAGTAATTACAAATATATGTTGTTAATTAGATTTAACAATCCCCCAAAAAATGAAAATTCCAGCCGTGTGGAAACTGAAAATACGTAAATAGACTACTGAGGTTTAACACACAATTTAACTTAACACACACAGGTACATTTATTACTAACATATAAATAGAAGGGGTCCATATATGTACACAATAACTCCCATTGACCCACAATCAATTTGTAAACCCAAAATCAGAGACTGGGAGAATCTTATACTCAATGAGTCTTTATTAATATCTCAATAAATTACACATATTTAGTAAAATTAAAAATTAATAAATAGTGATGGAGGACAATCCTAGGTACATGATTGTACAGGGACAAAGAAGGGCAACATGAGCCAATAGGTATTTGTAGTTTACATGCAAAACCAAACAATAAATTCCACAGAATGCTTGTACATTGCTTTCACACCGTTGGTATTGCTGCAGTAATCACATATATATATATATTCTGCTTAATTAAATTGAGAGCACCCAAAAAAAAAAAATAAATTGTGAGCATCTGGAAACTGAATTTACATAAACGGGCGACTGAGGCTTTACTTTCTATTTCAACTTAACACACACAGGTAGATTGCTGGCACACTGTGGATATTGCTGCAGTAATCACAAATATATGTGGGTTTAGTTAAATTTAAAGAGTAACTAAACTTTTGAGTAAAATTTTAAGATGTTCCTAATGCCCTAATAATAGTTTTTCTAATATACTTTATTAAGGTATTTTGTATTTATATTACAGTTTCCCCTAAAGCGTACCACTCCCTGTGTGCTCAAAATTGACATTTCTGTACACTGCTGGCTGCTCAGTGGTGTACGGACTGTACATTTTTTGAATGAGGCCGCAGCAGCAGTGCGTACCGGCAGGATTGCATATGGCTGCTCCTGCCCATGCCCCGCTGAGGTTTACTGACTCCTGGCATAGCACATGGGTACCCTGTACCTATGTTCTATGCCAGGATTAGCTGAGTGGAGCGGGCTCCTACTTCTGCCTGCTCCGCTAAGCTAAGAACTGACATTTCATTCATAAAGTGTTGTGTCTGTACTCTGTACACCACTGAGCAGTCAGCAGTGTACAGAAATGTCAATTTTAAGCGCACAGGGAATGGTGCACTTTAGGGGGTGGAAACTGTAATAAAAATACCAAATGCCTTAATAAAGTATATTAGAAAAACTATTATTAGGGCATTAGGAATATCTTATTAAAATTTTACTCAAAAGTTTAGTTACTCTTTAACAATGTGGAAACTGAAAATACGCAATTTAACACAGAGGTACATTGTTGCCACCCTGTGGGTATTGCTGCAGTAATCACATACACTGTGTATTCTGCTTAAATAAACTGAAATCACCCTGCAAAAAATAAAATAAATTGTGACTGTGTAAAATACGTAAAAGGGCAACTGAGGCTTGATGCTCAATTTCAACTTAACACACAGGTAGATTGCTGCCACACTGGGTATTGCTGCAGTAATCACGTCTGAGATATATGCTGCTTAATTAAATTGAAAACACTCCCCCTCCAAAAAAACGAAATTGTGACTGTGTGGAAACTGAAAATACTTAAACGGATGACTGACTTAACACTCAATTTCAACCTATTACACACAAGTAGATTGTTGCCACATCATAGATATTGCTGCAGAATATATAAGTATATTGAACCCCACAAAAAAAAAAGAATTTATGTGAAAAAGGGGAAACAAAATGAAAGTATTTGCTTGCAGGAAGCTGCTTTTGAGATGCACCTGCACTTCTGGTAGCAACAGGTCCTGTCTCCTTTTTCCTGTCTGTCAGCTGCCCTGCTTCTCTCTATTAGACACAACACACACAATTCTCCTTTGCAATCCTAGCCTTTCACTTCACTGTCCCTAGCAATAAGATTGATTGATTTCTGACTGTCCCTGATTGATTTTTCACTGTCCCTGACTCCCTAGGATCATTTTCCTGGCAGACATTGTAACATCCAACCACCCTCATTCATAGCCCAGCACAGAATGGCATCCTGCTCGTTCTGCTAGGGCACCTCCTTGCCTACTGTAGCAGTGATTGGCTCATCCAGACTATCTGTCAGTCTGTGAGCCAATCATGGTAAATCACCCCCCCTACTTCCTCTAAGGGTCATGTGAGACCCCCTTCTTCTCCCTCCCTAGTGCTTTTGGCCCCACTGACATGTGCACTAAAATGGTGCTATGTGCCGTTTTAGTGGATTCGCCTGAAATAAACACTGAAAGATTTCGGTTCGTCTGCCGTCCAAAAAATTGCAAAGTTTCAAATGAACTCGGCCCAGTCTGAACTGGTTCGCTCATCCTTAGTATTTGGGAATACATTTATAATAAAGTAATATTTAAGTATTTTCATTTTCTTAATTCACAGAGAACTCCTTTAAGACAGATAGGAAAAAACAGATGAAATGAAGAAAAAATATTACTAATCAGTAAAATATGGTAAACCCTAAAAAAGTAGCATAGCCACACATCAAGGTCAAACCTAGGCAAATTGTGTAATAAAATATTGCCAAGCAATCACCTCAAAATATCTAAATATTTTCATGAAACAAACAGGTCAAATAGAAAAGGCTGGACTTGAGGACCTTCAGGTTTTATTTCTCCTTCAAACAGATGACTAAATGTTGAAAAATTGCATAAAGTAGACATAATTGCTTGCCTCTTTCCTCAAACCTGCTTTTCAATTATTCATGCTATTTCCACAAGTTTAATTTGCACAGAATTAATATCACTGAACACATTCATTATAGAAGAGCTGCCTGATAGATAATGTTTAATTTCATCATCACATTTAACTTTATCGCCTGTTAACCTTACCGAGACATACTGAAGGGTGACCTCAGCCAACAGTTCCTTTCCCTCAAGAAGACTGTTTTTTGTTTCATGTTGTATTATGTTTCCTATATCACATGAAATTCTGTAACACCAAAAATACATTATATATTCATTTTTTATACTCTTATACTTAACCAAGGAAAATACATATGAAGCCCTCCTATTCTATACCATTTATGGGCTATGTTTTAGTTCACATTAGGGTTGGTACCTTTCTGAACCATTTAGAGCCATTTTCTGAAATTGTTAAATATGTGTTCTATCTATATATCACTATATGCTGTAATCAGTTTTGGACTGGGGTGCCTAGGGCCCACCAGTAAAATTTATTTTGGGTGCACACCGTATCGATACATTCAAATATTACCTACTCACACAGCAGCAAGATGTTACCAGATGATTGAATATGGGGGTCCCTGCAGTAACAATGAAAAGGTAGGTCCTGGGGAATAGAGGATGTTGGCTAGCTTACCTCTATACCTAGAAGTCATCTCAGCTGTGAGCGTGTCTATAGTAATAAACTGGGGAGAAGAGGGCACTGGCTAGCTTTCTTCTATACCTAGAAGTCATATCAGCACTGATTGTGTCTACAATAATAAACTGTGGAGAAGAGAACACTGGTAGATTTATTCTATACCTAGAAGTAATCTCAGCTCTGATCGTGTCTATAGTAATAAACTGGGGAGAAGAGGATACTGGCTAGCATTCCTCTATACCTAGAAGTCACCTCAGCTCTGATCATGTCTATAATAATAAACTGGGCAGAAGAGCACACTGGTAGCTTTCCTCTATACCTAGAAGTCATCTCAGCTCTGATCATGTCTATAATAATAAACTGAGGAGAAGAGGACACTGGTAGCTTTCCTCTATACCTAGAAGTCATCTCAGCTATTTGATCGTGTCTATAATAATAAACTGGGGAGAAGAGGACACTGGTAGCTTTCCTCTGCAGTGTCCGGGTTTGGGGTCACCTGGACACCGTCGAGGTGTCACCACGTGTTACTGCTCTCCGGAAGGGTTGCTAAGGCGTGGTGCACCCCAATGGGAAATAAGTCCAGAGAGTCAGGGTCTGCAGTAAACCAGGGTGCTTCTTTACTGGAATTCAGGTGCAAAACAATACAGGCAAGGCATAGGACTGGCTTCTCCAATCTCCTCGCTGGCAGAAGAAGGGTTTGGTGCCTGCGCTAGCTGTCCCTCTTTCTCTTCAGAAGGCTGGTACCCTGGTCCAAGGCTGATGATCCAGGGTCTGTGGCAGCGTATCCCCGTCCGTGTCTTCTTCTCGTCCCTCAGTAGTCCGTCAGATTCTCCTCTTCAAGCACTGGTCCCTAACTGCAACAACACTAAGGGCTCTGACTGCTGTCCTTATATACTGTGTCTGCTAGACTAGAACCTTCTAGTGGGAGGGGTGGAGTGGAGAAGCTCAGCACAAACAGATACAATGTTGCAGTTAATGGTAATGACTCAGCAGGTGTTTCTGACACAAACAAGTTTTCAGACATAACAACAGCTAAAACCAGACAGTTAAAAGGTCAGGCTGTCTGATTTTTGGTGGTAAACAAGTCTGGGTTTTTCCCTCCAAAACATAGTGCTAAACAAGTCTGTTTTTCTCTTATGGTAGCAGTGGAAAATTACCAGCTCCATAATCCAAGCTCTAACAGTCTCTCAATATTAATTTAACCCTTTCCACAGAGCCATTTAAGTACAGTGATAATGAACAGAGTATATATCAAAACATATACAAAATGCAGTTACACAGTAATAAAATGTGCACGTTAACCCTTGTAGGTCAAATAAAGTAAGAAGTTTTTAACTTTGCATAGGGGAAATATACAAATGTCCAATTTCTAAGTGCTCCTGGCTCCCGGGCACTACACTCTCCCCTACTTTAACTGTGGCGTCCCCGACACAGTCACGACCATCTAAAAAAGAAGATTTGTGCAACAGGCACCAACTATGTACATTCTGTTTTGAGATAGTCCATCGTTAGGGGCCTTCAATTTTCCCCTAGGTTTCTGGCTCTAGAATGTCACAAACTGGATTCATCAAGTGCTCGTTGTGTTCCACTTTGGATTGATGGTCTGTTGATGCTGTCATCTGTCTGGCATTGATGTATCCTGGCAGTTGGTTCTATGGAACATGTTGAATGCAAGTGGACAGGATGCATGTGGCTGATTAAGGCTATGGTCATCAAGTTGGAAGGTCTTCACTGGTCACTTCTGGGGCAGAACAGGACAGCAGGTACTGTATTTAAGTCGCAGAGTTAGGACAAGTAGGGCTAGACTCTCCCCTACTTTTTCATTGGCTCTCTGGCCGGCAGCTGCACCTGTAACAAAAAGACTCAAAAGGACATCATTAACTGGGCCGAACCAAGTACTGGACTGGCAAACAGTAACACCAACATTGTCATCAGGCACAATACACATTGTGTACATGAGAAAGCCCTTTCTCAACATGGTCATTACAGTATGTCAAGCATCATTTTGACCCCTTTTCACTTAACCCTTTACAGGGTTTACCTTAAAGCCTTTTATCATAGCTTTCAGCAACACAATAATATTTTCCAAAGGATACATTATCAGCATAAATGGGCAGCATTACAGATGAACCTTTGAAGCATAGGTATAGTCAAAAAATATATCATCACATCTTCATACTAATGCAGTTCTGAACCATAAAACACATAACGGAGATATTGCTGGAACTGTTAATCTGGGTATCTGGCTGGTTTGATCCCTTTGGTGGTTCTTTCAGATCTCCTGGGTTGTGTCTCGATCATAGGTTCGGAAAGAGCATTGTTGGTGACCTCGGCACTGGAATCGCAAAGTTCAGGAATGCTAGACATAGGTAATGACATTTTTGGTACCATCCACCATTCTAGAATTGAGAACCAGTTAAAGGGGGCCTCCCGGACTGTAGCTGGTTTTAATTTGATTTCTGCATTTTCAGTTTGTATATTTTCTTGAGATGTAGGGGTTTCTTCCCCAAGTTCCTTGGATAAACACAGCTTCAATTGATTACGGTGAACAATTTTTAGGTTCTCTTCACCCTGTTTATTATCTGATAGGTTTATCTGATCTCCTACACATAGTGGTTTAGCCTCAGCTTTGGCATTATAGTCGTCCATTTGTTTTTGTTGAGCATCCTGGGTTGTTTCATTGGTTATTTTTTGGATCAGTTTCAGACGCCTCAGTTGCTCTTTTCCCCAGTCACTTTGTGGTAGTAGGTTGTTATCATGGTCAGTTGACACACTCAGCAATATGTCGGCCGGCAACCAACTTTTGTGTCCAGACATTAATGTGTAGGGTTCTTGCTTAGTTGAACAGTGCGGTGTATGGTTATATAGGAAGGTCAGTTTAGATACCCATGTTGGCCATTTTGCTTTCTCACACTCTGGCAATTTGCGCAATAGATTTATTATGTTTTGATTCATTTTTTCACATAAACCATTGCATTGTGGGTGATAGGCCGTTGTACGTATTTTTTAAATATTGTACAATGTGCACATTTCTTGGAATAATTGTTGACTCAAATGCTGAGCCTTGGTCCGGTCAGAATCTTTTCTGGTGGTCTGTGGACCTCAATAAACCTCTTTTCAAACACATCCACAGTGGTTTGTGCTGACAAGTCTTTTACGGGTATCACCATGGCATACTTGCTATAATGGTCAATGATTGTTAGGGCGTACACATACCCATCTCGGCTGGGTCTTAATTTAACATGGTCTAAGGCAATGAGCTCAAATGGCCTATGACTCTCAATTGGGTGCAGTGGTGCTTTTTGTCTGGGCTGGTCATCCCTATTAATGGCACAGATAGGGCACTCGCGACACCATTTTTCTATGTCATCTCGCATTCCAACCCAAAAGAATCTCTGTCTGATAAGTGACTCTGTTTTCTGGCACCCAAAATGTCCGGATTGATTATGGTATGCATCCAGGATCAGATGGGCATCCTGTCTGGGTACCACAATCTGTTTAATGCGGTCATGTGTCAGAGGATCAATAATGCGACGTTTGAGCTGACCCTTCTCATAAAAGAGGTGTTTCCTCTGTTTCAACAGTTTGAGCACCTCAGGGTCGGCGGTTTCTCTCTGATGTGGTGTAAGGTTCTTACCATATTGGAGCACAGGCAATAGTTCCCGTAGAACTCTGCTTTCACGTTGTAATTGGATCCAGTCCATTCTGGCTACTTGTGGATGGATGGGATTTTGTTGACTGGTCTCTCTGGCAGTAATAGCATCTTGCTTGAGTCCCAGGACGAAAAAGGCTGGCACTTCAACGTCTTCCCAGCAGTCATCAGGCAGGTTGGCTGGTGCACCTATAGGAAATCTCGACAGGGCATCTGCATTAATATTACATTTGCCAGAACGGTATTTGATGGTAAATTTATAATTGGCTAGTCTAGAGACCCAGCGCTGTTTTATGGCACCTATATGAGCAGTGGAAAGATGGACCATGGGGTTGTTGTCTGTATAGGCCACAAATTCAGTAGCGGTCAAATGTTCCCTAAATTTTTCTGTAACTGCCCAGACCAAGGCGAGTAATTCGAGTTTAAAAGAGCTATAATTACAGTCATTTCTTTCAGTAGGCCTCAGTGATCGACTGGCGTATGCAATGACTCGTTCACGTTGGTCTTGCACTTGAGCCAACACTGCTCCCAAGCCCTTCTTGCACGCATCCGTATACAGTCTGAAGGGTTTAGTATAGTCTGGGTAAGCAAGAATAGGGGCTTCGGTAAGTTTACATTTCAGATCATTAAAAGCGTTCTCTTGAGCACCAGTCCATACAATAGACGTCTTATTTGAATCTTTCTTATTAGGCTGGCCTTTTAACAAGTACTGCAAAGGGGCTGCAACCTTAGTAAAATCTTGAATGAATCGTCTGTAATATCCAGCAAAGCCTAAAAATTTCTTTACTTCATAGATATTGGTAGGTGTGGGCCAATTTTTAACTGCAGCGATTTTATCAGGGTCAGGAAGAACCCCTTGAGCACTGACCACATGCCCTAGATAGTGCACCTCAGACTGCAATAAGTGGCACTTGGACGGTTTTACTTTGAGTCCATGTTTTATGAGTACAGCAAATACTTCAGACAGGTGTTGTAAATGGTCTTCGTAGGATTTAGAGTATATAATAATATCATCCAGGTACAATAGCACAGTCTCAAAGTTTTTGTGACCCAAGCAATACTCCATGAGACGCTGGAAAGTGGCTGGTGCATTACACAGGCCGAATGGCATATAATTGAACTCATAAAGTCCCATAGGTGTAGTAAAAGCTGTCTTTTCCCGGTCGTTGGGTGCCATGGGGACCTGCCAGTAGCCACTAGTTAAATCTAAAGTAGAGAAGAATGCTGCAGAGCCAAGGGCTGATAGGGACTCTTCTATTCTAGGCAAGGGGTATGCGTCTTTATGTGTGATGTTATTTAATTTGCGATAGTCTACACAGAATCGTATTGTACCATCCTTTTTATGCACAAGCACTAAGGGTGCAGCCCAAGGGCTATGACTGTCCCGAATTACATTAGAGGCTTTCATGTCGTTCACTATCTGTTTCACTTGCTGGTACATGGCTGGTGGTATGGGCCTGTATCTATCTTTAATGGGTAGATGAGACCCAGTAGGGATGGTGTGGTGGATCACCTCTACCTTCCCAAAATCCGTAGGGTGTTTACTAAAAGCAGCCTCATGCTCTTTAACAACCTTCAGGGTGCCCTCCTTCCACTCAGCGGGAGTGTTCTGATCCCCAATGTGCAGTTGCTCCCACCAGAGACCTGCCGGACAGACTTCCGCCTGGCTGGCGGACTGCGTGACTGGACCATCAAAATGGACAATATCATCGTTCCCAACATGTATTAATTTAGCAACAGTCTGGTATTTGTGCAACTGAATAGGTCGGTCACTAATGTTTAGCATGCGGATTGGCACCCTACCACGCTTCACAGTAACTAGACTGCGAGCAGCAAGCAAATATTCTTTTACCCCATCCAGTATAGGTTTCCACAAGGGCCTGGTAAGCTTTCCCATGTGGTCCTATACGTGCTTTACACCAAAGTAATGTCTCTGAGTGAGGTTGTACC
>ONZH01022078.1:0-23304 GCA_900303285.1 Rhinella marina | reverse complement strand
GAGGCGCTCGTGCCGGGGTCCTGGGCAGGGGTTGACTAGCAGAGGCAGCGAGTGACACAGGGGAAGGAGCAGTGGTGGGACCCGCAGGAGATGAACAGCCTTGATTCCATTGAGTGGGGTGTTTAGCACTCATATGCCTGCGCATGCTGGTGGTGGTTAGGCTAGTAGTGGTGGTACCCCTGCTGATCCTGGTGTGGCACAGGTTGCACACCACAGTCCGTCGGTCTTCCTCACTTTCTTTAAAGAACCTCCAGACTTGCGAACATCTAGGCCTCGCCACGGGAGATTCACTACGTGAAACAGTTGCTGCTGATGCACCAGCTCTGGCCCTGCTTCTCCCTCTGGCCACACCACTGCCTCTTATAACCTGTTCTGGTGCAGCACTCGCCTCCTCCTCAGAAGCACTGTCTTCACTCGGCATATCAACCCAGCTTGCGTCAGTCACCTCGTCATCTTCCGATTCCTCAGTCTGCTCCCCCCTCGGAATTCCTCCCCTAACAACAACTTCACCACTGTCTGACAACCGTGTCTCCTCATCGTCTGACACCTCTTTACAAACTTCTTCCACTAACTCAACATTGTCATCATCATCATCACCCACAGACTGCGACAGTTGGAAAACTTGGGCATCGGGAACGAGGACAGCAGCAACCTGAGAAGTGGTTTGTGACTCTGGGAAGGGTCCAGAAAACAGTTCCTGAGAGTATGCCGGATCGCATTCCAAATTTTCCTGGGAGGGGGCAGACTGGGGGATAGGAGGTTGAGGTGGAGGAGCCATAGGAGTGCTCCCTTGGGTAACGTGGGTGGACTGCGTGGAAGACTGACTGGTGGACAAATTACTTGAAGCATTGTCCGCAATCAACGAGATCAGCTGTTCGCACTGTTGTGGTTTCAACAGTCCTCTACCATGTGTCCCTGTAAGTTGAGACATGAAGCTAGGGAGTGTAGCTCTGCGGCGTTCCACAGCTCCCTCATAAGCAGGTACTGTCCCACGCCCACGCCCACGGCCTCGTCCTCGACCCTTAGCCCTGGGGTTCAACATTTTCTGTATATAAGTGTATGATATAAAAAAAAAAATAAACGGGCCTGGTGTACTGAAACCAACAAACTTGTTCAGTCTGGTTTAATTAAGTGAGGTACAGAAAGTGTCACCTGGACAGAAAATACGGATTGGAGTGAGTGTGCTTAACTGTGACACACAGAAAGGTTACACGCAGCTGTGTGAAATGGATTTGTGTTTTTTTTGGAACGTGACCTGCAGAAACTATCGTAGAGCTTACTGACACCCTACTGACGGTGGCTATTTAGACTGCGACCCAGACAAATGTCGCACAGAGATTTTTAGGATCAAGCTATATACGTGACAGGCAGCAAATGACTTGGTTGTATTCAGTGACGTACAGAAGGTGTCACCTGGACAGAATATACGGATTGGCGTGAGTGTGCTGAACTGTGACACACAGAAAGGTTACACGCAGCTGTGTGAAATGGATTAGTATCACTGAGCTAAAACAACAAATACAACTAATTTTTTTTATATATTTTTTTTTTTTAGTTTTGGTTTTTTTTGGAACGTGACGTGCAGAAACTATCGTAGAGCTGACTGACACCCTACTGACGGTTGCTATTTAGACTGCGACCCAGACAAATGTCGCACAGAGATTTTTAGGATCAAGCTATATACGTGACAGGTAGCAAATGACTTGGTTGTATTCCGTGACGTACAGAAAGTGTCACCTGGACAGAATATACGGATTGGCGTAAGTGTGCTGAACTTTGACACACAGAAAGGTTACACGCAGCTTTGTGAAATGGATTTGTATCACTGAGCTAAAACAACAAATACAACTAATTTTTTTTAATATATTTTTTTATATTTATTTTTTAGTTGTGTTTTTTTTTTGGAACGTGACGTGCAGAAACTATCGTAGAGCTGACTGACACCCTACTGACGGTGGCTATTTAGACTGCGACCCAGACAAATGTCGCACAAAGATTTTTAGGATCAAGCTATATACGTGACAGGTAGCAAATGACTTGGTTGTATTCCGTGACGTACAGAAAGTGTCACCTGGACAGAATATACGGATTGGAGTGAGTGTGCTGAACTGTGACACACAGAAAGGTTACACGCAGCTGTGTGAAATGGATTTGTATCACTGAGCTAAAACAACAAATACAACTAATTTTTTTATATATTTTGTTTTCTATATTTTTTTGTAGTTTTGTTTTTTTTGGAACGTGACGTGCAGAAACTATCGTAGAGCTGACTGACACCCTACTGACGGTGGCTATTTAGACTGCGACCCAGACAAATGTTGCACAGAGATTTTTAGGATCAAGCTATATATGTGATAGATAGCAAATGACTTGGTTGTATTCCGTGACGTACAGAAAGTGTCACCTGGACAGAATATATGGATTGGAGTGAGTGAGCTGAACTGTGACACACAGAAAGGTTACACGCAGCTGTGTGAAATGGATTTGTATCACTGAGCTAAAACAACAAATACAACTAATTTTTTTTATATATTTTGTTTTCTATATTTTTTTTAGTTTTGTTATTTTTGGAACGTGACGTGCAGAAACTATCGTAGAGCTGACTGACACCCTACTGACTGTGGCTATTTAGACAGCGACCAAGACAAATGTCGCACTGAGATTTTTAGGATTAAGCTATATACGTGACAGGTAGCAAATGACTTGGTTGTATTCCGTGACGTACAGAAAGTGTCACCTGGACAGAATATACGGATTGGCGTAAGTGTGCTGAACTTTGACACACAGAAAGGTTACACGCAGCTGTGTGAAATGGATTTGTATCACTGAGCTAAAACAACAAATACAACTAATTTTTTTTATATATTTTTTTTTATATTTTTTTTTTTAGTTGTGTTTTTTTTTGGAACATGATGTGCAAAAACTATCGTAGAGCTGACTGACACCCTACTGACGGTGGCTATTTAGACTGCGACCCAGACAAATGTCGCACCGAGATTTTTAGGATCAAGCTATATATGTGACAGGTAGCAAATGACTTGGTTGTATTCCGTGACATACAGAAAGTGTCACCTGGACAGAATATACGGATTGGCGTAAGTGTGCTGAACTGTGACACACAGAAAGGTTACACGCAGCTGTGTGAAATTGTTTTGTATCACTGAGCTAAAACAACAAATACAACTAATTTTTTTTATATATTTTTTTTTATATTTATTTTTAGTTTTGTTATTTTTGGAACGTGACGTGCAGAAACTATCGTAGAGCTGACTGACACCCTACTGACGGTGGCTATTTAGATAGCGACCCAGACAATTGTCGCACAGAGATTTTTAGGATTAAGCTATATACGTGACAGGTAGCAAATGACTTGGTTGTATTCGGTGACGTACAGAAAGTGTCACCTTGACAGAATATACGGATTGGAGTGAGTGTGCTGAACTGTGACACACAGAAAGGTTACACGCAGCTGTGTGAAATGGATTTGTATCACTCAGCTAAAACAACAAAAAAACTAATTTTTTTTGTATATTTTGTTTTGGATTTTTGTTTTTTTTGGAACGTGACATGCAGAAACTATCGTAGAGCTAACTGACACCCTACTGATGGTAGCTATTTAGACTGCAACCCAGACAAATGTGTCAGAGATTTTTGGGATCAAGCTATACACGTGACAGGCAGCAAAAGACTTGGTTGTATTCAGTGACGTACAGAAAGTGTCACCTGGACATAAAATAGTGAGTGTACTGAACTGTGACACACAGAATGGTTCCACACTGCTGTGTGCAATGGATTTGTTTCACTGAGATATAACATAAAAAAAGGGGGTTATATATGGCGATAGCTGCACTACTAGTGCCATCCAGCCAAGCCAGGAGACAAAAACAAATGTCTTCTAGCCCTTAGAAGGGCTGTTGGGTTCTTTGTGGGTGATTCCTGCCTAACAGAGAACTAAATCCAGGCCCTAACACTCTCCCTGAAACGCAGCAGCTCTATCCCTAACGACATCCAGACGGCATCTGAGCCGAGCACCGTGGCCAGTCACTAGTATATTCCAGGGTCACCTGATCAGGCCAGCCAACCCCTGCTATCGACATGTAAGGGCCCCACGTGATGCTGGGTGCACCGCAGAGTCTCCTGGCTTGTGATTGGCTGTGTTTATAGGCGAAAAAAAAACACGATGCGGAAGTTGCCATTTCCTCGAGCATGGCAAGATACTCGTGCGAGCAGCGAGCACTTACGAGTACCCTAATACTCGATCGAGCACCAAGCTCGGACGAGTATGCTCGCTCATCTCTAGTAATTACACTATTCTTCCGAAATTACGAGCAGAGTAATGAAGAGGAAGGAGAGCTTGCATAAAGCACCGCTTCCTCCTTAAACAGCTGATCAGTGGAGGTGCCAGGTGTTGGACCCCAGCAGATAAGATATTGATGACCTTTCCATAGGATAGATCATCAATATGTACTGTCTGCACAACGCCTTTAATAAAAAAAAATTCTGATACAGGAACTAAAAACTTAATGTACAAGCAGATAAGTTGCTGTTAGGTTGATGTAGCATCTTCTAGAGCTGGTAGAGGTAAAGGTCTTCCATAAAGCAATGGCACGAGCTAGGCCAGGGTTTAAAATCTCAAAATATGTCTCAGTACCAATATTCCACTACAAAAGTGCAGTAGAAGTGAATAGGACTTAAAGAGGACCTTTCACGACTTTTAAAAAATGAATCTGCACTATCTACCTGATAGTGCGTCCCCCACTGATGCCAGCAGCGTTGTTTTCTTTGCAAATTGTCCCCCGGTGGCTTCACACGGGCCCCCCGTTCTTCGGTCCGGCTTTATGCTAATTAGAAAGCATCGGAACAGGGAGGAGGAGACTCCCTGTTCCTCAATGGGCGTTGCTTCTGCCCTGCTGTGAGCGCTGTCCAATCAGAGCGGACCGCTCACAGCAGGGCCGAAGGAGTTCAACCCTGCTGTGAGCGGTCCGCTCTGATTGGACAGCGCTCACAGCAGGGCAGAAGCAACGCCCATTGAGGAACAGGGAGTCTCCTCCTCCCTGTTCCGATGCTTTCTAATTAGCATAAAGCCGGACCGAAGAACGGGGGGCCCGTGTGAAGCCACCGGGGGACAATTTGCAAAGAAAACAACGCTGCTGGCATCAGTGGGGGACGCACTATCAGGTAGATAGTGCAGATTCATTTTTTAAAAGTCATGAAAGGTCCTCTTTAATGATGAATACTTTTAACAAATAGTGTAAAAAATGTTATTTGTTGGCAGTTTTTCCCGATTTTCACCCATTACAATTTATAAGATCTGCATGTATCATGTGCTATGAGCTCTGTAATAATTTAATTGACAAAAGATCCTTTTGGTGTTAATGGGATATTTCCATTCATTCTTAGTGATGGTCTCAGTGAAGGGTTAGTCTCATCAAAGTAATTCTATAAGGTGTAACCTCAATCTCAACTGATTAACTGTGAAAAGTAAGATCCACCCACCATTTAGTCAGTTGAAAGCACTAGAATATAACCTAGTTATTATAGGGTTATGCCACAAGTGGAATTATCAACCATGGCGTTTAATATTTATGTATGACATGAATATGTAGTATTACAGTCCTGGATTTCCTCTGGGAAAGTGAATCATCAGCTGCTATGATTTTCCTCCCCTTTCTTTTGAAAATGTGATATATTTGGAACGTTTCACCTTGTCTGAAATCTGTCTAATTAACCCCGAGAGGGTTCTCTTTATCCATGAAGATCCAAAGTTCAGATAAGGAAAACAATGATACAGACTACAGGCTAGTGACACAGAAAACATTGAAGTGGTACTACGTGATGGTGGAATGAAGTAATGTTGTGACGTCCAACTTGTCCAGGCTACAGGCTACCACAGAGCCATGTGGCATGTCCAAAGAATATTGTACTGCAATATTCAATGGAACTGAAATCAAATTCCTCTCAGTAAAAATTCAAAGAATTGAAATAATGCCTTGTTATAGTTTCCAGAGAAGGCCATTTTCAGCATGCCAAAACCATGAGGTATCTACGCTTTGAGGATAAATGTATTGGTGAGACAGAAGTGACCTTTTTTATGCCATAATGGCCTGGAACATAGAACAAAACCTCATTTTAGGAAATAATTGTAATTTTGCTAAAGCGAGGTCTATTGAAACAAACTGGACACTGATTACACACCCTCTAAATTGCCCACTGGTATGGGACACAGCTCCACACAAGGTGCAATCATTAAGCAGACAATCAGCAATCCACTTCATATACCACAGATGAAGCCTGTTGTAGCTGTATCTTTGAAGTCACCAATTTGTTCTTATGGCAATACTGCTGTGTGTTTGATCCTTGTTTCTCAAATACCAGCTGCAAACTATAAAACTTTGGAGCCTGAAAGCACGTTTGAGTAACATAACAACAAAGTTAAAGTGGGTCATTTATAATTTCATTTCCATTCTGACAGAAAACTTGTACAAAGAGCTATAATTTTTGGGACACGCTAATAATGCACTAATAAAAAAAATTACGCTGCTATCACCACTTTTGAAACGTGGTTGGAGAATTTGGCTTGGTTAGTTAGGTATAATCTATATTTATCAGCTGTGATTTTTCAAAAATAGCAAAAAGGACCTGAATTTTAATTTTATCTCTGCTCCATCAGATAGCTAGCTGACGGGCTCCTTATCTCTGATCTCTGACATTATAAACACTCATTATAGCTCAGTCATTATCTTACTGATAGGAATGTGGCTTGAATAAGTGTTTATGACCTCTTAGTAAGTTAGAGATAAGGGTTATTAGAGTACCTGCAGAAAGTGAAAGTAGGATACACAGAGATAGAAAAAGAGTTAACCCGTTGTGACAGAAAGGCTCAATATTTTTAATAAAGACCAATAAAAAATTAGTTTTATCCCCAAATGAGTAAAATGCAATCCCCCCAAAGTGAATTGCCCCAAAAGCCTCCCTTTTAGGTCCTTACCAAGAAAAAAAGCAATGGGATGTTTTAATGATTGAGATGGCACTTTGTGGCAAACTCAAATCATAAAACACAAATAAAAATGTCATGTGTCCACAGTTGTCATAACACACATCTGGTCTGGTAGTGGTTGTGAGGGTCGTGAGAAGTCATGTTTCTTTTTAGTGCAACAGCACTAATGGTTTTTCAGCATTGGATCCTGTTTATTTCTTGTGCTATGCTACAAAGTATTGCTGGTTTGCTTTCAGACACAAGAAAACATTGCATTTTTCACACTTCAATCTTGACACACCCTTTGGACAGAAGGTGCGCAGCACCTGCTTGACACTTTGAAGTGGCATGTGTTCACTATTGTCATAATTCACATGTGGCTATGAGGGTTGTGGGATGTAGTGTTTCTTCATAGACAGTGGTGGTGGAGAGTAGAGTGCTGGTTGGCAACCTTGGATGCAGTATTGTTGAGTTGCTTCAAAGTGTGGGTAACTGTCAGGTGGAATCTTTTAAGAGGAATTGGTTTCTCATTCAGTAGATGAGTATTTCTTGTAAACCAACCAGGAATTTGAGATGCACAGGTCAAGGATATATCCAAACAGTTCAAAGTACCATCTCCTTGACTTGGCAGGGGTGTTATACATGTGCACCAGCATCTCAAAAAGATGAATGCCTCCCTGGCAATTATTATTTATTATTAAAGAGCCATTCATTCCATAGCACTGTAAATATGAAAAGGGGTGCATATAATCCAAAATAATTTGAACAAGATGAATTATAAACTGGTACGGAAGGAGAGCGAACACTGACCGCAAGGGCTTAGAATCTACATGGTATGGGAGAAGGACTCAGTAGGTGAGGGTAAAGCTGGTTATGGTGGTATAGAAGCAGCAGGGTCATTGTAGATTGTAGGCTAGGCTGAAGAGGTGGGTTATCAGGTTTATTTTGATGGTTTCCACTGAAGGCGAGAGTTTGATACGCAGAGATAGAGAGTTCCAGAGTATAGGGGATGCACAGGAGAAATCTTGAAGGCAATTGTGGGAAGAGGTGAGAGGAGGAGCAGAGAAGAAGGTCTTTTAAGGATCGGAGATTATATGTGGGGATGTATCGGGAAAGTATCTCAGCGATATATGGAGGGGACAGTTAATTACCCCTCATATATTTTTTAGTGTTTTAAACTGAATTCACTGGGCAATGGGGAGCCAGTGAAAAGATTGGCAGAGAGGAGAGGCAGAGGAGTAACAGGGGGAGAGGTGGATTAGTCAGGTAGCAGAATTGAGGATAGATTGGAGGGGTGTTAGGGTGGTAGATGGGAAGCCACATAGGAGGATGTTACTGTAGTCTAGGTGGGAGATGAAATTGATGTACAATCAATTTTGCAGACTCTTGGCTGAAGAATGTGTGGATGCAAAGACAGGCTGCTGCATTATCTTCCATCTGGCCAGGAATTATTTATTTGCTGTGTCCTGCCATCAACTTAGTTGAACAGTATTTATATGTCATTCTGGTAGCTGCATGTTCATGTTGTCTGTTGGTTGGCAGTAGTTCTGGTTATTATAAAATACTGTTGGACAAGGGGGCCATATGTAGCAGAAACTTGCATCTTTTTAAACATTTTTTTTACCACCTAAACTCTGTTTAATTTTTATCCCGTGAGGAACTGGGGTTGGGGTTGTGAAACACTTCAGGATGGCACAGGGTTTACTAGGGCAGAAGATGGGTAAGTTCAAGTACAGGGTGAATCCACTTTCAGGGTGCTTTGCTATATTTAGGTGTACTCAGGGTCCATTTAGAGCGTGATCATACCCCAACCTCCTCTACCACTTCGGCCAAGCCTGATTGATGTGACTATCCATTTTGTATTTTATTTACATTGATTATTGTATTGGCTCGGTCCATTGTACTTTCCATATTTATGGGAATTTTATCTAAAATTTATTAAAGGTTAAGTTTTAGAGTTTTATGCCTTCTGTGCCTAGATTTTTTGATTAGCATGATGAATTCATGAATTAGCATGGTGAATTCAACAAGAATAGTTGGGTTCCATTAAAAATTGCAGAACTTTTACAGAGCCCTGATATACACTATTATCAATCAATGTGCTGTGAAAATATATACTGCAGTTTATTGGGAAACATATGTGTCATCCTGATCATGGCTAAGAACTTTATGACAGTATTGTGAACAAAGTCTTAAAAAGACCTGTAGCAGAAACACAACTGCTTGTATATTACACATCCTGCTTGCTTAAGAGCAGACTACAGATGTAATTCTGCCTTCCCTTCATCTTTGCTACATGTCCAATACAATTATACCCCATCATAGCATCATAAATGCAGGTGGAGCCACTACCAACTCCACCCGCAAAAGAGGATATCAGCCCTCACAAAGACCAACAAAAAGGGAACCATGGAGGGGTGGTCCATATTAACATCCAGGCTATAAAGTAGGACTATGTTGTATAAAGTTAAAGGGATTTCCATTGCATAATTAAGTGGTAGCATGGACCTCCAAGTGGCTTAAAAATATAACACAGCCAAAGTCTGTTTTACTAAGTTATCTAATACTGTAAGAACAAGTACAGAACTGCGTTGCGTGTAGATTTTGCAGTTTATTTTGATGCTATCTAGGGCCCTATAGCTGCATGCCATTTTTATGTCCTTCTTCCTGATGATTGTTATTTTCATTTTGCCAGCATGTAATTAGAGATAGAATTAACAACATCAATGGCTTAGAAACCACTGTTTTATCCAAGTTCTATAAAATACCATCTCAAGACCAACAGAGACTATGATCAGCAGAAACAAAGGTTCTCTAGCCATTGCTTTTCTCTTGTTATAGAATATTCATTTAAACAAGAGGCGAGTACACACAAAACAAAGGTTTCATAATAGATGAGATCTTGGATGTCAAGAACACAGACTGTGGCTTCTGTTATATCTGAAGTCATTTTAGCAGATCAAGCTCTCTGAGGAGATGTCATCAGAACTCTGGACCTAAAGGAGTATTGTGGCCAGAAGCAAGTTCCATAATTTGGAACATCAAGCTTGATGCAGATCAGTTCGCCTTGTTGTGACAGCAAGATGAAAGTTTGTAAAGATGAAAGAGTTAGCATGAAGGAGGGTATTAGAAGAACTTGTTCAATTCAAACAGAGGATCTTGTTTCCAGGCAAGCTAAAAAGTTGCCCAAAGGGTTAGCAAGACTCTGTAGCTTCATATTCATGAGATATCGAAGAAATGTAGCACTTACCAATCTAGAATGGCATTCCCCCGAAATGAAAATATAACTGATTTACACAGTAAAATCCACATGTAAACTGCTACCTAACAGTTGATTTTTCTGGAGGAACCTGGCAGTTGCCCTTTATTTCCTCTGCAGGGGTCACTACAGAGGAAATGTACAATGTTTAAATATGACATACTAATATTTATATTCATGTGTAGACGCCAACACATTCTCCAACTTTTTACAATTGGAGAAGCAGACAACTAAACTGATAAGCAATTAACCCCTACTCAACATTTGACATTCATGTATATCATCATATCAACAGTGGAAGGTCTAGGTGGAGCAGGTTCTGGAGCTAAGACCAGTCTATACACGACAGGTTCCAACTGTGTTGTACAACTTACACCTGCCCATAGTGACTGGCATCAGAGATAACTTCAATCCTGGTCATTTAAACCCTCATATTTTGCAGTCGTTAGTAAAATTGGCATCTGATCATCTCCCCTCACTCAAAATTTTAGGGGGCTGATCCCCAGGGTCACAAATTTTCATTGCAACCTGGGCAATTGTGAAATCTCCTGGGCCTGCCATTGTAGTCTTCCTATTAAGCATTTTCACAGATGTCACAATCACCATACAGCAATACTGTACTTATATATTTCATTGCATGGTACAAGAGATTCAACAAATGCATGTTTAATTCCCCTAGGAGGACTAAAAACAAAAGTAAAAAAAAACTGTTTTAAAAATATAAAACACAAACATTTAAAATTGAAATCACCTTCTCTTTTCCATTTTACATATAAAAATAAATGCCAAATTTCCTTGATCTTAATGGTAGCAAATCGATTTTACCTGAAATAGTGTAAAACAAAAAAAAAATCATACTTACCGTCTCCATTTTTACGTAATGGGCTGGCCATACCATCTTGATTGAAGATCTTACATGAAATCACATGCATGGTGACTTATGACGTTACCATTCTATCCGGTGTGATATCATTTCAGGTTGCGAAAGATTTCACGGCAGATCTTCAATAAAGATGGCGGCTGGCCGGTTGTGAGCAAATGGAGAAGGTAAGTATGATTTTTTTTGTTTGTTTTATACACTATTTTAGGTAAAATCGATTTGTTACCATGAAGCACAAGGAAATTCAGCTTTATTTTTATAAGTAAAATGGGAAACAGAAGATGATTTCAATGTTAAATGTTTAAAACTGAAATTATTTAATTTATTGTTCTGTTAATTTTACACTGTGCTTTTACTATCAGATGCCATGATCAGGTTTGATCGCGGCATCTGAGGGGTACAATGATTATACTTAGGGATGAGCAAATATCCAAAGTCGATTTGCAAAAAACTTCTAATACTCCTGCTCCGTACAGTATTAGAACAAAGTTTTTTGCAAATCGACTTCAAATATTTAATCCGATGTCAATTCGCTCATCCCTAATTATATTACTTTACACATTATAGTAAATTCAATGTTGCCATTAAAAAATATAGCTTGTGCCACAAAAAAACAAGACCACATATTGCTATATTAAAGGAAAATAAAAAAATGTATTGCTCTTGGAAAGTGGGGATAAAAAGACAAAAAATAAATATGTATTTTAATGGGAAAGGGTTAAAGAATATAAAGAAAGGAAAAAAATACACACAGTGCTGTCTCCTAAATTCTACTGCCCTGCCTAGTGCTCAATACAGCTCTGCTCATGAGGTAAATGGGCCTGATCAAATAAAACACTCCTAATGCCCCTGAAATAACAATTCTGGATCAGAAATTTGCTTTTAGACTCTCATCTGCTACTCCTCCTAGATCTTTAAAAATAAATTGACAACTGAATTACTATTAAAGATTTGTGTCCCTACACAAGGCTAACAATATCAGAACTGAATGGACACTGTTAGATAGGGATGAGCGAACCGAACCGTAACGAACCAGATTCGTTACGAACTTTCCCAAAAGTTTGGTTCGTCACCGAACCGAATTTTGATAAAGTTCGTAACGAATCTAGTGAAAATAACGGCGATGCAAAATATACGCATATTTATTGAGCATGTACGATAATGCGTACGCTAATGCGTATGAATTCATAAAATGCGTACACATTAGCGAACATTCTCAACTATGCGTATATTTTGCGTCGCCGTTATTTTATACAGTACCATCCCTAAAATAATCCCCACGACTATGCTTCACAAAGTGGGGATTTCACCTTTTGTGAACTATAGCCGTGGGGTTCTATCCCTGGCACCCGTGCCAAGGAACACTTCTCACCATTTTGTGAGCGGGTACTAACTGTTCTTGAGGTATTTTGTTGATATCATGAGAGTAGTAAAATCTCGCACCGCAAATCCCGATGGGGTTCTTCTCTGTGCGAATGATTTCACGCCTCTCATGCAGTCACGCGTGGAATAAGGCTGTCTATGGGGTATATATCACGGAGGCTGCTGTCCTTCAGCTGTGATATAAAACACTTCCACAGTTAGTTACAGCAACAAACAGTTGCTGAAAGGCAGGTTAACTTGCCTTATTTACGGGTGCCTTTACAATGGGGTGCTTTTTTGGGGTTCTCTGCTGCCTAAAATCCACAGCGCATCATTGGCTGATTTTATGCCACCTTCAGTACTATGGGGCTGGACGCAAATACCCAGTTCAGCGCAGAACTGCGTATGTCCAGAAGGCACCATAGTACTTAACGCCGTTTGGTGAACGGTATAAAAATGCCCTGTGGATTTTACTCAGCAGACCCGCAGTCCCATGTGTAGGTAACCATAGGGTGAGGTTTTTTGGGAGTGACCAAAGAGAGGGCGGGAAGGTCACTCCCATACCCCATCAGGAGTTTTTCCCCTACCCACTTTAAAAGATAAGTCCAGGCAATTAGATACTTTCTGTGCCCTTACTTGACCCAGAAACTTAGGCCCCATTCACACGAGCGTAAGTGAATGGGGCCATATCTATCCGCAATTTTGCAGATAGATACGGCCCCATTCACTTACGCTTGTGTGAATGGGGCCTTATTAATTGCCCGAAATTATCCTTTAAGCCAGCTGGTGACAGCACAATAAAAACACAAAAGCATACATCCATTGGGTTGGGCGCTGCACTCGGTTAGGACATCAAACTGGTATAACAAAGATATATATATATATATATATGTCTTGGCAACAGCAATAGGCTCAGATTCAACAGGTTTTACACCAGAGTACTTGTGTCAATTTGTAAAGCGAGTGCCAGTGAGGTGTCTATTTCATGAAAATTGGACACGTATTTTTGGATAATGGAACTAGCATAAAGACTTATTGAATCTGTGCCTTTTTAAATGTCCTTTCTTTACCTCATAGATTCTGTGGGTGAGGTTGTCTGTCTGTTTCACCGTATCCGTATCCTACTAGACTAGCTGTAATGTTAGAGGGTTTTTTTTACGTTGACTGTCCTGTGCTGAACTCAACATCAACATTTTGTCGTGTATAAAAACTGATTTTTACAAGCGTGCATATTCTTAGCTTCCAACTTCAGTTCTCTGTACTAGGCCCTTCTGGGTCCAAAAGAATACTGCTCCTACTAATGCCCCCACTGTCAATTATCTATTTAGAAACATACTGGGTGCAATCAAGTGCTGCCTCCTCCTCCTCAACTTGTCTCTTCTTAACCCTACTGGTTCACCACCAGGCCCTCAAAAATAATGTTTTTAAGGGGCTGTTCACCACCAGGCCCTCAAAAATAATGTTTTTAAGGGTCTGTTCACCACCAGGCCATCACAAATAATGTTTTCAATGGTCTGTTCCACACCAGGCCTTCTACCATAATGTTTTAAAGGGTCTATTCACCACCAGGTCTTCAAACATAATGTTTTCAAGGGTCTGTTCACCACCAGGCCTTCTACCATAATGTTTTCAAGGGTCTGTTCACCACCAGTCCCTCAAAAATAATGTTTTAGGGTCTGTTCACCACCGGCCTTCAACCATAATTTTTCAAAGGGTCTGTTCCACAAAATTAAATTTTTTATCGGGCATCTCTAACCACAATTTTTAAGGAAGGCCAACAGCCTCTCTAACCACAATTTTAAAGGAAGGCCAACAGCCTCTCTAACCTCAATTTTTAAGGAAGGCCAATGGCCTCTCTAAACTCAATTTTTATCCAGGGAAAACAGCCTCTCTAACCACAATTGTTAAGGAAGGCCAACAGCCTCTCTAAAAACACAATTTTTACCCAGGGCAAACAGCCTCTGTAACCGAAATTTTTAGCGTGTAATATTAAGCGTGTTTTTTTAGGTTGACGCTTATCAAGATGAACAAGGCCTGGATTTCCCCTGACTTCGCTACTCCACCACAGGAAAGTGGCTGAACGCTTTTAGGGTGTATTGGATACACTGTTTTCTCATGTAGGCCCTCAACCATAATGTTTTCAAGGGTCTGTTCACCAGCAGGCACTCAATCATAATGTTTTCAAGGGTCTGCTCACCAGCAGGCCATCAATATTAATTTTTCACGGGTGTGTCTGATGCCCTCCTTTATGTGTAATAAAAGGTGTATCGGAGTGCCTGTTCCTTGTAATTTTGGGCAGACTTGTCACTTTGTGCATAGGCTTTATGAGTGTATGAGTCCCACGACAAGAACAATTGTTCCACAATGTGAATGAGGCCCTTCTTTATACCCGTTGTATTGGAGTGCCTGTTCAGTGTAATTTGTGGCAGCACTTGCGCCTTACGTACAAGTCAATATATGTTTCCTAACAATATTTTTTCACAGTATGTCAGGAAGGGGTGAAAGGTTTAAAAAAAACAATCAAAACACAGGTTTCTTAAGAATTATTTAAGTAATAATAATAATAATAATAATAATAATAATATTAATAATAACTTCGAACATTAGAACTTTTAAATCAAAATAAATACAAAAAATAAAGAAACAAAAATTACGCCGGACTTTGACGTCTTGTGGCCATCATATGTCGCAGTTCCTGGTGGTCCAGCTGGAGGCTGCTTAGGAGGCGGGAGGCAGCGTAGAGCTTTTCTCCAAAGCGTCGTACGGTGGCCTCCACCTCGAAATCTGTGGGTATATCTGTAGGGGTGGAAACAGTAATATAATTAGTAATATCGAGTTAAAGGGGTTGTCCCACGAAAAATATTCAAATATTTAAAAGCAGCACCTGGACCTGAATACTTTAGCAGTTGCATGTGTAACACCCCAGAGTAGTGTTACAACTCTGCGTAACCAGCTTCTATCTGTGTGCTACTCTAGAAATGTAATTCTGTGCATTGATGTCATCACCAGCATTAATATGTATTATATTCAATGTTATGCAACTGTTTCCCATTATATGTATCTGGTGGAACAGCAGGTGTCAGTAAATACTATGGCAGATTCAGATGTAGTTTTACCAGAATGGTACGGTCCTTAGTCCATTCTGACCCCCACTGCTGGAGAGAAGTTAAGTTATTCCAACTTCCTGCAGTGAGGAGGAAATGACAGTTTTAGTCAGGGAGTTGTCCCCTGTACCCTGATCAGGGAGGACATGTGCAGGACAGTGGAGCACCTTCAGCTCTGCTGTACCCTAAAGACAGAGTAATATAGCCTGCAATAAGGCACTACAATACTCTCATGGGAAGCCAGACTTAGGAGGTAACCTCAGCTTAGAACAGGAAGCCTGAAACCTGAATTTCCAAGCATCTGCCAAGTATAAGCAATAGCTGCATTTGCTGGACACCAAGCTGAAGGATGAACTGAGTCATCTACATTCAAAGTTCATTTAATAAAACTACGTTGGACCAGTCATACAAGTCTGCGCATCATTCCCACCTGACGACCCTCAATTACTACTACTACTAGTAAATTTATTGCAGCCGGAGCCACAGCCTGGGGCCTGTTCGTCTTACAAGTTAGGAACACCGTGACAATCCCACCAAAGACTTGCGTGGCCTAAATACCCCTTGGCACTCCTACCACTGGGACATAAAGGAAAATCACCTTAGAGGGCCCTGGAGGGGGAAAGGGTCGCCCCCGTAGCAACCACGGCACCCCGGTCACTGCACATGTCATAAAATATTTTGTATATCTAGTAGAACTGACTCTGTTATTCAGTGAAATGTATCTTTATTCAGCCATTTTTCTTTCTTATTTCTTAGAACTGCTCACTGAGAAGGCCGCACTTGCTCAGTTTAAATCTTCAACTGCCTCCTGTCCTGAGCTGTGATAGGGAGAGATGGACAGGAGTCTTGACATGCAGCAGAATAGACACTGGTCACACTACCCTTGAGTAACCAGCTTGATGTAGCAGAGTAATTGGGGCAGATCTCTGGATCTATGTGAGGTCAGGGCTGTTTCTTGCTTAGTTAAAAAGAGATTGCCAATGTACCATAATATTATGTTGATGTATGTCACCTTTTTCTCACATATTTTGGGTGTAACTCAAGTTTCTACTTCTTTCACTACCTTGATTTTAAAATTATTGTGATATGTTGGCTTCACTAACCACTTGGAGAATATAATGTGTACACAGTCTAATTATCATAACATGTTGGGTGACACGATCCTAGTGCTTGAGAATATTTCACTTATGTGAATTATGGCTTTGTACTTACTAGACACTAGAGATGAGCGAATACTAAAATATTCGTGTGCTCGGTACTCGGAACGAATTTTTCCGAATATTCGTATATTCGTACGTAAAAACGAATCCTATTGAAGTCAATGGGAGATACGAATATTTTTGCAGGCGACCAAAGTTCGTTGTAGGCAAGGTTGCCTAAACACCTGAAAACCTCTGAAAGTGATGAAAACACAACGGAAATGGATAGGGAACACCAGGGGCAGCATGCATGGAGCAGGCAGAGACAGTGTAAGGAGCGACATGACCTTGTCCGATAAAGCGTACGCTATTGCTACTGTACGCTACTATACGCTTTACTCTGTACGCTGTTGCGTACGAATTCCAGTCTCGCGAATACACGCACGACGCTACGCCACGGCGCACAGTCCTCAGAGGAAGATGGCAGGCAATCGCAGGCGTTCCTCTGCTTTCAGCTCTGAGGAGCTGAAATATATTGTACAGAAGATGGACAGGCTGAAGTATGATGGCACCCACCAACACCCGCATCAGCAAAAAAGAACATTGTGGAGCAGGTGATTCGAGGTCTGCGCCATCATTTTCAAATTGTACGGACCCCAGGCCAGGTCCAACGTAAATGGTCGGATTTGAAGTTAAAGTGCCCAGAGCGGCTGAGTCATATCCGGGAGGAGATACGAGAGGGTGAGTAATAAAATATTTGAAAAGTAAAAACATGTTAAAAAATTAGTTTAGGCCCCATTCACACGACCGTATGAATGGGGCCGTATGTATCCGCAAATTTGCGGATACATACCGCCCCATTCATTTCAATGGGGCCGGGAGCCGCGGCACGGAGCTAGCTCCATGCCGTGGCTCCTTTGCAGCATGCTCTATAGTTGTCCATGTGCACGGACAACTATAAGCATTTTCAATGGGGCCGCCCGGCATGTGTTCCGAGCGCACGGAACACACGCCCGGCGGCCCCATTGAAAATGCTTATAGTTATCCATGCGCACGGACAACTATAGAGCATGCTGCAAAGGAGCCATGGCTCCCGGCCCCATAGAAGTCAATGGGGCTGTATCTATCCGCAATTTTGAGGATAGATACGGCCCCATTCACATACGGTAGTGTTAATGAAGCCTTACTGTATTGTATATATACCAGTGCCAATAATGAAAACTGTATAGAAGGACAACATGGGTGTGCGTAGTGCGCTGCAGCAATTTTCTTTCATGCTAGGCCACGCCTCTAACTCCACTCAAACAAGTGAAGGTATATTCTCAGATATGTGACCCTTCACAGTAATTTGCCTTAGGCTACTTTCACATATGTGGCGGTGATCCGGCAGGCTGTTCTGCAGTATCTGTCCTGCCAATTGCCAGTGTTGTGGTCGGATCAGTGCCATCCTCTGTTTTTGTTAAAGGGGCTGGCCGTTCTCCCATTTGTATCAGGCAAATGCACTAGTGTGAAAGAAAGTCCCCTTAGATATATGCCCCTTCATAGTTAGCGCTGCCTCCTAAAAGATGTGCTCAATGCTGCAGCTAATGTGTCTGGAGTGGGCGATATAAAATATATTCCCACGATAACGATATTAAGAAATTTATCACAATAAATACCCATTTAGAAGAAATAAAACACTTGGGCCACAAGGAGAAGACATAATACTGTATGGGGGCCACAAGGAGAAGACATTATACTGTATGGGGGCCACAAGGAGAAGACATTATACTGTATTGGGGCAGCCACAAGGAGACATTATACTGTATGGGGGCCACAAGGAGACATTATATTGGACATCGGGGAAGGTGAAGGGATTGCTCCCTGCTTACCGTCACCCGTCTCTGCTTCCTATGGATGCAAAGACAGCTGACCACGGGACATAGCCACCCGTTCCTGGACACAGCCGATAAAATCCTGACTGTCCCGCCAAATCCGGAATGGTTGGGACTGGAGCTATGGTATACTAGTGCATTGTATGTGCTGTATGCCTGTATTCATATTTGTTATGTTTGTACCTGCAGAATGTGACACACAATCTTTTAGTCATTCATTCAAGCCTCCACCCCTCCCAACAAATGCTCCCTCCATCAATTATGCACCCCAGATATTCTATGATGAACCCTTCACATGAAATGCCCACTCCACATCATATTGCCGTCCTCTTACCCATAATATCTTCATAGTAGTATAAAGTGTTAGTATTAAAACGGTCATCATCATAACAATTGTGTATGGATTTATCTTGCAGAGCAACGTCAACGACGTCACGAACGTCGCCGGCAGCGTCGTGCCCGGATGGCCCCTGAAGGACCTTCTATAATGTGTAAACATGTTTAATTTATTTTTAATCCAGGCTATGTGGGAGTGCAGCAGCAGGGATATAAGAGCACTAGTGGTTAGGATTGGAATCCAGCCCCAAACTATTCACATGTATCAACATCAGAATAATACAACTGTTCATTTGAGTTGAATGTAATGCCATTATTTTAATTTTGACAGCTGCTGCACCACAGAGGAGCTCCTCTGCCCCTCCACCCCACCTGAGAGGAGCCCACCGGCCCCTATTACACCACCTGCCCAGCTACCTGAGGTAGAAGGTAGGTAAAATAAAAAATTTAATGGGTGGAACTTCTGTCTTCAAAATATAAACTAAATTTATGGTTTATCTTTTGTAGCTCCAACCGTCAGGGGAGGAAGCTGAGTTTTCCCCAGGACCCTGGGAGGAACACCCAGTATGGATATCCCGTAAGTACGAACCCCTAATTAACTGAAGTGTAATATTTTCAAGCACTAGGATCATGCCACCCCAACATGTTATTGATAACTAGACTGTGAACACATTATGTTCTCAAAGTGGTTAGTGAAGCAGACATATCACAAAATTTTAAAATCAAGGTAGTGAAAGAAGTAGAAACTTGTGTTACCCCAAAAAATATTTAACAAAAATGTGACATACATCACATAATATTATTATAGTACATTGCTACATTGCCAATCTCTTTTTAACAAAGCGAGAACAGCCCTGCATCTCACATAGATCCAGAGATCTGCCCCAATTACTCTGCTACGTCAAGCTTGGTTACTCAAGGATAGTGTGACTAGTGTCTAATTCTGCTGCATGTTCAGGACTGTCCATCTCTCCCTATCACAGCTCAGGACAGGAGGCAGTTTAAGATTGAGGATGCAGTGAAGATTTACTGAGCATGTGCGGCCTTCTCAGTGAGCATTTCTAAGACATAAGAAAAAAAAGGCTAAATAAAAATAGCATTTCACTGATAACTGAGTCAGTTCGAGTAGATATACAAAATATTTAATGACATGTAACTGCTAAAGTATTCAAATCCAGGTGCTGCTTTGAAAGTTTAGAATATTTTTTGTGCAACAACCCCTTTAACTAGATAATACTAATTGTATTAATGTTTCCACCCCTACAGCTATCCCCACAGACTTCGAATTGGAGGCAGCCCTCAGAAGGGTCAATGAGCGGCTGTATGCTGCCTCCCGCATCCAACGCAGCCTTCAATTAGAGGTGTCGGCGATGCAAGCCATGTTGGCGAGGCGTCGTCAACCTCCTGTTTAATATTTATTTTATTTATTTATTTTTTAATAATTTGTAATTGTTAAAATATGTTTCTTTAAACCTGTGTTTTGTGTTTTTTTAAAACCTTTAACCCCTTCCTGACATACTTCGAAGAAATGTTATGAAACATATATTGACTTGTACGTAAAGCTCAAGTCCAGCCAAAAATTACAAGGAACTGGCACTCTGATACACCTTTTATTACACATAAAGGAGGGCATTAGACACACCCGTGAAAAATTAAGATTGACAGCCTGCTGGTGAGCTGACCGTTGAAAACATTATGGTTGAAGGCCTGGTGGTGAACAGACCCCTGAAAACATTATTTTTGAGAGACTGTTGGTGAACAGACCCCTGAAAACATTATGGTTGAAGGCCTGTTGGTGAACAGACTCCTGAAAACATTATTTTTGAGGGACTGGTGGTGAACAGACCCCTGAAAACATTATTTTTGAGGAACTGATGGTGAACGGACCCCTGAAAACATTATTTTTGAGAGACTGTTGGTGAACAGACCCCTGAAAACATTATTTTTGAGAGACTGGTGGTGAACAGACCCGTAAAAAATTATTTTTGAGAGACTGGTGGTGAACAGACCACAGAAAACATTATGGTTGAAGGCCTGTTGGTGAACAGGCCCCTGAAAACATTATTTTTGAGAGACTGGTGGTGAACAGACCCGTAAAAAAATTATTTTTGAGAGACTGGTGGTGAACAGACCCCTGAAAACATTATGGTTGAAGGCCTGTTGGTGAACAGACTCCTGAAAACATTATTTTTGAGGGACTGGTGGTGAACAGACCCCAGAAAACATTATTTTTGAGGGACTGGTGGTGAACAGACCCCTGAAACATTATTTTGAGGAACTGGTGGTGAACAGACCCCAGAAAACATTATTTTTGAGGGGCTGGTGGTGAACAGGCCCCTGAAAACATTATTTTTGAGAGACTGGTGGTGAACAGACCCCTGAAAACATTATGGTTGAAGGCCTGGTGGTGAACAGACCCCTGAAAACATTATGGTTGAAGGCCTGTTGGTGAACAGACTCCTGAAAACATTATTTTTGAGGGACTGGTGGTGAACAGACCCCAGAAAACATATTTTTGAGGGGCTGGTGGTGAACAGGCCCTGAAAAACATTATTTTTGAGAGACTGGTGGTGAACAGACCCGTAAAAAATTATTTTTGAGAGACTGGGTGGGTGAACAGACCCGTAAAAAAATTATTTTTGAGAGACTGGTGGTGAACAGACCCCTGAAAACATTATGGTTGAAGGCTGGTGGTGAACAGACCCCTGAAAACATTATGGTTGAAGGCCTGGTGGTGAACAGACCCCTGAAAACATTATGGTTGAAGGCCTGGTGGTGAACAGACTCTGAAAACATTATTTTTGAGGGACTGGTGGTGAACAGACCCCTGAAAACATTATTTTTGAGGGGCTGGTGGTGGTAACAGACCCCTGAAAACATTATTTTTGAGGAACTGGTGGTGAACAGACCCCCAGAAAACATTATTTTTGAGGGGCCTGGTGGTGAACAGGCCCCTGAAAACATTATTTTTGAGAGACTGGTGGTGAACAGACCCGTAAAAAAATTATTTTTGAGGAAGACTGGTGTGAACAGACCCCAGAAAACATTATTTTTGAGGGACTGGTGGTGAACAGACCCCTGAAAACATTATTTTTGAGGAACTGGTGGTGAACAGACCCAGAAAACATTATTTTTGAGGGGCTGGTGGTGAACAGGCCCCTGAAAACATTATTTTTGAGAGACTGGTGGTGAACAGACCCGTAAAAAATATTTTTGAGAGACTGGTGGTGAACAGACCCTGAAAACATTATGGTTGAAGGCCTGTTGGTGAAACAGACTCCTGAAAACATTATTTTTGAGGGACTGGTGGTGAACAGACCCCAGAAAACATTATTTTTGAGGGGCTGGTGGTGACAGGCCCCTGAAAACATTATTTTTGAGAGACTGGTGGTGAACAGACCCCTGAAAACATTAGGTTGAAGGCCTGGTGGTGAACAGACCCCTGAAAACATTATGGTTGAAGGCCTGTTGGTGAACATCAGACTCCTGAAAACATTATTTTTGAGGACTGGTGGTGAACAGACCCCAGAAAACATTATTTTTGAGGGGCTGGTGTGAACAGCCCCTGAAAACATTATTTTGAGACTGGTGTGAACAGACCCGTAAAAAAATTATTTTGAGAGACTGGTGGTGAACAGACCCCTGAAACATTATGGTTGAACTGGTGGTGAACAGACCCCTGAAAACAATGGTTGGTGAACAGACCCCTGAAAACATTATGGTTGAAGGCCTGGTGGTGAACAGAAAACATTATGGTTGAAGGCCTGGTGAAAACTGAAAACATTATTTTGAGGGACTGGTGGTGAACAGACCCCTGAAACATTATTTTTGAGGAACTGGTGGTGAACGGACCCCAGAAAACATTATTTTTGAGGGACTGGTGGTGAACAGACCCCTGAAAAAATTATTTTTTAGTGTCTGTAGCTGACCCTCCTAAAACATTGATTGGAGAGAGGGCCTGTAGGTGTCCTCTGTAAACAAGTTTGAAAATGAGAGCCAGTACCTCTGAAAAGTTGCCTGTTGGCTAAGCGTTTGTGTATGATAGAAGGAGGATAGGAATTACAATTTTCATGTTGAGCTGCTTTGCCCCGGTGGAGATTTGAATTCCGGTGAAATCCAGGCTTTGTTCATTTTAATAAGCGTCAGCCTGTCAGCGCTGTCAGTTGACAGGCGTGTACGCTTATCGGTGATGACGCCACCAGCTGCACTGAAGACCCGCTCTGACAACACGCTAGCGGCAGGGCAGGCCAGCACCTCCAAGGCGTACAGCGCCAGTTCGGGCCACGTGTCCAGATTTGAAACCCAGTAGTTGTATGGAGCAGAGTGATCGCTACGGACGTTGGTATGGTCAGCTAGGTACTCCCTCACCATCTT
>ONZH01022077.1:0-20883 GCA_900303285.1 Rhinella marina | reverse complement strand
GTGGATGACTGGCTGGTGGACAACTGTGTGGAAGCGCTATCGGCTATCCATTGCACCACCTGTTCAACCTGCTCAGGCCTCAACAGCGGTGTAACTCGCCCCCTGCTTAACTGTCCCATAAAGGCAGGGATTCTGGATGAGTGGGATCCTGGCTGACCCTCACCAGCACGCATTGTATCCCCACTGGCTTCAACAAGGCCACCAACAGCATTTCCGCGCCCCCGTCCTCGTCCACGTCCGATTCCGCTAGCCCCCCTCCGCATTTTATTTTTTTTTGGTTGCAAATACAATATTTGGGTATATAATTAGGTATGTGAATAATTTAGCAAGAGAACGCACAGTACAGTGGCCAATTAAAAGGCCTAGATATTGTATATTTCAAGGTACACAGCCGTGTAGTAACTGAACAGACGGTGGGTATTTACACCAGGTCTTTAAAATAATTTAGCAAGAGAACGCACAGTATAGTGGCCAATTAAAAGGTCCTAGATATTGTATATTTCAAGGTACAACAGCCGTGTACTAACTGTACAGACGGTGGGTATTACACCAGGTATGTGAAATAATTTAGGCAAGAGAACGCACAGTACAGTGGCCAATTAAAAGGCCTAGATATTGTATATTTCAAGGTACACTGGCCGTGTACTACTGTACAGACGGTGGGTATTTACACCAGGTATGTGAAATAATTTAGCAGAAGAGAACGCACAGTATACGTGTGCCAATTAAAAAGGACTAAATATTGTATATTTCAAGGTACACAGCCGTGTACTAACTGTACAGACGGTGGGTATTTACACCAGGTATGTGAAATAATTTAGCAAGAAACGCACCAGTATAGTGGCCAATTAAAAGGCCTAGATATTTGTATATTTCAAGGTACACAGCCGTGTACTAACTGCTCAGACGGTAGGTATTTACACCAGGTATGTGAAATAATTTAGCAAGAGAACGCACAGTACAGTGGCCAATTAAAAGCCTAGATATTGTATATTTCAAGGTACACCAGCCGTGTACTAACTGCTCAGACGGTGGGTATTTACACCAGGTATGTGAAATAATTTAGCAAGAGAACGCACAGTACAGTGGCCAATTAAAAGGCCTAGATATTGTATATTTCAAGGTACACAGACCGTGTACTAACTGTACAGACGGTGGGTATTTACACCAGGTATGTGAAATAATTTAGCAAGAGAACGCACAGTACAGTGGCCAATTAAAAGGCCTAGATATTGTATATTTTCAAGGTACACTGCCGTGTACTAACTGTACAGACGGTGGGTATTTACACCAGGTATGTGAAATAATTTAGCAAGAGAACGCACAGTATAGTGGCCAATTAAAAGGCCTAGATATTGTATATTTCAAGGTACACAGCCGTGTACTAACTGTACAGACGGTGGGTATTTACACCAGGTATGTGAAATAATTTAGCAGAAACGCACAGTATAGTGGCCAATTAAAAGGCCTAGATATTGTATATTTCAAGGTACACAGCCGTGTACTAACTGCTCAGACGGTGGGTATTTACACCAGGTATGTGAAATAATTTAGCAAGAGAACGCACAGTACAGTGGCCAATTAAAAGGCCTAGATATTGTATATTTCAAGGTACACAGCCGTGTACTAACTGCTCAGACGGTGGGTATTTACACCAGGTATGTGAAATAATTTAGTAAGAGAACGCACAGTACAGTGGCCAATTAAAAGGCCTAGATATTGTATATTTCAAGGTACACAGCCGTGTACTAACTGCTCAGACGGTGGGTATTTACACCAGGTTTTTAAAATAATTTAGCAAAGAGAACGCACAGTATAGTGGCCAATTAAAAGGGCCTAGATATTGTATATTTCAAGGTACACAGCCGTGTACTAACTGCTCAGACGGTGGGTATTTACACCAGGTTTTTAAAATAATTTAGCAAGAGAACGCACAGTATAGTGGCCAATTAAAAGGCCTAGATATTGTATATTTCAAGGTACACAGCCGTGTACTAACTGCTCAGACGGTGGGTATTTACACCAGGTTTTTAAAATAATTTAGCAAGAGAACGCACAGTATAGTGGCCAATTAAAAGGCCTAGATATTGTATATTTCAAGGTACACAGCCGTGTACTAACTGCTCAGACGGTGGGTATTTACACCAGGTTTTTAAAATAATTTAGCAAGAGAACGCACAGTATAGTGGCCAATTAAAAGGCCTAGATATTGTATATTTCAAGGTACACAGCCCGTGTACTAACTGCTCAGACGGTGGGTATTTACACCAGGTTTTTAAAATAATTTAGCAAGAGAACGCACAGTATAGTGGCCAATTAAAAGGCCTAGATATTGTATATTTCAAGGTACACAGCCGTGTACTAACTGTACAGACCGGTGGGTATTTTACAACCAGGTATGTGAAATAATTTAGCAAGAGAAACGCACAGTATAGTGGCCAATTAAAAGGCCTAGATATTGTATATTTCAAGTACACAGCCGTGTACTAACTGTACAGACGGTGGGTATTTACACCAGGTATGTGAAATAATTTAGCAAGAAAACGCACAGTATAGTGGCCAATTAAAAGGCCTAGATATTGTATATTTCAAGGTACACAGCCGTGTACTAACTGCTCAGACGGTGGGTATTTACACCAGGTATGTGAAAATAATTTAGCAAGAGAACGCACAGTACAGTGGCCAATTAAAGGCCTAGATATTGTATATTTCAAGGTACACAGCCGTGTACTAACTGCTCAGACGGTGGGTATTTACACCAGGTATGTGAAATAATTTAGCAAGAGAACGCACAGTACAGTGGCCAATTAAAAGGCCTAGATATTGTATATTTCAAGGTACACAGCCGTGTACTAACTGTACAGACGGTGGGTATTTACACCAGGTATGTGAAATAATTTAGCAAGAGAACGCACAGTACAGTGGCCAATTAAAAGGCCTAGATATTGTATATTTCAAGGTACACTGCCGTGTACTAACTGTACAGACGGTGGGTATTTACACCAGGTATGTGAAATAATTTAGCAAGAGAACGCACAGTATAGTGGCCAATTAAAAGGCCTAGATATTGTATATTTCAAGGTACACAGCCGTGTACTAACTGTACAGACGGTGGGTATTTACACCAGGTATGTGAAATAATTTAGCAAGAAAACGCACAGTATAGTGGCCAATTAAAAGGCCTAGATATTGTATATTTCAAGGTACACAGCCGTGTACTAACTGCTCAGACGGTGGGTATTTACACCAGGTATGTGAAATAATTTAGCAAGAGAACGCACAGTACAGTGGCCAATTAAAAGGCCTAGATATTGTATATTTCAAGGTACACAGCCGTGTACTAACTGCTCAGACGGTGGGTATTTACACCAGGTATGTGAAATAATTTAGTAAGAGAACGCACAGTACAGTGGCCAATTAAAAGGCCTAGATATTGTATATTTCAAGGTACACAGCCGTGTACTAACTGCTCAGACGGTGGGTATTTACACCAGGTTTTTAAAATAATTTAGCAAGAGAACGCACAGTATAGTGGCCAATTAAAAGGCCTAGATATTGTATATTTCAAGGTACACAGCCGTGTACTAACTGCTCAGACGGTGGGTATTTACACCAGGTTTTTAAAATAATTTAGCAAGAGAACGCACAGTATAGTGGCCATTTAAAAGGCCTAGATATTGTATATTTCAAGGTACACAGCCGTGTACTAACTGCTCAGACGGTGGGTATTTACACCAGGTTTTTAAAATAATTTAGCAAGAGAACGCACAGTATAGTGGCCAATTAAAAGGCCTAGATATTGTATATTTCAAGGTACACAGCCGTGTACTAACTGCTCAGACGGTGGGTATTTACACCAGGTTTTTAAAATAATTTAGCAAGAGAACGCACAGTATAGTGGCCAATTAAAAGGCCTAGATATTGTATATTTCAAGGTACACAGCCGTGTACTAACTGCTCAGACGGTGGGTATTTACACCAGGTATGTGAAATAATTTAGCAAGAGAACGCACAGTACAGTGGCCAATTAAAAGGCCTAGATAATGTATATTTCAAGGTACACAGCCGTGTACTAACTGCTCAGACGGTGGGTATTTACACCAGGTTTTTAAAATAATTTAGCAAGAGAACGCACAGTATAGTGGCCAATTAAAAGGCCTAGATATTGTATATTTCAAGGTACACAGCCGTGTACTAACTGCTCAGACGGTGGGTATTTACACCAGGTATGTGAAATAATTTAGCAAGAGAACGCACAGTACAGTGGCTAATTAAAAGGCCTAGATATTGTATATTTCAAGGTACACAGCCGTGTACTAACTGCTCAGACGGTGGGTATTTACACCAGGTATGTGAAATAATTTAGCAAGAGAACGCACAGTACAGTGGCCAATTAAAAGGCCTAGATATTGTATATTTCAAGGTACACAGCCGTGTACTAACTGTACAGACGGTGGGTATTTACACCTGATATACAAAAAGGGTATTGCAGGCACACAGAACCCAGAACACTAGAGCCAAATAAACTGTATTTAAAAAAAAAAAAAAAAAAAAAAAAACAGCCGTATACTGCCAGATATAGTTTGGTATGTAGCAGAGCACCTAATACACCACTAATGCCTCTCTCTGTCCCTACTCCAGCAGCTATCCCTGAATACGGCAGCCGTTCTCTGTAAAGTGTATCTTGTAGTAAAGCTATCACTGTACTGCACTATAGTAGCCCTGATAAGGGCTTTTAATCACGCTCCTGCCTGTCCAACTGCTAAAACCCTGTCTGTCCCTTCTCCAGCCTCTGTCCCTGACTAAGTTCACGCAGCATATGCGTACGAGCAGGAAGAGCTGAGTTTTTAATATTCGAGGTCGCATGGTTTTTCCAGCCAATCCATGTAGACGCTGTTTTCGCGCTGCCAGCGTGCTCCGCGGGCCTGTCATACCCCCCCTGCATGGTGATTGGTGGAAAAAGAGCGCCAGGGAAGGTGGGAGGGGAAACGAATTCTCAGTGCGCCATCGCCGTTATACTCGATTGAAATCGAGTATGCCGAATAGCGTAGTATTCGATCGAATACCGGCTCGATCGAACACTACTCGCTCATCTCTATTTGTTAGTTCATTAAATATTTTTTTCTGTGTTTTTTTTATATATGTAGCCACTGACACACGCAATTATTTATTATATCATGCAAGATGTTTTTTTCTTCTTTTTTTCTGTGAGTTTTGCTTAGTTTATAACATGTACTTGAGGAGTGGCGCCTTCAGGTGTGAATGCGCTCCTATTTTATTTTGACTAGCATTCCTGTGCACTTTAGCCCTCTCTATCAAACAGAGCACCTTAATTAGTTGGTACATATAGGTGTGCATGCTCCTCCTCTCATTGGTTGCTGGATGCACGTAGAGGTGACTAGGAGCAGCACACTATATGTGCAGAGTCCGCACTCCTGGACATAGATGTGGCATAATTAGGTTTAGCGTAGGACCTGCCTGAATTGAGACCACCTTGGCGCTGGGTAGGTGGGCACAAATGTGCTTTGATCAAAATATATTGGCTAAGAGTCTCAGATTTTATCATATCAGAATGAGGGCTTAGTTTATACAGTATATATTGTTTGCATCTATTTTTTTGTGATTTATTTTTAGAGACATGGAAAAGGAAAAAAAAAGCTGACAACCATCAGTATCTGACCGATGAGAGTCCAATACCCAGGACCCCACCAATATTTTTCTATCCTAATTAAATAGGATATCCCACCCATAATAAGAGTTCTCTCAAAGAGGCTAGCTGTGCTTCCAGAAATAGTGTTTAAATGAACCAGAACTGCCTTATTTAAGTGACTGGGGAGTACTTTTTGGGTTCCTCTTTATCATTAGGGAGACAAAAAAATATCCACAATGACTATTGTGTGCCAGGCAACTGTGCTATCTCTTTCTGGGAAAAATAGATAGAAATTCACATTCCTGAATTCTGCTGGCATTAGTCAGGATATTCTCTCTTTTCTGTTTTGTCAAGCAAGCTAATTTGCAATTTCTGGCTAAGATATTCAAATAAGCTTTTTGTTCTTCCAAAAAGTATGCTAATCTTATCTCATTCTGAAGAGTATAAAAACCAAGAGTAGTGTTGTCTGACATGCAATATCATCATGCATATTTTTTATTTCCCTAATAATAAAGACCACCTCCGAAGAGTACCTCCACACACTTAAAGCCAGTCAGCTAAGCAATGCAATTTTCTCTTCAGATGTTTTGTTTCTCTAGATCTTTTTGAAAGAGAGTAACTGTGTCTATTTGAGAGAAGTATAATACTGGGTGGATTATTCTAGTTCTCTAGTCTGACTTTCAGTTGAGCATTACTTACATGTATTATCACATAAGAGAGCTATCCTGATAGCACATATGTTAGTCAACTGATTTAAAGGGGTTGATCCATTAAAAACACCTATGACGTATGCAGGATAAGGGCTATGTTTCTGTTTCATCGCGGTCCATCTACTGTGGCCATCAGTGATTTACTTGAGTTAGTCAACAAAGAGACAACTAATTCCTAACACATTTATTGTTATTTATGCAGGAAAAAAATCTGACTTCCGTCATTGAGTTTTTCATTGTCGGATTTCAAAGCAGCTATTATTTAAGAATTTACCTAATCTGTCTCATCCTGATGATATATTGTGGGTCAATATGTGGGAACCTCCTGATCATCACCCTTGTGTCCACCAGCAAGAACCTCCACAGTCCAATGTACTTCTTCATCTCACAACTATCTTTTACAGACATGTTATTAACTGCAGATGTCATCCCCAGCATGCTCCACATCCTACTGAATAATGGGTGGACCATTACTTTTATTAGTTGTATGATTCAATTGTATGTTTTTGGTAATACAGAAGCATCTGAATGTCTTCTTCTCACAGTGATGTCTTATGACAGATATGTGGCCATCTGTAATCCTCTCCGCTATTCTTCTATTATGACAAACAACCACTGTGTGATATTGGCCGCCATGTGTTGGGTGTTAGGTTTCTTTATGTCGTTCATTGAAACCTTAGCAACATCAATGCTGACATTTTGTGGACCAAATATCATTGACCATTTCTTCTGTGATCTTGTTCCCTTGATGAAGATTTCATGCTCTGATACTTCTACTATGGAGGTAGTGAATTATATAATGAGCTTTCCTATACTCCTCATTCCCATCATAATAATTATCATAACTTATACTAATATTATTGTCACCATCTTACGGTTCCAGTCCAGAATCAGTAGACAGAAAGCCTTCTCCACCTGTAGTGCCCACCTCATTGTGGTCATCATATTCTTTGTTACTATATTGAGTGTTTACATTTTCCCAACAGGAGGACAAACCTCAAATTCTAGTAAACTCCTGTCCCTGCTATATACTGTATTTACTCCATTCATCAACCCCATTATATACAGTCTGAGGAATAAGGAAATCAGAAAATCTATCCAGGAAGTAAACAGTAAATGTGGAACTTGCCGTTAAATAATCTTTGTATAAAAGAATGAACCTGAAGGATTTTGTTTTTCATTATATTTGGTATAATTGAGTTCTTCATATTCTTATTAAGCTTTATAGTGAAGTTAGGAAAATGTACAAAAATTGGTGGGTATTGATTAGGGATGAGCGAACTTTTGAAAAGATTGGTTCACTTCGCTTCGGTGAACTTTTGTGAAGTTCGGATTCGTACGAACCGAACCTAAAACGAACCTTGCTATAACGGCTGAATAATTGCTGCTACAATAATGGGAGTCTGATAGGGTATAGTTTCGTTTACTTGCAGTTGCTATTACAATGAAAAAAGTGGAAAAAATCCAAGTGACTTCAACAACGGCGACGCAAAATATACGCATATTTGAGAATTTACACTAATGCATACGCTAATGCGAACATTCCCGCACAAATAACGAACATACAGTGTAGCGTTGTCAAAGGTACACTACTTAACTGAATATGTACGCATTAGCGTACTCATACACTGCGTCTGCGAACATTCCTACACAAGTAACGAACATACAGTGTAGTGTTGTCAATTGTACGCTACTTAACAGAATATGTACACATTAGCGTACTCATACACTGCGTCTGCGAACATTCCTACACAAGTAACGAACATACAGTGTAGTGTTGTCAATTGTACGCTACTTAACAGAATATGTACACATTAGCGTACTCATACACTGCGTCTGCGAACATTCCTACTCAAGTAACGAGCATACAGTGTAGTGTTGTCAATTGTACGCTACTTAACTGAATATGTACGCATTAGCGTACTCATACACTGCGTCTGTGAACATTCCTACTCAAGTAACGAACATACAGTCTGGCGTTGTTAAAAGTACGCTACTTAACTGAATATGTACGCATTAGCGTACATTCTCAATAAATATGCGTATATTTTGCGTCGCCGTTATTTTAACCAGATTCGTTACGAACTTTCTCAAAATTCGGTTCGGTGACGAACCGAACTTTTGGGAAAGTTTGTAACTAGAGATGAGCGAGCATACTCGTCCAAGCTTGGTGCTCGTTCGAGTATTACGGTACTCGTAAGTGCTCGCTGCTCGGACGAGTATCTTGCCATGCTCGAGGAAATGGCAACTTCCGCATCGTGCTTTTTTGGCGCCTATAAACTCAGCCAATCCCAAGCCAGGAGACTCTGCGGTACACCCAGCATCACGTGGGGCCCTTACATATCGATAGCAGGGGTTGGCTGGCCTGATCAGGTGACCCTGGAATATACTAGTGACTGGTTGAGGTGCTCGGCTCAGATGCCGTCTGGATGTCGTTAGGGATTGAGCTGCTGCGTTTCAGGGACAGTGTTAGGGCCTGCATTTAGTTCTCTGTTAGGCAGGAATCACCCACAAAGAACCCAACAGCCCTTCTAAGGGCTACAAGAATTTTTTTTTTGTCTCCTGGCTTGGCTGGCTGGCTGGCACTAGTAGTGCAGCTATCGCCATATATAACCCCCCTTTTTTTTTTTAATTGTTATATCTCAGTGATACAAATCCATTTCACACAGCAGTGTGGAACCATTCTGTGTGTCACAGTTCAGTACACTCACTATTTTCTGTCCAGGTGACACTTTCTGTACATCACAGAATCCAACCGGGTCTTTTGCTCTCACGTATATAGCTTGATCACAAAAATCTCTGTGCGATATTTGTCTGGGTCGCAGTCAAAATAGCCACCATTAACAGGGTGTGAGTTAGGTCTACGATAGTTTCTGCATGTCACGTTCCAAAAAAAAACAAAACTACAAAAAAAAAAAAAAAAAGTTTTTTTGTTGTTTTAGCTCAGTGATACAAATCCATTTCACACAGCAGTGTGGAACCATTCTGTGTGTCACTGTTCAGCACACTCACTACAATCCGTATTTTCTGTCCAGGTGACACTTTCTTTACGTCACTTAAATAAAACCAGACTGAACAAGTTTGTGGGTTTCAGTACACCAGGCCCACTAGCGGCAGAGGGCATGGTTCTGTGGGCCAAGTAGCGGGGGAGAGGAGGCGAGCAGGCAGCTTGTCCAGCACTGGCAGGGGAACGCTCTCCAAGGCCTTTGCCAGTTATATGTCACCCCAGCAAGACACTGTCACCTGTCCCCAGTCTAGGCAGAGTAGGGGGGAGCTGTACAGAAAGATGGTGAGGGAGTACCTAGCTGACCATACCAACGTCCGTAGCGATCACTCTGCTCCATACAACTACTGGGTTTCAAAGCTGGACACGTGGCCTGAACTGGCACTGTACGCCTGGGAGGTGCTGGCCTGCCCTGCCGCTAGCGTGCTGTCAGAGCGGGTATTCAGTGCAGCTGGTGGCGGCATCACCGATAAGCGTACACGCCTGTCAACTGACAGCGCTGACAGGCTGACGTTTATTAAAATGAACAAAGCCTGGATTTCACCGGAATTCAAATCTCCTCCGGGGGAAAGCAGCTAAAGATTTAAATAACTTTTGTATCCGATTCCTCTTCTCTACTCCTCCTCCTACTCCACCTCCTCCTCCATATCGTCTTTGCCTAACGCTGACCCAAAAAACGCCATTTGTTAGAGGTCCAAATGGCACTCTTTTAGCACAATTTTTCAGGAGGGCCCCCTACAGGCCCTCTATTCAAACAATTTTTCCGGAGGTCCACCTACAGGCCCTCTCTTCAAACAATTTTTCCGGAGGTTCACCTACAGGCCCTCTGTTCAAACAATTTTTCCGGAGTTCCATCTACAGACCCTCTCTCCAAACAATTTTTCCAGAGGTCCACCTACAGGCCCTCTCTCCAAATAATTTTTCCGGAGGTCCACCTACAGGCCCTCTCTCCAGTTTCAGTTTCCAGTTTTATTTGCGCAAACCGCATACATTTTTATTTTTGGGATAGGTGTGAAAAATAATATTACTTGCGTATCTATATTGCCCAACATTGGATAAGGTAGCAAGTAGAAGACCAAACACATGCTGCCCACAGGGTTCCGCAAATTCCTGGTCCACCCGCAAATTCCTTGTCCACAATGTCAAGGAGGTCGAGGTTCTGTGGATGAGCAACAAGTCCTTCTGTACTGAAATCGCCAACAACGTCTCCATCTAAGAACCTACAGACCATTGTGGAGAGAACAGCACAGCTCGCCATCAAAGTGACGAACCCCAACACAAGACTGCGCTGAGAAGATAACGAATAAATATCTCTGTGGTTATTTGTGCTAAATAAAAGTTAAATAAACCCCCCAAAAAATTAATCTGTTCCTGTCCCTGATCCACCCAAGTTGAATCTGTCCCATCATGAGAAAGTCCCCCCAAGGAGTCCCCAATGTAACTTGCTTCCCATACAACTACCTCACCCCCCGACACCTGTGTCTCACCATTGTCCACCACCTCCTCAGACAACACTGGTAAATCCCCACTGTCAGCACACGGAAACAGCAAAAGGTCTTGCAAATTAGGGCAGAGAATGTTCTGGGCTAGCACATCAGAGAAGGGGTGACTATGGGGTTCCAGGGAGTACGTGACCACATGCAATATCCATTTAAAAGTCATGCCACACTTGATCTAGCTCATAATTGGCAATTGTACCGGTTGATGCTAAATTTTTAAGTTGGGGTCCTGCGTCGTCATTCTAACTCCATCCGGCTGTTGTCACCACCACACACGCTAGCCCAGGGGGCACTCCTCTGGCTCTTCCAGTGAAACCTCCTTCCCCCCAGCCTGCCCCCCACCTACAGGCCCTCTCTACAAACAATTTACCCGGATAGGGGACGTCTTAGATATTGTACAGATTTTTTTTTGGTTCTTCTTTTATTTGCCTCGTGACCGGTGATAGGCAGAGCATGGACACGTCCCCTTAGCTGCAGTGGGAAAGACACTCCCCTGGCCAGAGCAAGCTCTTTTACCGTTTTCCGTGGTCGAAAAATCCATTAAATATAAGGTCCCAAGATAGGGGACGTATACGGTATTAAACTGAGAAGAATCGATACCATACCGGTTGATGCAACAGTTTTCCAAAATCCATTCTGGCTGTTGTCACCACCACACACGCTAGCCCAGGGGGCACTCCTCTGGCTCTTCCAGTGAAACCTCCTTCCCCCCAGCCTGCCCCCCACCTACAGGCTCTCTCTACAAACAATTTACCCGGATAGGGGACGTCTTAGATATTGTACAGATTTTTTTTTGGTTCTTCTTTTATTTGCCTCGTGACCGGTGATAGGCAGAGCATGGACATGTCCCCTTAGCTGCAGTGGGAAAGACACTCCCCTGGCCAGAGCAAGCTCTTTTTCCGTTTTCCGTGGTCGAAAAATCCATTAAATATAAGGTCCCAAGATAGGGGACGTATACGGTATTAAACTAAGAAGAATCGATACCATACCGGTTGATGCAACAGTTTTCCAAAATCCATTCTGGCTGTCGTCACCACCACACACGCTAGCCCAGGGGGCACTATTCTGGCTCTTCCAGCAAAACCTCCAAACAATTTACCCAGGTAGGGGACATATTAGATATTGTACTGATTTTTTAATTGCCTCCTGCTATAGACGGGAATCGAACCTAGGTCAAATGCTTGGGAAGCAGCTATGCTCACCACTGTACCATCAACAGCCACAGCAACTGATAAGAACAGATACTAAACTTGATGTCAGCTGCAGTGCCAGCATGAGCAGTGGTGTCACCTGCAGGCGGTGATGGACCTTCGTTGCACCTAGTTGGGTGCTTCCCTAACATGTGATGGGTATTTGCCTCGCCTTTCTTGGTCTGGGTGAGCACAATTGCCATGAAGGTAGCCACCAGGCTGTTGCCTGAGAATTTGGGGTAATGGTGGGATTAGGCAGCCTCAGAGGCATCCATGCATTCTGCCCCTGCTGTTTCCTGTCCATTTCCATGGTGTTTCCATCATTTTCTGATGTTTCCAGGTTTTAACCCAGCCTTCCCTAGGCAGAGCCTTGGTCCCCTGCAAAAAATGCTTGAGTCTCCCATTGACTTCAATGGGGTTCGTTATTCGAAACGAGCACCCGAGCATCGGGAAAAGTTCGACTCATCTCTATTGCTGATCAAATCAAATGAGCATAGTCCTTTAACACTGTCTTTTTTTCACAAGTAGCAGATTTCTGGACTTCACAGAGGTGTTTATGGCAATCCAATGGAATAGCCTTTTCAGGAAAAAAACAAACAACCTAGGCCGTACATAGGCGCTAAATACCTCACTTCTTGAACCCTAGCTATTCTAAATCTAAATTAATCACTGAAGCTCTTCAGCACAAAGCTTTTCTTCAGCTCAGGTCTCCATTTTGGATGCCAGTCCTTATGTCACAGATCTCCTTTCTGTGTGGACAGAATTACCTTGCCGTGAGGTTTACCTCTGGAGCTGTCTACGGACAGGTGTGTTCCAGGTACTCTTCAATCTTGTCTTGGGTCACTCGATCCAGTGCCTCTTTATTTTCACACCTTTCCCAAACTATAGCAAGGATTTCTTTACCTTCAAGTCTTTTACCTGGGACTACCTGGGATTTCGCACATCAGTCTTTATTTTTTATAGACTTCATGAATACCACAGCTAGAGGAGTGCCCCCTGGGCTAGCGTGTGTGGTGGTGACAACACCCGGATGGATATGGAAAAACTGTAGCATCAACCGGTACGGTATGTATTCTTCTGAGTTTAATACCGTATACGGCACCTATCCGGAAAAATAGTTTGGAGAGAGAGAAAAAGAGGAAAAAGACGTGCAGTATGGAGCAATTACACGGAAACTATTGAACACAGATTGAACACACAGTGTATACCATTAATGTAACATAGTAACATAGTAACATAGTTTATAAGGCCGAAAAAAGACATCTGTCCATCCAGTTCGACCTGTTTTCCTACAAGTTGATCCAGAGGAAGGCAAAAAACCCCTGTGCGGTAGAAGCCAATTTTCCTCACTTTAGGGGAAAAAAATTCCTTCCCGACTCCAATCAGGCAGTCAGAATTACTCCCTGGATCAACAACAACCCATATCTAGTAACTATAACCTGTAATATTATTACCCTCCAGAAATACATCCAGGCCCCTCTTGAACTCTCTTAGTGAACTTACCATCACCACCTCCTCGGGCAGAGAGTTCCATAGTCTCACTGCTCTTACCGTAAAGAATCCTCTTCTATTTTTGTGAACAAACCTTCTTTCCTCCAGGCGCAGAGGATGTCCCCTCGTCATGGTTACTGTCCTTGGGATAAAGAGATCATGGGAGAGATCTCTGTACTGACCCCTGATATATTTATACATAGTTATTAGATCTCCCCTCAGTCGTCTTTTTTCTAAAGTGAATAACCCTAATTTTGATAATCTTTCTGGGTACTGTAGTCCACCCATTCCAGCTATGACTTTAGTTGCCCTCCTCTGAACCCTCTCCAGCTCTGCTCTGTCTGCCTTGTTCACAGGAGCCCAGAACTGTACACAGTACTCCATGTGTGGTCTGACTAGTGATTTGTAAAGTGGCAGGACTATGTTCTCATCACGGGCATCTATGCCCCTTTTGATGCAACCCATTATCTTATTGGCCTTGGCAGCAGCTGTCTGACACTGGTTTCTGCAGCTTAGTTTGCTGTTCACTAAAATTCCTAGGTCCTTTTCCATGTCAGAGTTACCCAATGTTTTACCATTTAGTATGTACTGGTGACTTGCATTATTCCTTCCCATATGCATAACCTTACATTTGTCAGTGTTAAACCTCATCTGCCACTTCTCTGCCCAAGCCTCCAGTCTATCCAGATCCATCTGTAGCAGTGTACTGTCCTCTTCTGTGTTAATTACTTTACACAGTTTAGTGTCATCTGCAAAAATTGATATTTTACTGTGCAAGCCTTCTACAAGGTCATTAATAAATATATTGAAAAGAATAGGGCCCAATACTGACAACTGTGGTACCCCACTAGTTACAGTGACCCAATCTGAGTATGTACCATTAATAACCACCCTCTGTTTTCTATCACTGAGCCATTTACTTACCCACATACAGACATTTTCTCCAAGGCCAAGCATTCTCATTTTATATACTAACCTTTTATGTGGTACCGTGTCAAATGCTTTGGAGAAGTCCAGATATACGACATCCATTGATTCCCCGCGGTCAAGTCTAGAACTTACCTCCTCATAGAAACTGATTAAATTGGTTTGACACGACCGATCCCTCATGAAGCCATGCTGATATGGAGTTATTTGCTTATTTTCATTGAGGTACTCCAAGATAGCATCTCTTAGAAAACATTCAAACAGTTTACCCACTACAGATGTTAAACTTACCGGTCTATAGTTCCCGGGCTCTGTTTTTGGACCCTTTTTGAATATTGGCACCACATTTGCTATGCGCCAATCCTGTGGAACACTCCCTGTCAGTATAGAGTCCTTAAATATCAAGTATAAGGGTCTGGCAATGACATAACTTAATTCTCTTAGGATAGGTGGGTGTATGCCATCCGGTCCTGGCGATTTGTCTATTTTAATCTTTTTAAGACGCCCCAGTACTTCTTCCTGGGTCAGACAGGACACTTTTAAAGGGGAATTCACTTTTATATTCTGCATTTCATCTGACAGTTTATTTTCCTCAGTGAATACAGTGGAGAAAAAAATATTTAAGAGTTTTGCTTTCTCCTCATCGCTCTCTGCTACTCCCCCCTCACTACTCTGTAAGGGGCCGACACCTTCAGATTTATACTTTTTAGTATTTATATAATTGAAGAACATTTTAGGGTTAGTTTTACTCTCTTTAGCAATTAGTCTTTCAGTCTCTAGTTTAGCTGCTTTTATTTGTCTTTTACAAATTCTATTTTTTTCCTTATAGTTTTTCAATGCTTCCTTGCTCCCCTCCCGTTTTAGTGATTTAACTGCTTTCTTTTTGTCATTTATTGCTTTTTTTACAGTTCTATTTATCCACATTGGTTTTTTCTTGTTTCTTATCATTTTATTCCTATACGGTATGTACCTCTCACAATTAGATATTAGGATGCTTTTAAAAATATCCCATTTTGTGGCTGTATTTTTATTTTCAAGCATTTTGTCCCAGTTAGTTAGACCTATGGCCTCTCTTAGATGGCTAAATTTTGCATTTTTGAAGTTAGGTATTTTTGTTCCTCCCTGAAGAAATGCTTTTTTTAATGACAATTTAAAGGTTATTATTTTATGGTCACTGTTACCCAGGTGTCCCCCAACCTGCACATCTGTTGTTCTGTCAGGTCTATTGGTTAATACTAAGTCCAGTATGGTCGTCCCTCTAGTCGGGTCCTGAACCAGTTGGGAAAGGTAATTGTCTTTGGTTATTGCCAAGAACCTGTTTCCTTTATGAGATATACAGGTTTCAGTTTCCCAGTCTATATCTGGGTAGTTGAAGTCCCCCATAATAACAACCTCATTCTGATTTGCCGCTTCGTCTATTTCATTTAGAAGTTGATTTTCTGTGGCCTCTGATATATTAGGTGGTTTATAATAAACTCCTATTAGTATTTTATTATTGTTTTTGGCTCCATTTATTTCTACCCACAGTGACTCCACATCTTCATGTCCCTCACTTATATCTTCCCGGATTGTGGGCTTTAGACAGGACTTTACATAAAGGCAGACCCCTCCCCCTCGCCGGTTTTGATGATCCTTTCTAAAAAGATTGTAACCCTGTACATTAACTGCCCAGTCATAGGTATCATCCAGCCATGTCTCAGTTATTCCCACTATGTCACAGTCCTCCTCACACATCACTAATTCCAGTTCGCCAATTTTATTAGTTAGGCTTCTGGCATTAGTGTACATACACTTAAGAGGTCTATGTATATTTTTTACCCCGTTTGTCAATTTACTATTACTTATGAAATGAATATCCGGGCTTCTTGGGTTACTTTGGTTGTTGTTTTGCACAGTCTTCTCCCTACATTCCTTACTATCCCCAGCCCCCACTAACCCCCCACTTTTCCTTCCTATGACCCACTCTCTATCTACACTATCTACCCCCTTATTAGTATGGTCACCCACCCTCCCCCCAGATCCTAGTTTAAAAGCTCCTCCAGCCGTCTAACCATTTTTTCCCCCAGGGCAGTTGCACCCTCCCCATTAAGGTGCAACTGCTCTGGTGTCTAGTTACAGTTCCAGGAGTCCCATCTAACGGGAGAAATACATGAAAAATGCATGTGAGCAGCCACAAAACATGGACATACATGTCTGTTACCACATGGATGGGGCCACACAGAATGGTATCAAGGGCCGCATGTGGCCCCCAGGTCGCAGGTTGTGCACCCCTGGTATAGATCAAGTGTGATATGTGTTCTATGTATACTACTCAGTTTAATACCGTATATGGCAGCTATCCAGAAAAATAGTTTGGAGAGAGAGAAAGATAGGAAAAAGACGTAAATTGTTTGGAGAGAGGGCCTGTAGGTGGGGGGGCAGGCTGGGGGGAAGGAGGTTTCGCTGGAAGAGCCAGAGGAGTGCCCCCTTGGCTAGCGTGTGTGGTGGTGACAACAGCCGGATGTAGTTAGAATGACGACGCAGGACCCCAACTTAAAAATTTAGCATCAACCGGTACAGTCGTAAATTATGAGATTGATCAAGTGTGGTATGTCTTCTATGTATACTACTCAGTTTAATACCGTATATGGCAGCTATCCGGAAAAATTGTTTGGAGAGAGAGAAAGATAGGAAAAAGACGTAAATTGTTTGGAGAGAGGGCCTGTAGGTGGGGGGCAGGCTGGGGGGAAGGAGGTTTTGCTGGAAGAGCCAGAGGAGTGCCCCCTGGGCTAGCGTGTGTGGTGTTGACAACAGCCAGATGGAGTTAGAATGACGACACAGGACCCCAACTTAAAAATTTACCATCAACCGGTACAATTGTCAATTATGAGCTCGATCAAATGTGGCATGACTTTTTAGATGGAAAGTGCATGTGGTCACGTACTCCCTGGAACCCCATAGTCACCCCTTCTCTGATGTGCTACCCCAGAACATTCTCTGCCCCAATTCGCAAGACCTTTTGCAGTCTCCATGTGCTGACAGTAGGGATTTACCAGTGTTGTGTGAGGAGGTGGTGGACAATGGTGAGACACAGGTGTCGGGGGGTTAGGTAGTTGAATGGGAAGCAAGTTACAGTGGGGACTCCTTGGGGGGATTTCTCATGATGGGACAGATTCAACCTGGGTGGATCAGGCACAGGAACAGATCAATTTTTTTATTTTTTTTGTGTGTTTATTTAACTTTTATTTAGCACAAATAACCACAGAGATATTTATTCGTTATCTTCGCTGCGCAGTCTGGCGTTGGGGTTTGTCACTTTGATGGCGAGCTGTGCCGCTCTCTCCACAATGGTCTTTAGGTTCTTTGAGGAGACGTTGTGGGCGATTTCTGCACAGAAGGACTTGTTGCTCATCAACAGAACCTCGAGCTCCTTGATATTGTGGACCAGGAATTTGCGGAACCCTGTGGGCAGCATATGTTTGGTCTTCTTGTTGCTACCGTATCCCATGTTGGGCAATATAGATATGCAGGTAATATTATTTTTCACACCTATCCCAAAAATAAAATTTACGCAGTTTGCGCAAATAAAACTGGAAACTGGAACTGGAGAGAGGGCCTGTATTTGGACCTCTGGAAAAATTGTTTGGACAGAGGGCCTGTAGGTGGACCTCCGGAAAAATTGTTTGGAGAGAGGGCCTGTAGGTGGACCTCCGGAAAAATTGTTTGGAGAGAGGACCTGTAGGTGGACCTCCGGAAAAATTGTTTGGAGACAGGGCCTGTAGGTGGACCTCTGGAAAAATTGTTTGAAGAGAGGGCCTGTAGGTGGACCTCCGGAAAAATTGTTTGGAGAGAGGGCCTGTAGGTGGACCTCCGGAAAAACTGTTTAGAGAGAGGGCCTGTAGGTGGACCTCCGGAAAATTGTTTGGAGAGAGGGCCTGTAGGTGGACCTCCGGAAAAATTGTTTGGAGAGAGGGCCTGTAGGTGGACCTCCGGAAAAATTGTTTGAAAGAGGGCCTGTAGGTGGACCTCCGGAAAAAATTGTTTGAAGAGAGGGCCTGTAGGTGGACCTCCGGAAAAATTGTTTGAAGAGGCTGAGGGGCCCGAAATTGTTGAAGGGCTGTGGGGCCCTCCTGAAAAATTGTGGTAAAAGAGTGCCAGTTGGACCTCTGAAAAATGGCGTTTTTTGGTCAGCGTTAGGCAAAGACGATATGGAGGAGGAGGAGTAGGAGGAGTAGAGAAGAGGAATCGGATACATAAGTTATTTAAATCTTTAGCTGCTTTCCCCCGGAGGAGATTTGAATTCCGGTGAAATCCAGGCTTTGTTCATTTTAATAAGCGTCAGCCTGTCACAGTCAGTGCTGTCAGTTGACAGGCGTGTACGCTTATCGGTGATGACGCCACCAGCTGCACTGAATACCCGCTCTGACAGCACGGTAGTGGCAGGGCAGGCCAGCACCTCCAAGGCGTACAGCGCCAGTTCAGGCCACGTGTCCAGCTTTGAAACCCAGTAGTTGTATGGAGCAGAGTGATCGCTACGGACATTGGTATGGTCAGCTAGGTACTCCCTCACCATCTTTCTGTAAAGCTCCCCCCTACTCTGCCTAGACTGGGGACAGGTGACAGTGTCTTGCTGGGGTGACATATAACTGGCAAAGGCCTTGGAGAGTGTTCCCATGCCAGTGCTGGACAAGCTGCCTGCTCGCCTTCTCTCCCCCGCTACTTGGCCCACAGAACCATGCCCTCTACCGCTAGCGGCGTCAGATGGGAAGAATTGTTTTAGCTTGTGCACCAGGGCCTGTTGATATCTATTCACTCTCATACTCCTTTCCTCTGCAGGGATGAGAGTGGAAAGGTTCTGCTTGTACCGTGGGTCCAGGAGAGTGAACACCCAGTAATCGGTGTTGGAAAAAATTCTTCTAATGCGAGGGTCACGGGATAGGCAGCCTAACATGAAGTCTGCCATGTGCGCCAGAGTCCCAACACGCAAGAATTCCCTCTCCTCACAGGCCTGACTCTCCATTTCCTCAACCTTCTCCTCCAAGTCCTCCTCTTCAGCCCATACACGCTCAAGAGTTAAGGACTGAGCACTGGTCCCCTCTACTGTCTCGCCGACATTCTCCTCCTCTTCCTCCTCATCCTCATCCCCCTCCTCCGATACGCGCTGAGAAACAGACCGGAGGGTGCTCTGGCTATCAAGCGACGTATCTTCCTCCACCGTCTCTTGTGACAAGCGCAACGCATCCGACTTGATGCTGAGCAGTGAGTTTTTCAACAGGCAAAGCAGCGAGATGGTGAGCCTGATAATGGCGGCATCGCCGCTAACCATCTGTGTTGACTCCTCAAAGTTGCTCAACACCTGGCAGATATCAGACATCCACGTCCGCTCCTCATTGTAGACTTGAGGAATCTGAGAGACCTGACTACCAGTTCTGGTGGAAGATGACATCTGGCAGTCTACAATCGCTCTGCGCTGCTGGTAAACTCTGGATAACATGTTTAATGTCGAATTCCATCTCGTGGGCACGTCACACAACAGTCGGTGAGCGGGCAGTTGTAGGCGGTGCTGCGCTGCCCTGAGAGTGGCAGCATCTGTGGTCGACTTGCGGAAATGCGCACAGATGCGGCGCACCTTGGTGAGCAAATCAGACAGATTGGGCTATGTCTTGAGGAACCGCTGAACTATTAGATTGAACATGTGGGCCAGTCATGGCACATGTGTCAGTCTGCCGAGTTGCAGAGCCGCCACCAGGTTACACCCGTTGTCACACACAACCATGCCTGGCTTAAGGTTCAGCGGTGCGAGCTACACATCGGTCTGCGCCGTGATGCCCTGTAGTAGCTCTTGGACGGTGTGCCTTTTGTCACCTAAGCTCAGCAGTTTGAGCATCGCCTGCTGGCGCTTACCCACGGCATTGCTGCTGCGCCTAGAGCTACCGACTGAAGGCGCCGTGCCCATGGATGGTAATTCGGTGGAGGGGGAGGAGGGGTCGGAGGAGGAGGAGGCATAGTACATCTGAGAGACCGTGACCGTGGTAGGCCCCACAATCCTCAGTGTGGGAAGTACATGAGCGGCCCAAGGGTCATTCTCGGTCCCAGCCTCCACCAAGTTAACCCAATGTGCTATAAGTGAGATATAGTGTCCATGCCCGGCAGCACTTGTCCACGTGTCCGTGGTTAGGTGGACTTTCTCAGAAACAGCGTTGGTCAGGGCACGGATGATGTTCTGTGACACGTGCTGGTGTAGGGCTGGGACGGCACATCGGGAAAAATAGTGGCTGCTGGTGACTGAATACGCGAGGGGCAGCCACCGCCATGAGATTGCGAAAGGCCTCGTCTCTACCAGCCTATAGGCAGCATCTCCAGTCTAATCAATTTGGAGATGTGGACGTTGAGGGCTTGGGCATGTGGGTGGGTGGAACTGTATTTCCTCTTG
>ONZH01022076.1:0-19513 GCA_900303285.1 Rhinella marina | reverse complement strand
CCTTCTGTACTGAAATCGCCGACAAAGTCTCCATCTAAGAACCTGCAGACCATTGTAGAGAGAGCGGCACAGCTCGCCATCAAAGGGACGAACCCCAACGCCAGACAGAGCAGAGAAGATAACGAATAAATATCTCTGTGGTTATTTTTGCTAAATAAAAGTTAAATAATCCCCCCAAAAAATTCATTTGTTCCTGTGCCTGATCCACCCAAGTTGAATCTGTCCCATCATGAGAAAGTCCCCCCAAGGAGTCCCCACTGTAACTTGCTTCCCATACAACTACCTCACCCCCCGACACCTGTGTCTCACCATTGTCCACCACCTCCTCAGACAACACTGGTAAATCCACACTGTCAGCACACGGAAACAGCAAAAGGTCTTGCGAATTGGGGCAGAGAATGTTCTGGGCTAGCACATCAGAGAAGGGGTGACTATGGGGTTCCAGGGAATACGTGACCACATGCAATATCCATTTAAAAGTCATGCCACACTTGATCGAGCTCATAATTGACAATTGTAACGGTTGATGCTAAATTTTTAAGTTGGGGTCCTGCGTTGTCATTCTAACTACATCCGGCTGTTGTCACCACCACACATGCTAGCCCAGGGGGCACTCCTCTGGCTCTTCCAGCGAAACCTCCTTCCCCCCAGCCTGCCCCCCACCTACAGGCCCTCTCTACAAACAATTTACCCGGATAGGAGACGTATTAGATATTGTACTGATGTTTTTTTTGTTTCTTCTTTTAATTGCCTCCTGACCTGTGATAGGCAGAGCATGGACACGTCCCCTTAGCTGCAGTGGGAAAGACACTCCCCTGGCCAGAGCAAGCTCTTTTTCCGTTTTCCGTAGTCGAAAAATGCATTAAATATAAGGTCCCAAGATAGGGGACGTATACAGTATTAACCTCTTCACGCCCAACGGGACGTGACTTAACGCCCAGCGCCGTACATGTACGGCGCGCTGATCGGGCGGGTGCAGGTGCCGGACCCCCTGGGGAATGCGCCAGCATCGGTGAAAACACCGATGCCGGCGCATTAACCCTTCATGTGCCGCGGTCAGCGCTGACCGCGGCACATGAGGTGTGCCGCATGTTCAGGATGCCGAGCGGGGGGGCCATCGGGTCCCCGCGCTGCTGTGACGGGGACCCGATGGCTTGGATGGCAGCCCGATGCCTTCCTTAGGCATCGTGGCTGCCATCCTTGCGAGCCTGTGCGATCCAGCCCCCTGGATCGCACAGGAAGCAGGCTGTAAGTGTATTACTGTGAGTAATACACTTACAGCCAATGCATTACAATACAAAGTATTGTAATGCATTGTGAAGGGGATCAGAACCCCCAAAAGTTAAAAAAGAAGTGTAAAAAGGTGAAAAAAATGTTAAAAAATAAAGTTAAAAAAATAATAATAAAAGTTTCAAGTAAAAAAAAAGAAAAACGCCATTTTCCCCCCAATAAAGTAAAAAAAATTGTTAAAAAAAAAGAGAAAAAAAAAAGAAAAAGTAGACATATTAGGTATTGCCGCGTCCGTATCGACCGGCTCTATAAAAATATCACATAATCCATCCCGCCAGGTGAACACAGTAAAAAATAAAAAATAAAAACAGTGCCATTTTTTGGTCACATTCCCCCATAAAAAGTGTAATACTACGCGATCAAAAAGGCGTATTTACCCCAAAATGGTACCAATCAAACCGTCATCTTGTCCCGCAAAAATGATACCCTACCTGAGACAATCGCCCGAAAAATAAAAAAAATATGGCTCTCTGAAAATGGCAACACAAAAAAAAGATTTTATTCTGTACAAAAGTAAATCTAATGTGTAAAACTATCCAAAAATAAAAAAGTTAGACATATTTGGTATCCCCACGTCCGTAACAACCTGCTCTATAAAAATATTACATGAGATGGCCCCCCCAGGTGAATGCTGCAAAAAAAAAACCGATGCCAAAACAACCATTTTTTTCCCTCTTGCCTCACAAAAAGTGTAATAGCAGGCGATCAAAAAGGCGTATTTACCCCAAAATGGTACCAATCAAACCGTCATCTTGTCCCGCAAAAATGATACCCTACCTAAGACAATCGCCCGAAAACTGAAAAAAATATGGCTCTTTGAAAATGGCAACACAAAATAATGATTTTATTCTGTTCAAAAAATAAATCTAATGTGTAAAACTATCCAAAAATAAAAAAGTTAGACATATTTGGTATCCCCACGTCCGTAACAACCTGCTCTATAAAAATATTGCATGAGATGGCCCCCCAGGCGAATGCTGTAAAAATAAAAAATAAAAACTAAGCCAAAACAGACATTTTTTTCCCTTTTGCCTCACAAAAAGTGTAATAGCAGGCGATCAAAAAGGCGTATTTACCCCAAAATGGTACCAATCAAACCGTCATCTTGTCCTGCAAAAACGATACCCTACCTGAGACAATCGCCTGAAAACTGAAAAAAATATGGCTCTTTGAAAATGGCAACACAAAATAATGATTTTATTCTGTTCAAAAAATAAATCTAATGTGTAAAACTATCCAAAAATAAAAAAGTTAGACATATTTGGTATCCCCACGTCCGTAACAACCTGCTCTATAAAAATATTGCATGAGATGGCCCCCCAGGCGAATGCTGTAAAAATAAAAAATAAAAAACTAAGCCAAAACAGACATTTTTTTCCCTTTTGCCTCACAAAAAGTGTAATAGCAGGCGATCAAAAAGGCGTATTTACCCCAAAATGGTACCAATCAAACCGTCATCTTGTCCTGCAAAAACGATACCCTACCTGAGACAATCGCCTGAAAACTGAAAAAAATATGGCTCTCTGAAAATGGCAACACAAAAAAAAGATTTTATTCTGTACAAAAGTAAATCTAATGTGTAAAACTTTCCAAAAATAAAAATGTTAGACATATTGGGTATCTCCGCGTCCGTAACAACCTGCTGTATAAAAATATCACATGATTTGCCCCCCTTGGTGAATGCTGTAAAAAAAATTTTTAAAAACCATGCCAAAACAGCTATTTTTTTCACCTTGACTCACAAAAAGTGTAATACCAAGCGATCAAAAAGTGTTATGTACCCCAAAATGGTACGAATGAAAACATCAGCTCATCCCGCAAAAAATGAGCCCCCACATAAGACAATAACTCAAAATAAAAAAAAAACGTGGCTCCCGCAAACCATTCCATCAAAACCTGTGTTGTAAAATCCATATGGCGCTCCTTCTGTTTTGAGTCCTGCCATGTGCCCCCACAGCAGTTTACCACCACATATGGGGTGTTGCCGCATTCAGGAGGAAATGGGTAACTAATTATGGGGTGCTTTTCTCCTGTTACCCCTTATGAAAATACAAAAAATTTGGGGCTAAAGCAACATTTTATTGGAAGAAATAAAATTTTTCATTTTCACAGCCAAGTGTTTCCAAATTCCGTAAAACACTTAGGGGGTCAAAGTGGCCAGTACCCCCTTAATATATTCGTTGAAGGGTGTAGTTTCCAAAATGGGGTCACTTTTTGAGGGTTTCCACTGTAGGGGTACGTCAGGGTCTCTCAATTACAAAATGGTGCCTAAAAACTATTCTAGCAAAATCTGCCTCCAAAATCCGTATGGCGCTCCTTTCCTTCTGACCACTGCCACAAACCCATAGAGACGTTTACCACCACATATGGGGTATTTCTGTAAACTGCAGGATCAGAGCAATGTATATTGAGGTTTAGTTTGCTGTTAACCCTTACTGTGTTGCAAGAAAAAAATTATTAACATGAATAATCTACCAAAAAAGTGAAATTTTGAAAATTCACCTCCATTTTCCACTAATTCTTGTGGAACACCTCAAGGGTTAACAAAGTTTGTAACAGCAGTTTTTTATAATTTGAGGGGTGTAGTTTCTAAAATGGAGTCATTTATGGGTGAGTTTCATTATGTAAGCCCATCAAAATCACTTTATATCTGAATTGGTGCTTAAAAAATGGTTTTGGAAAATTTGGTGAAAATTTGAAAAATGGCTTCTAAACTTCTAAGCCCTCTAACGTCCTAAAAAAGTAAAATGACATTTATAAAATGATGCCAACATAAAGTAGACATATGGAGAATGCAAAATAATAACTATTTTTGGAGGTATTACTATGTATTTTGAAAGTAGAGAATTTGAAATTTGGAAATTTGGAAATTTTTCCAAATTTTTGGTAAATTTGGTATTTTTTTTATAAATAAAAATTAAATATTTTGCCAAAAATTTACTACTGTCATGAAGCACAATATGTGACGAGAAAACAATCTCAGAATGGCCTGGAAAAGTAAAAGCGTTCCAAAGTTATTACCACATAAAGTGACACATGTCAGATTTGCAAAAAATGGCCTGGGCATGAAGGCGAAAACAGGCCCGGGGCTGAAGGGGTTAAACTGAGAAGAATCGATACCATACCGGTTGATGCAACAGTTTTCCAAAATCCATTCCGGCTGTTGTCACCACCACACACGCTAGCCCAGGGGGCACTCCTCTGGCTCTTCCAGGGAAACCTCCTTGCCCCCCACCTACAGGCCCTCTCTCCAAACAATTTACCCCTGGTAGGGGGACGTATTAGATATTGTACTGATTCTGCATTGCCTCCTGCGATAGACGGGAATCGAACCCGGATCAACTGCTTGGGAAGTAGCTATGCTCACCACTATACCACCAGCAGGCACAGCAACTGATAAGAACAGATACTAAACTTGATGTCAGCTGCAGTTCCAGCATGAGCAGTGGTGTCACCTGCAGGCGGTGATGGACCTTCGTTGCACCTAGTTGGGTGCTTCCCTAACATGTGATGGGTATTTGCCTCGCCTTTCTTGGTCTGGGTGAGCACAATTGCCATGAGGGTAACCACCAGGCTGTTGCAGGAGAATTTGGGGTAATGGTGGGATTAGGCAGCCTCAGAGGCATCCATGCATGCTGCCCCTGCTGTTTCCTGTCCATTTCCGTGGTGTTTCCATCATTTTCTGAGGTTTCCAGGTTTTCACCCAGCCTTCCCTAGGCAGAGCCTTGGTCCCCTGCAAAAAATGCTCGAGTCTCCCATTGACTTCAATGGGGTTCGTTATTTGAAACGAGCACCCGAGCATCGGGAAAAGTTCGACTCGAATAACGAGCACCCAAGCATTTTAGTACTCGCTCATCTCTAATAAGGATAGAAAACAATATCATGTAACATGCTTATAACATGTGTAGTGTGGTCAGGATATTAGTTTATTATAGGGTTATCCCTTCTAAGAAGTACAATGAAACTCTATTTGCTTACCTGATGATGTACATGCTGCAGCCCCAAGGTCAAAAGACAACTTGAAGCAAGTACAGTACACACAGGTTTCTCTTCAATACCATGACCTTTCTTGACTCTTTGCCTGAGCAATGCTTTTTTAGTATCAGTACTTTGGTATGACTCAGCTTGATGTCTAAACTTAGTTATGTACTCTGTCTTCCCTGACTCTGTGTTTGGATACTTATCTTGCATGAACTCTGCTTGCGTACACATCTCTCTCTTAGGCTACTTTCACACTAGCGGCAGCACGGATCCGGCACCTAAAGGGTGCAGACGGATCCGTACTGCCGTTGACACACACATTGGAACAAGACACAGACAATCATACATACATACACGCACATACATACATACATACTTACATACTCGAGCCAGGGACGCCGGCAGAACGTCTTCACGCGCCTCCTGCACGCAGTGATGATGATTCCCCACAGCGCCCTCTGCTGGGCGCAGTGGGGAAACGTCATAGCTGCGCGCAGGAGGCGCGTGAAGACATGCTGCCGCGTCCCTGGAGTATGTGAGTATGTATGTATGTATGTCTGTCTGTATGTCTGTCTGTATGTATGTATCTATCTCTGTAGCCGGATCCGGAATGAACCCCCATTGCAAGTCAATGGAGGACAGATCCGGATTACTGGTGTGTCCACACCAAACGGATCCGTCCCCATTGACTTGCATTGGGGGTCATTCCGGATCCGTCTTGGTGCGGATGCCTGGACCGGAGAGCAAACCGCAGCATGCTGCGGTTTGTTCTCCGGTCTGAAGACGGAACAGAATGCTTTCAGGAGCCTCCGTTGTCTTCAGTTCAGTTTTGTCCCCATTGACAATGAATGGGGACAAAACTGAAGCATTTTTTTCCGGTATTGAGCCCCTATGACGGAACTCAATTACGGAAATTAAAAACTCTAGTGTGAAAGTAGTCTTAGTTCTGCAACACAGACATCCCTTTCTAGCATCCACCAAAGCTACTTTTAAACTTCCAGGTTCACTGCCTGAATGTAGGCCTAATGAGAAGAATGTTTTAGAGGAGAGTAATATGGCATGTGGTAATTAAGCAATATAGCGTCCAATGGAGCTTAAATTACATCTTCTGTTAAGTAGAATAATTACAATATGTCTTCTCTGCATAAAATATGCAAAACAGTGGTAGACACAGGAGCCATTTAGTAAAACATCAATGCTTTGAGTGTGATATAAAAAAATGCTACTAATGCCACATAACTGCTAGAAACAAAGTTAACATTTTAGGAAAACTTGAAAACTTTTTAGAGATTCATGATATTAATATTTTATATACAGAGAATGACTATAAATAATGAAATAATCTCTCAGCCTCTATAAAGGTGGCCATTTACATCCCCCCAATGTTCAGACTGAGCAGAGTTCAAGGGAATCAGAAGATAAAAAGTGATCGGTAAGTACAGAAACCTAGTGCATGCGTTTGATACATGATATCACATTGTATATTAGTACAATATATCATCCAATGCATTGACTTCGTGAATTTTTGTGTAGGAATTTTGCATCAGTTGTATGGACTTTATTCATTATTAGACAAAGAAAAACATTTATCACCAAATATATAAAACAATATTAACATTTTAAAATTTGCTGTAACAATTGTAGGCATAGCTTTAAGGTTGGATTGAGACATATGAGACATGCGAGAGCAGTAATTGTGACATCTTTGCCACCGACTGCCATTAGAATTTTTTCCCCAAAATGTTAGTGCAAAAACCAATATCAAAAATGGGTGTAGTGTATTATAGACTACGTTTTCCATCTGTTGTGTATGTACCACAGGGATACAAGCCATGTCTAACTTATAGGGAGGTTAGTAGTGCAGTATTCGGGGGGATTGTTATCCAGGGTTGGTTAAAAAACAAAAAAGTTCTGGTTGCTGACATAGCTGTAGCTACATAAGCTGTAGTCCCTCACCTTGCAGCAGTGTTTGTAATGCACTGATCACTCTGCTGTCTTGTCTTGCAAGTGTTTCTTGGAGCTACAGTAGATGGTGTTGGTCTCTTTGAAGAATCTTTCCCGGGAGTATATGTCTACCTGCTCTGGAGCTCCCCCTCCTGGCAGGAAGCAGGACCAGCCCACTCCTACCAAGAGGGGAGAAACAGGGAGGTTAGCCCTGTTCCTGCCAACCATTGACATCCATACCTTCCTTTTGCTAGTACTTACAGAAAAAAAACCCCATAAAATACATAACATTATACAATACATAATAAAACAATAATTGCAGATACCCTCAGATCTCCTATGTCTTAATGTGAATAACACTGGGGGAGTCACTTGTAGAGAAGGATTTGGGCATCCTTGTAGATCATAGAAAAAATAACAGCATACAATGTCAATCAGCTGCTTCTAAGGCCACCAGGATATTGTCATGCATTAAACGAGGCCTAGACTCACGGGGCAGAGATGTAATATTACTACTTTACAAGGCATTGGTGCGGCCTCATCTGGAATATTCAGTTCAATTCTGGGCACCAGTCCATAGAAAGGATGCCCTGGAGCTGGAGAGAGTACAGAGGAGAGCGACTAGACTGATAAGAGGCCGAGATGGTCTAAGTTTTGAGGAAAGATTAAAAGAATTAAAGGAGTCATTTACTAACCAGAAATACACCTGTACTAGGTTTATTTCTGGCACAGATTGTGGTGCTTTGTGCCGTAATCTGTGACTTTTCCCACCCACGCCATGCCCACTTTTTTAAACCTGGCATGAGAGGGGAAGGGGCAGGTTGGCAGGCACGTGTCATTCATCATTTTCTATGTCTGGCTTAGGCTAAGAAAATGGTCTAAGTGTAAGATAGCAAGGAAGCTCTGAAGCTGTCTTACATTTAGAAGCGGTGGTGGATCCACAGACGTTATGCTGAGGCTGGCACCTCTACATAACTCTGGCAGATGCACCGCCAGCCCTAGGGGATATTAAGAACGATGTCTAAAATGACAGACTTAATAAATGACCCCTAAATGTATTTAGTCTTAAGAGGCATCTAAGGATTGGCATGATTAACCTACAGAAATATATAAATGGGCGCCTAAAAACTATGGTGAAAAGCTGCTCCATGTACTATACTCATGTCCAGGCCAAATTTTATTTTTTCCTTTTAAATAAATTAGCAGATATTTCTAAATTCTGTTTTCCCTTTCTCCTTATAAGGTAGGTTACTGAGCGCAGACGGATGGCAGGAAACTTAATTTTTTTTTAATCTTAGCACAAGGATCAATATAGCAAAATGTGGAAAAAGTGAAAGGGTCTGAAGACTTCCTTAATGCACTGTGAACAAAAAAAGTTGTCACTGAAAAATACAACTTATTCCATAAAAATACCAGCCATCATACGGCCGTACCAACAGAAACTAAAAAGTTATGGCTCTCTGTATGTGGTGACATAAAACTAAAGAAAATCCTGAGAGCAGTAATTCCAAAATAGGCTTGGTCTATAAAGGGTTACTATTACATTTTTCTAACAGATTTTCTTTCCTTTCAGATTTATATCATAAACTGGGACTGGACCTGCACTGATGATGAATGGGACCAGTTGTAACTCCTCAAATAATAACAGCTGTGAAGACTATAATGACAATGACACCTTACCATACGATCCTTATAATTACAACGGCATCTTGCCAGACAACCCTTATGATTACCAGTTTGTGTTCTTGTGTTTTGTTTTTTTACTGGGAATGATAGGAAATGGTCTGGTCATCTGGTTCTGCCTCTTCAGGATGGAGAAGACCGTCAATGTCATCTGGTTCCTGAACCTGGCGATAGCTGATTTTATATTTGCACTGAGTTTTGCTTCCATCACTGTAGTATTTCTGCATCACGGGACAATTAGTGGTTACATTAACGTGATCATCTTGTTTGTTGGCTTTCTCAATATGGCCGTCAGTGTCCTCCAGCTCACAGTCATCAGTGTAGACCGTTGTATCTGTGTCGTATTCCCAGTATGGTGTCACAATCACCGGACCAGAAGATTGGCTCTGACTGTTGTCCTGATCACTTGGATTTTTCCTATTTCTTTACAAATAGTTTTTTTAATTTCCTTTGGTGCATTGGGTCATAATTTTAACTGGACACCTATTGCAAGATTTCTCTTTTTCTTCCTTTTTCCGTTCATTATTATCGTCTCATCTTACACAATCCTTATTTTGCACATCAAAGATAAAAGCATCATCAAATCTTCTAGGCCTTTTAAGATCATCGTAGCCATTGTCATCGCTTTCTTCATTTGTTTGTTCCCTTTTTACTTGTTTGACCTTTTGAATATAATTCCACATATAAATAGAGAGTCAAATGTCTATGTAGTTGGAAGAGGAATTAGTATATGCCTGATGTTTTTTAATTGTTGCATTAACCCCATTCTCTACGTCTTCATTGGTCAGGATTTCAAACAAAAATGTTGTGGCTCTTTCCAGGCTGTATTTGAGAAAGCCTTCAGAGAAGACATGGGCCCAGTGAATTTCAGGGAGAATTAATAGTGCAGTTACTCTGGACTTCTGCTGACACCGACTTATACACGTCTTACTGTATATCTCTTAATATTATAAAAATGAGTTTCTGTCTGTCTGCCAAATTCGGCACACAGGTACATCAGGTGTCCGGGAAGGTTTTAGACCAGGTCTCATCTCTCTAGGACGTACCGTTCCTGAGATATTCCCAAAATATGATCTCCATTAGCCAATTACAACTGGGAACTTTGGTTTTAAACTCCAACTGCCATTCTCTGCAAAGGCAAACACAGGGAGGGCAGGTTTCCATAACAACCAGGTAATTATCAGCAGCTGAGGATCTCATCCATTTCTATTCACTGACACTGTTAAAGGTATTCCGGTTACCATAAATATAACTTATGTGTTTTTCTATTACTACAGTTCAGTAGTAATAAAAGATGTTTTCCTCCACTGCTGCCTATTGCGTGGGCTCATAAATAAGCATGGTATTGACCTTTAATTCAGGCCACCCTAAAAGAAGTACTTAAAACCCCCGCCCCAGGTCTCACTAAGCCACACCCCCAACTCTGTCAGGCCACACCCCCTTTCAATCCGCAGCCAACAGAGATTAAAAAAATAAAGGTAAAAATCAACTTCTGTCAGCTGCAGGGATGGGTGGGAGGTTGACTTTCTTTCTCCAACAACACACACAAACATTAAATAAAATAGATTAAATCCACCCATGCGAAGCGTCTTGCTAATCCACGCCCCCGACTCTGTCAGGTCACGCCCCCTCCCACTCCGCAGCCAATGGGTATTGAAAAAATGAAGGTAAAAATAAACTTCTGTTTGCTGCAAGGGTGGAAGGGTGAATTTCTCTCTGCAACGACACACAAAATTTTTAGATAAAATAGACTAATTATAGACTAAAACCGTTCGAAGCGTCTTGCTAAGCCACGCCCCAACTCTGTCAGGCCACGCCCCCTCTCACTCCGCAGCCATTCTGCAATGACACACAGAAACATTAAATGAAATAGATTAAATGCACCTATGCGAAGCTCTTTCTTAAGCCACGCCACCAACTCTGTAAGGCCACACCCCCTCCCACTCCGCAGCCAACAGGGATTGAAAAAATAAAGGTAAAAATCAACTTCTGTCAGCTGCAGGGATGGGTGGGAGGTTGACTTTCTTTCTGCAACGACACACAGAAACATTAAATGAAATACATTAAATACACCCATGTGAAGCGTCTTGCTAATCCACGCCCCCAACTCTGTCAGGTCACGCCCTCTCCCGCTCCGCAGGCAACGGGGATTGAAAAAAATCAGCTGCAGGGGTGGGAGGGTAAATTTCTCTCTGCAACGACACACAAAAATTGTAGATGAAATTGACTAATTTTAGACTACGACCATTCAGTACTAATAAAAGATGTTTTCTTCCACTGCTACCCATTGCGGGTCCTCATAAATTACCATGTCATTGACCTGTAATTCATGCCACCCTCAAAAGAAGGACTTAAAACCCCGCCCCAGGTCTTGCTACGTCACGCCCCCGACTCGGTCAGGCCACGACCCTTCAAACTCCGCAGCCAATGGAGATTGAACAATTGAAAGTAAAAATCAACTTCTGTCAGCTGCAGGGATGGGAGGGAGGATGACTTTCTCTCTGCAACGACACATTAAATGAAATAGATTAAATATACCCGCGCAAAGCAATGTTTTCTTCCACTGCTACCCATTGTGTTTCCTCAAATTACCATGGCATTAACCTATAATTCAGGCCACCCTAAAAAGAAGGGCTTAAACCCCCCGTGTCCCATTAAACCACGCCCCCTCCCACTCCGCAGCCAATGGGGATTGAAAAAAATGAAGGTAAAAATCAATTTCTGTCAGCTGCAGGGATGGGAGGGAGGATGACTTTCTCTCTGCAACGACACACAGAAACATTAAATGAAATAGATGAAATATACCCAGGCGAAGCCGGGGCCTTCTGCTAGTGACTATATAAATTAGGTATCTCATGAAGATGCCTCTTGTTCTTATGGCATATAGATATCATAGATTGGGGGTGCATAGTTATTTAAGATCAACTCCTACTTGACTGACTGTTATTAGAGGACCACCCTTTCCAATGCTTTGATGTAATACTAGAGTCCTCCCATCGCTGCTACAGGGGAAATATACGACCAGTTGAACCAAACCCCCAGAAATCAGCTGATTGCCAGGTTTATTTTTTGCGCTCATATAAAGGGTTACTTTTGTTAGGCTACTTTCACACTAGCATTAATGTTTTGATGGATCTCAATATTGGGAAAAAAATTCTGTTTTGTCCCCACTCTTTGTCAATGAGCACAAAACATAACTAAACTGAACGGAGTGCTACAAAATGCATCCCGTTCTCATACCGGAGAACAAACTGCAGCATGCAGAGGCATAGAGAGATTAAAAGGAAGCTCCACTCACAGCCCAACCCTGGAGGAAACCTGCAGAATGGTGGAGAGTATAAGTGGCGAAGCAATACCTGTCCATACAGTAAATGATGTGTGTATACAGTACAGACCAAAAGTTTGGACACACCTTCTCATTCAAAGAGTTTTCTGTATTTTCATGACTATGATAATTGTAGATTCACACTGAAGGTATCAAAACTATGAATTAACACATGTGGAATTATATACTTAACAAAAAAGTGTGAAACAACTGAAAATATGTCTTATATTCTAGGTTCTTCTAAGTAGCCACCTTTTGCTTTGATTACTGCTTTGCACACTCGTGTCATTCTCTTGATGAGCTTCAAGAGGTAGTCACCTGAAGTGGTTTTCACTTCACAGGTGTGCCCTGTCAGGTTTAATAAGTGGGATTTCTTGCCTTATAAATGGGGTTGGGACCATGAGTTGTGTTGGGCAGAAGTCAGGTGGATACACAGCTGATAGTCCTACTGAATAGACTGTTAGAATTTGTATTATGGCAAGAAAAAAGCAGCTGAGTAAAGAAAAACAAGTGGCCATCATTACTTTAAGAAATGAAGGTCAGTCAGTCCGAAAAATTGGGAAAACTTTGAAAGTGTCCCCAAGTGCAGTTGCAAAAACCATCAAGCGCTACAAAGAAACTGGCTGACATGAGGAGCGCCCCAGGAAAGGAAGACCAAGAGTCATCTCTGCTGCGGAGGAGAAGTTCATCAGAGTCACCAGCCTCAGAAATGGCAGGTTAACAGCAGCTCAGATTAGAGACCAGGTCAATGCCACACAGAGTTCTAGCAGCAGACACATCTCTACAACAACTGTTAAGAGGAGACTGTGTGCAGCAGGCCTTCATGGTGGAAACCACTGCTAAGGACAGGCAACAAGCAGAAGAGAACACAAGGAATGGACATTAGACCAGTGGAAATCTGTGCTTTGGTCTGATGAGTCCAAATTTGAGATCTTTGGTTCCAACCACCGTGTCTTTGTGCGACGCAGAAAAGGTGAACGGATGGACTCTACATGCCTGGTTCCCACCGTGAAGCATGGAGGAGGAGGTGTGAGTGTGTGGGGGTGCTTTGCTGGTGACAATGTTGGGGATTTATTCAAAATTGAAGGCATACTGAACCAGCATGGCTACCACAGCATCTTGCAGCGGCATGCTATTCCATCCGAGTTGCGTTTAGTTGGACCATCATTTATTTATCAACAGGACAATTGCCCCAAACACACCTCCAGGCTGTGTAAGGGCTATTTGACCAAGAAGGAGAGTGATGGCCTGGCCTCCACAGTCACCAGACCTGAACCCAATCGAGATGGTTTGGGGTGAGCTGGACCGCAGAGTGAAGGCAAAAGGGCCAACAAGTGCTAAGCATCTCTGGGAACTCCTTCAAGACTGTTGGAATATCATTTCAGGTGACTACCTCTTGAAGCTCATCAAGAGAATGCCAAGAGTGTGCAAAGCAGTAATCAAAGCAAAAGGTGGCTACTTTGATGAACCTAGAATATAAGACATATTTTCAGTTGTTTTACACGTTTTTATTCAGTATATAATTCCACGTTTTAATTCATAGTTTTGATGCCTTCAGTGTGAATCTACAATTTTCATAGTCATGAAAATACAGAAACTTCTTTGAATGAAAAGGTGTGTCCAAACTTTTGGTCTGTACTGTATGTGTATATTTACTGTAGAGATGAGCGAATCATTAAAAAAATTATTCGCCGAACATTCACCGAACTTTTCCTAAAATTCGTAGAATAGATTTGTCGTATTTGCGTACAAAATATATGTGCTATTAGCGAACATTCGCTCACTAATAACGAACGTTCATTTACAAAATGTACGCAACTTCTTAGAAGACGTACGCATGAGCGTACAAATAGCTTACGAATCTCAGCGTACTATTGTCTAAGCGATTATGTAATACGCAGGCACGTACGAGGAGAGGCCGCGGCGTGCACTCCTCAGAGGCAGAGCGAATATTTGAGACATATATATGGTAAAGTGAAAATACATTATTATAGGTATAATATAAAAATTTTAAATATCACCTACCTAGTATGCTCACGGACACGTTTAAGTCTCTTTTCTTCTGACGCTTGTCATAGAACTGGAGCAGAGTCCCAAAGTCAGTTGCAATTTGTAATCCACATAGGTAAAATTGTAATCCAAATGGGTAAAAAAAAAGCCGCAAAGGTTCCTTAAAAAACCCTCTTTCAAGGGGCTCCCCAAATAACCTGAAAAGGGGGAAAAAGGGATGAGGCGCACAAATGCGCAACTTAATTTCCTGAGTTGCCTCGTCATCCTCCCGCGCTGGAGAAAGGGGTGGAACTACCAGGGAGGAGTCTGCATCGCTTAATTGAATTCGTACCCAACAGCGTATAGAGTAACTACCAGGGAGGAGTCTGCATCGCTGAATTGAATTCATACGCAACAGCGTATAGAGTAACTACCAGGGAAAAGTCTGCATCGCTGAATTGAATTCGTACGCGACAGCGTATAGAGTAGCTAAATTATACGTAGAATAGGGTATAATTTATAGGACACACTACGTAGCGAATGCATACAAAAGCGAAGCGAATCACCTAATATTCGGATTCGTTTCGCAGCTGAAAAATCCCAAGATTCGATACGAATCTACAAAGCGGCGAATAGATTTGCTCATCTCTAATATACTGTATACCTGTATGTATGCATGTGTATATAGATGGTAGTTATATCTCAGACAAAAGGCTCGTTTTACATGCCCAATGTAACAAGCAATTGTTGAGAAGGAAGCATTCCTTCCTGACAATCTCCTGCTCATCAGTGGAAGAGACACATTTACATGCAGCAATCTCCTCCACAGCATAGGGAGCAGTGATCACTAATGTAATCGTTCATCTTCATATGTAGTACCCCAGAGTGGGCACTACCATTCCTACACCCTGCTACTGTCTCTAATGGCTAACAAATAATGTCATCTGTCATCATTTATTCCAGGTCCTCTTATACTGTGCATTCCTAATATTGGTATGTAACTGTTATGTATTGTATCTCATGCACTGTGCCTGGTTATCCAGCAGGTGGTAGTGTATCTGGAAGAGAGAGACCTTTAGATGGAATGGCAAGTTCCATTCTATTCTCCCCCCTTTTGAGCTGAAATGGGCTAGCCTGTTTCCTACCAAGGGAGGGGTTTCAGGAAGCTATATTTAGTTGAAAGTAGAGTTGAGATGGAGTGGAATTGAGAGTTGGAGAGAGACAAGACATGGCACAATGAAAGGAGCTCCCCCCTCCTGCAGCAGGAGTCTTCCAGGGGAAGATGCTCATAGAGCATCCCCGACTCCTTGCAGTATATAGACTGAGTATTATGAGGGGGTCAACGGCCAAAGGCACCCCACTCATAAGGTAACAGAATTCTAAAAAGCCCAGATAACATAAGGAATCTACAGGTTAGTACAGCAGAGAAAGACAAAGCAAAGTGTCCAAGTCGACCTGTCAGTGCACCCCAAAACCTGCTGGAACCAGAGAAAGATCAAGTATTGTTTGGATGCATTTTTATTCAAGTAAAACTGGGGAACTTTATCAAGTCTGGACTTGGCTTATTCTCCGCAAACTACAACTCACTTCTTTGAATGCTGCAACGCCTAATTCTGGGGAGTGACCAGGTATCCAGGTAGGAGCACTGTGACACTCTAATGCTTTGCAGAGCAAGATGGATCCGGCATGTACCACAATGTGAGTCAGTGGTGCCGGATCCATTTTCTCAGACTGAAAAGATAACGGATCTGGTGCCCATTGACTTGTTTTACTGCTGGATCCGTTATGGCTATTTTAGAGATAATACAACCGGATCCATTTATAACGGATTCAGCCGGTTGTATTATAATGACGGAATCATTTTTACCTATCCCCTGCAGATTCGCCCCCCACAAAAAAATAAAATAATATATATATATGACAGAATATCTGCAAGATATGTTTTCTAACATGCTAACATGGCGGCAGGGTTAGATACAGCTGCTCAGTTCAGTTCAGTTCTGGGCATGGTAAGTATAGCTCTATGATAAAGTCACCGATACAAGTTCTACCCAGTGAGAGGTTACACTGCTCACAGCCTTCCCTGATTGGAATCCACTAGTGACTACAGCATCTAAGGTGTTTGACAGAGGGAAGGGCCTTTCACACCACATTGTGTTTTTTGAGAATTTCTATGAATCCATATCCTCTCTCATACTTACCAACGTTTCAGTTGTTGAAATCACCGCATATAATCCCCGCCCTTGAGAATGCTCTGACTCTGCCTGGGAACACTCACTTATGCGTGGAATTTGCATTAGTCACGTCCATTTTTGGTCCCGGGCACCACAAATTTGCTGGATCTCTGAAAATCAAGGACAGTCCATGAAACTATACTCTTTGGTGTCAGCGGCTGCACTGCCAACTTTAATCTACTTGGGGTATGGATCCCGATGTGGACGCTTGCAGTAGCCTGTCTTCATTCTTCTCCACAGCCTCCTTTCCTTTTGCCATTGGAAGGTTCTTTCTCTCCTTCCTGACAGTGGGTCATGTCTAGCAGTCTGTGCATCCAAAACTGTACTTCCCCTGTTTTTTCCATTACAGCATCTAAGTGCAATAAAAGATTTATGACAGGAGATCAGACAGGACATCAAACAAGTACAATCTGAATTAGTGTGATGAGGGGGACCTGTGGGTCTTCTTGCTTGAGATACCAGTGCCGCTGCTTAGTAGTATTACATACCATTATTACAGTATGCACAGATGGAAGTGGGACACACTTTATTATTAAAGCACCATCCACTCCATGGCGTTTGTACATATGAAATATGGTATACAAACGTGATGAAAAACAAGTACAACAAGCATGAACAAGATGAGTTATAGACTGGTACAGAAGAAGAGAAGAACCTTCCCGCGAAAACTTACAATCTACAAGGGATGGGGGAAGGACACAGTAGGTGAGGGTAAAGCTGGTCATGTTGGTATAGTGGCACTGGTTGTAGGCTTGTCTGAGGAGGAGAGTTTGTAGGTTTCTCTTGAAGGTTTCCACAGTAGGGAAGAGTCTGATATGTTGCTTTACAGAGTTCCAGAGTATAGTTGATGCATGGGAGAAATTTTAGAGGCAATTGTGGGAATTGGAAATAAGAGGAGACTAGAGAAAGAGGTCTTATAAGGATCAAAGATTATTTGAGGGAAGAAACGTACGAACACGGACGCATTCTGCGCCAGTGGAAAAATGATGTTTGGCCCCCGCAAGATCGGGAAAGTGAAGATACGCCCCCCTCAGAACTGGAAAGAAACAGCTCGGCCCACAGGGATCTGACTATTTGCACATATTGGGGGTGAAGACTCTTCCCTAAGTACTCCATCCTCCTCTGAACAAGTTTAGGCCAGCGCTGAACACTGAGCAAGTAGCAAGCATGGCTAAAGAGCTGCGTCCCAACTGGAACTAGATGGTCTTTGGGGACGAGTTCCCTGAACTACCACCCGCTCTAGACACCAGGGTGTCACGCTCTGAACTGAAGGCGAGTAACCCACCTACAGTGCCCTTATTCCTCTTGCCACCTGCTGTGGTTTCTGCGCATCGTGTGGTGGTTCTTCATCGTCAGGCAGCTCTTCGTGAGGCGGCTGGTGTGTCTGCTGTGGCTAGTGCGGCTGGAGCGTCTGCTGGGGCTCGTGTGGCGGAGGAGGCTGGAGCGTCCACTTCGCCGCCCAGGAGGAGATCCACAACAACACCTTCCATAAGGCAGAACCCGAACCATCAGTGACGGCCCATGCGCAGACCCTCTGGGACTATAAAAACGCAGTGGAGGACTGGGTCATCCAGGTACTGGACCACCCTAGGTCGGGAGATCCTGCATTGGAACGTTGAAAGGGAATGGTCCTGTGGTTTTTGGTTCAGAGAGGGTCTGGTTTCCTGGCAGATCACGATGACAGAAAGGAGTATTTTGTGGGCCGCAGGTCAGTGAAACGGCCGTACCTGCCACAATGTCGTTACAGCCTGTACAAGGGGGATCAGGTGGAGTACACCCCCATGGCGTCCCTGAAAGACCCCTTTGAGACCGGGGTTACTATTCTTTCTAAGCCCCTGGTACCTACAACACAACCTGAAGTGTGGCCGGATGAACCACCAGGTCCAGGACGCTTGCGCTGTCTTTAGGAGTCCCCAGATAGTGTCCTCCGGTTCAGGGAAAAGCCACAGCCGGAGCCTCTGATTCCTGAACTGCCAGCACCACCACCACAGTCCTTTCAGCTGGGTCAGCTGACAACTTCATTGTTTACCTTCCAATCCACGGTGATCCACCAATACTAGCTGCCATGAAAGATGAAGCCAGCAGCAGCCAGGGAAGCTGGGGCTACTTCTCTAGATGCAACCTTGCTGGAACCGCTGCAGCCAGAAGTCCCTGCCCCTGCTGTCCCGGCAGGAGAATCCGGAAAAGTGCAAATGGCTGCAGCACTCACCAGCGTGACCACCACCTGGACCCGGTCAAGTCCAACTTCCAGAAGAAGAGGGCACTGGAGTTTTACTATGGCAGCGAGCGTGGCCTACAAGAGGCAGGGGCGTCCCCTGGTGTTATTCAGCAGCAGTTCCAGCAAGGAGAACTTTAGGTCCCTCATCTGAGGAACCCAACTACTGGCTGAGCGAAGAACACCTCTGGTGGAGTTATGGGAGCCACACCATGGACTGCACCTGACGGGTGAGAGCAGTTGGCACTTTTTATGTTTGTTTTGCCCCCATTTGACTCCCACCCAGATGGACATGGCTGTCAGGACTCCCCCCATTCTGCAGAAAAGTCTCAGTTGCGCCTAAGCACGCCTTTTTTCCTTTTTACCCCCTTCTCAGATTATTTGGGAGCCCCCTTTGCAAAAAGGGTTCTCTATTTGCTGCTATTCTCTATTATCAATGTGGATCACACATTACCTGTTTGGATTACAATTAGAGATGAGCGAGCATACTCGTCCGAGCTTGGTACTCGTTCGAGTATTAGGGTACTCGTAAGTACTCGCAGCTCGGACGAGTATCTCGCCATACTCGAGGAAATGGCAACTTCCGCACGTGCTTTTTTGGAGCCTAAAAACACAGCCAATCACAAGCCAGGAGACTCTGCGTACCACCCAGCATCACGTGGGGCCCTTACATGTCGATAGCAGGGGTTGGCTGGCCTGATCAGGTGACCCAGGAATATACTAGTGACTGGCCGCGGTGCTCGTCTCAGATGCCGTCTGGATGTCGTTAGGGATAGAGCTGCTGCCTTTCAGGGACAGTGTTAGGGCCTGCATTTAGTTCTCTGTTAGGCAGGAATCACCCACAAAGAACCC
>ONZH01022075.1:0-55925 GCA_900303285.1 Rhinella marina | reverse complement strand
CAAACCCACAAAAAGAAAAAAAACCAAGAAGGGGCTGTAGAGGGGGGAAAAGCAAAAAAGAAACCTCAGGAAGCCAAAACATAGCTAACCAGCTCATTTCTACACAAGCTTTAGGTATATTTAACCTTTCCAGTTACCAACTATCCAAAAAAGAAATCTCTATATTGTCCAAAGGGCTCTCATTTTGCCCAACAAGTAATTTGATGAATTTGCCCTCTTCCTAGATCTGAACAAATACATAAAAAAGACACTTTGAAATTTTGAAAAACAAATCAAAAGGGGAAACAAAAGAAGGACCTGATCACCTCTCCAAAGAGAATACAGAAGAAACAATACCATCGGGTCTCAAACCACCGTCTAACTTTTACCCTACCCACCATAGAGGTAGCTATTTGGAAACATTCTACTCAGTTATTTCAGAATAATTTAGGAATATTAATCAAACAACCAATAATAAACAAAGTACTAAATTTGGTACAAAACAAGCATCCAACAAACAAAATCTCAAACCCTCAGAAAAACTAGCACTTAATATGCTTAAATCCAATTCCGATATTATCATTAGGAGTGCGGATAAAGGAGGAGGGGTCGTTATCCAAAATAGAGAAGATTACATTAGGGAGGCCTACCATATTCCATCCGATGAAAACTATTATTTACAGCTGTCTGAGGACCCCTCACAACAAGATAAAGTGGAACTGGATAATCTCGTCACATCAGCCGGTGCTTTTCTGGACAAGAAAGAGAAAGAATACATTCTGGTAAAGGTATCTTTTACCACCTCCCCAAAATCCACAAGGATTTAAGGAATCCCCCAGGGCGACCAATCATTTCAGGTGTAACATCTCTGACGTGAAACTTATCACACTATATAGATGTATTTTTACAAAACTATGTGTTTAAATTGGAATCATATCTAAAGGACTCCTCAAACCTCATTACACACTTACAAAATATACCTTGGAAACCGGACTATCACTGGCTAACACTTGACGTGTCTACACTGTACTCAAATATAACCCAGGAGTTGGGGATCCAGTGTACCTCCTATTTTTTGAACAATAACACAGAAATGCCAGCTATGCAAAAAGACTTTATTATTAAGGGTATTCATTTCATACTGACACATAATACATTTAGTTTTGAGGAGAAAATATTTAAACAGATCCGCGGGAGCGCCATGGGGACACGTTTCGCGCCCAGTTTCGCCAATCTGTTTATGGGTGCCTATGAACAGGAGTTCATCTATCAATCTGATTATTGGAATGATCACATCGTCTTATACAAGAGATATATTGACGATTCGATCTTTATCTGGAAAGGTGATGAGACTTCAATTGAAAATTTTATAAAACATCTCAACACCAATGACTGGGGTATTACACTAACAGGCACATATAACAACTCGAAAACCAAGTTCCTAGATTTAGAAATTTCTGCTCAGGGGAACAGCATCACCACTCGAACTTTTTTTTAAAAAAGAAGACAGCAACAGCTATCTGGACTTCAAAAGCACCCACTGTGGCAAATGGAAACGGAATATCCCGTTCAGTCAGTTCAGAAGAATTAGGCGGAACTGTACGTCAAATGAAGATTTCTATCATCAATGTGACATCATAGCGAAAAGATTCCGCCAAAAGGGATACCCTTCAAATATAGTAAATGGAGCCAGAAACAAAGCGTCTGGACTTACACAGATGGAATGTCTAATTCCCAAATGTAATGACCCCAAAACAACCAAAGAGAAAAAAGAGAACCCTTCTACTTTTTCTTTTATTACCACATATAACCAAAATTTTAAAGAAATAAAAAAGATTTTAAATGACCATTGGTATATTTTACAGAGAGACCCAATTTTAAGTAAAATATTTCTGCGAACACCACGCCTGACCTATAAAAGAGCGCGCACCCTGAAAAACATTTTAGCACCTAGCAAAATTAAAACTAGAGGGGAGATTACGAACAATTCCACCAAAATGGTACCCAAGGGAAGTAAAAAATGTGGACAGTCCAGATGTCTCTGCTGCACTATGATATGTACTAAGAAAACGTTTTGCAACAATATTAATAATGAAACATTTCAAATTGTCAAAATCAGTGGATGTGGATCCACTGTGTCACGAGAATGTCTTCCCCTAAGGGCGTTGTCTAAGTGTACCTCCCGTTCTTCACAGTACCCCTGATGGTGGGGATAGGCTTTCCCGAGGAGGTACACCAGGTCGCTACCTCTTGGGGTGAGACAATACTCGTGACAGCTGGCCAGACGGACAGAGTACTAAGGTGAAAAACACCAGAGAGACAGATACGCAGGACAGACACACACCAGGGAAGGAGACTGGAGTCAGCAATGCACTGGAAGCAGACCGGAGAGGATCAGCCAGGGGCAGGAATCAGGAACAGGAACCACGAACAGGAGCCAGGAACGGAAGCCAGGTACTGGATAGTAGTGTTCACACAACAGCAGGACTAGGGCAATGTTCGCACTTCAGCAGGACTAGAGCGGTGTTCACACTACAGCAGGCCAAGACAGTGTTCTCACTTCAGCAGGACTAGAGCGGTGTTCACACTACAGCAGGCCAAGACAGTGTTCACTCTATAGCAGGACTAGAGCGGTGTTCACACTACAGCAGGACTAAGGCAATACGGGAACCTTCGCAAGTCAGGATGACTTATAACGCTCAGGCAAGGAGTAAGTGTCCAAGGAGGACTTATATAGTTTCAGACAGGAGGAAAGGGGAGGAACCAATTAAGGAGCTGACCTAATAAAAAGCAGCACCTGGAGCCCAGGGCAAAAGAGAACAAGACTTCACCCTGACCAAGCAACAAACATCACGGCAGCAAAGAGCGAGAACGCCGGCCGCAGCGGTAAGTACGCGTGCGCCGCCTGGGACCCCCGGGAGGCGTTACAGTACCCCCCCTCTACTCCCCCTCCTCCTGAGGCCGGCAAGAAACTTTTTGAGTAGAGTAGGGGCATTGATGTTGTCCTCAGGTTCCCAGGACCTCTCTTCAGGACCAAAGCCTTTCCAATCCACAAGATAGTATGTCTTCCTCCCACGTCTCTTCATGTCCAAAATGTCCCTTACCTCATATTCCGGCTCAGGATCTACAGTGACAGGATCTGGGGTAGAAACACTGCGGGAATAGCGGTTCAGGACCAAAGGCTTGAGCAGGGACACATGGAAAGAACTGGATACACGCAGACTAGGAGGCAGGCGGAGTTTATAGGTGACATCATTGATCCTTTTCAGCACCTCGAATGGTCCCAGGAAACGAGGTGCCAACTTGTAGCTTGGAACCCTTAACCGGATATTTTTAGAAGATAGCCAGACCTTTTCACCTATGGAAAATTGTGGAGGCTTCTTGCGCCTCCGATCCGCATATTTCTTCATACGAGTCACCGCCTTGGAGATGCAGTCCTTGGCTTGGCGCCATATTTTTAAAAAGTCCCTGAAAGAGGAATCTGGTACCCCAGAAGGAGCGGTAACAGGAAGAGGAATTCGTGGATGGCACCCATAGACAATGAAGAATGGTGAGGAGCCTGAGGATTCACTGGTCTTATTGTAAGAAAACTCTGCCCAAGGTAGCAGCTGGGCCCAATTGTCTTGTCGAGCAGAGACAAAATGACGAAGGTAGTTCTCCAGTATCTGGTTAACTCATTCCACTTGACCATTTGTCTGGGGATGATATCCGGACGAGAAATCCAACTCCACTTCTAGAAGATGGCAGAGAGCTCTCCAGAACCTGGAAGTGAACTGAACACCACGGTCAGAGACAATATGTAAAGGTAGGCCATGTAGGCTGGAAGATGTGCTCCACGAAGAGACTGGCAAGTTTGATGGCAGAGGGCAGTCCAGAGGAATGAAATGGGCCATCTTAGAAAAGCGATCCACAACTACCCAAATGACGGTGCAACCAGTAGACAGTGGTAAATCGGTAACAAAGTCCATACCAATGTGTTGCCAAGGGGCATCTGGAATGGAAAGGGGTAACAGCAGACCAGATGGTTTGGACCTGGAGGATTTGTTTTGCGCACAGATGGTACAGGCGGAGACGTATTCCTCCACCTCTTGAGAGAGGTTAGGCCACCAGTAATGCCGTGAGAGAAGCTGGATGGTTTTACGAACCCCTGGGTGACCAGCAAGTTTGGAGTCATGACCCCAAGCTAAAATACGCCTCCTTTTGGAGACTGGTACAAATATCTTCCCAGGAGGAATGTCTTTAATCTGGATGGGAGCCACGGAAATCAGACGAGCAGGATCAATAATATACTGGGGTTCCTCTTGCTGATCAGAAGAATCAAATGACCGGGAAAGAGCATCTGCTTTGGTATTCTTCTCAGCAGGGCGAAAGTGTAGCTCAAAGTTGAAACGAGAAAAGAACAGTGCCCATCTAGCTTGACGAGGATTTAGGCGTTGTGCAGTTTGGAGGTAGACCAGGTTCTTGTGGTCCGTGTAAATCACCATAGGATGTTGTGTACCTTCCAGCAAATGTCGCCATTCTTCCAAGGCCAACTTAATGGCCAAGAGTTCCCTGTCCCCGATAGAATAGTTCCTCTCAGCAGAAGAAAAGAGTTTGGAGAAGAAACCGCAGGAAATCATCTTGCCTCTGGAGTTCTTCTGCAATAAGACTGCTCCAGCTCCAATGGAAGAGGCATCCACCTCTAGGAAAAATTGCTTGGCGACATCCGGATGATGAAGAACAGGAGCAGAGGTAAAAGCCTGTTTTAACTCGGTGAAAGCCGCCTCTGCCTCCGGTGTCCATACTTTTGCGTTCACTCCCTTTTTGGTCAGGGCAGAGATAGGGGCGGTGAGGGAAGAGAAACTATGAATGAACTGGCGGTAGAAGTTGGCGAATCCCAAGAATCTCTGAATTGCTCGGAGACCCTGGGGGCATGGCCAGTTCAACACTGCTTTAAGTTTGTCTGGATCCATTTTTAGACCGGTATCAGAGACAACGAATCCAAGGAATGGCAGAGAGTTTTTCTCAAAAATGCACTTCTCCAGTTTCGCATATAGCCGGTTCTCTCTGAGCCGTCGCAGGACAAGACGGACATGTTTCCGATGTGAGGTCAGATCAGGAGAAAAGATGAGAATATCGTCCAAGTAGACCACAACACAGACATTAAGCAGGTCCCGGAAAACATCATTGACAAACTCCTGAAAGACCGCTGGGGCATTACAAAGTCCAAAAGGCATGACGAGATATTCGTAATGACCGTCCCATGTGTTAAAAGCGATCTTCCATTCGTCTCCTTTTCGTATGCGGACAAGATTATATGCCCCTCGCAGGTCTAGTTTGGAGAAGATCTTCGGTCCACGAATTCTGTCAAAGAGTTCCGGGATCAATGGCAACGGATACTTATTCTTGACGGTGATCTGATTAAGGCCCCGATAGTCTATGCAAGGTCTTAAAGATCCATCCTTCTTCTGGACGAAGAAGAATCCTGCACCAGCTGGCGAAGTGGACTTGCGGATAAATCCCCTCTCAAGATTCTCCTTGATGTAGACTGACATCGCCTGGGTCTCAGGAAGCGAGAGTGGATAAACTCGACCGCGAGGGGGAGTAGTTCCTGGTAGAAGGTCAATTGGACAATCATAGGATCGGTGGGATGGCAGTGTTTCAGCCTCCTTTTTACTAAATACATCAGCAAAACTGGCATACTGTGATGGCAGTCCTGATAGATCCCCCGTCGGTGGAGGCGGAGGAGTGGGCCGGACTTCAGACAGGCAGGTGGAGAGGCAAGAGGGTCCCCACCGGAGGATTTCACCAGAGTGCCAGTCCAGGGTTGGAGAATGCTGGCGAAGCCAGGGAAGACCAAGAATGACTGGATTCATGGAAGCTGGCAGGACGTAGAAGACGATCTCCTCAGAGTGCAAAACCCCAACTTGCAGTCTAAGGGGCATGGTAACAAACTGCACTGGCTCAGGTAGTGGCATTCCATTTACCGACGCAACAGATAGAGGTCTCGACAGCCGGGAGGTTGGAAGCCGGTACTGACTGACAAGGTCTTGCAGGATAAAGTTACCAGCGGAGCCCGAATCCAGGAAGGCAGACACAGTGACGCTGGTTCTCTCATGAGAGAGGATCACAGGAATTGAAAGCTTAGGAGAGGATTTCTCCGCGTCTAGAACCACCTCTCCAACATGTCCTAGACTTTGGAGTTTCCCGGTTTCAGCGGACAATTCCGGGCAAAATGGGCCTTGCCAGCACAATAGAGGCACAAGTTCTCAGCTCTGCGGCGTTGTCGCTCCTGATCCGACAATCGGAGACGTTCCACTTGCATAGGCTCCTCCGAGGAAGCAGAAACTGGAGGCTGGATCGGCCTCTGGAAGGAAGGCGCAAGGCGAGGTGCTCTTTTGCTACGCAAGTCCTCCCTGGAATGCTCCCTGAAACGCAGATCAATTCTGGTAGCTAAAGTGACCAGATCATTCAAGGTAGACGGATGGTCACGACCAGCTAGCTCATCTTTAATCCGCCCTGAAAGACCTTCCCAGAAAACTGCTAGCTGAGCCTCATCATTCCATGCTAGTACAGCGGCCAGTGTCCGGAACTGAATTGCATACTGGCCAACAGTCATGGAACCCTGGCGTAGACGCAGCAAAGCAGAGGCAGCAGATGAAGTGCGGCCTGGCTCCTCAAAAACCATCCGGAAGGTAGCCAGGAACGCCTGCAGACTTGTAGTCTCTGGACCGCCACGCTCCCAGATAGGATTTGCCCATGCCAGGGCCTCACCAGATAGCAGGGACACAATGAAAGCTATCTTTGCCCGTTCAGATGGAAACTTGTGTCCATGCAGCTCAAAGTGTATGAGGCACTGGTTAAGGAAGCCTCTGCAGGACTTGGAATCCCCGCCATAACGAGGCGGCAGAGGCAGATGAATTCCGGAAGCACTCTGATCCGGGGTCACAGGCGCGGAAGCTGGAGGAGTTGCTGAGACTTGTGGTGCAGCTATTACTGGAGGAGAAATGGCGTCTAGGCGGGCAGAAATATTTTGCATGAATTGCATTAAAACATCCTGGCGCTGACTTTGACGTCTCATCTCACTTAATAGATCCGATACAGCAGGCTTGGGGTGACCAGCGGGATCCATGGCCTGAGCGTACTGTCAAGATCAGTGGATGTGGATCCACTGTGTCACGAGAATGTCTTCCCCTAAGGGCGTTGTCTAAGTGTACCTCCCGTTCTTCACAGTACCCCTGATGGTGGGGATAGGCTTTCCCGAGGAGGTACACCAGGTCGCTACCTCTTGGGGTGAGACAATACTCGTGACAGCTGGCCAGACGGACAGAGTACTAAGGTGCAAAACACCAGAGAGACAGATACGCAGGACAGACACACACCAGGGAAGGAGACTGGAGTCAGCAATGCACTGGAAGCAGACCGGAGAGGATCAGCCAGGGGCAGGAATCAGGAACAGGAACCACGAACAGGAGCCAGGAACGGAAGCCAGGTACTGGATAGTAGTGTTCACACAACAGCAGGACTAGGGCAATGTTCGCACTTCAGCAGGACTAGAGCGGTGTTCACACTACAGCAGGCCAAGACAGTGTTCTCACTTCAGCAGGACTAGAGCGGTGTTCACACTACAGCAGGCCAAGACAGTGTTCACTCTGTAGCAGGACTAGAGCAGTGTTCACACTACAGCAGGACTAAGGCAATACGGGAACCTTCGCAAGTCCGGATGACTTATAACGCTCAGGCAAGGAGTAAGTGTCCAAGGAGGACTTATATAGTTTCAGACAGGAGGAAAGGGGAGGAACCAATTAAGGAGCTGACCTAATAAAAAGCAGCACCTGGAGCCCAGGGCAAAAGAGAACAAGACTTCACCCTGACCAAGCAACAAACATCACGGCAGCAAAGAGCGAGAACGCCGGCCGCAGCGGTAAGTACGCGTGCGCCGCCTGGGACCCCCGGGAGACGTTACAGGAATACGAGCAAATTTGGATTGCAATTCCACCCATGTGATCTATCTCCTGGAGTGCCCATGCCATCTTCAGTACGTGGGGCGGACAATACAAACACTGAGAAACAGGCTAAATAAACATCGTTCAAATATTCGGAAAAAGTACCCAAAACATAGTGTATCTAGACAAGCAACAGAGTATCACGAAGCAAGCTCAAAAGGTTTTTTAATTACCCCTATTGAGCAAATCCCCCCCTCCCAATGAGCGACACAATGTCCAGTATATCAGACGTAGGGAGACGGCCTAAATGAAGCGTTAGAGATTAATTTGTGAGCCTGTTTATTCAGATACACTTGTTCCATTTGAGAATTTGTCAGCCACTAACATACAGAGTCACCTGTTATATATATATATATATATATATATATATATATATATGCCCTGCTTCGTATGTGTGTATGTATATGCATATTACATATGAGATCCCTTTCATTGTAACCCATAATGGTTCTATACTTTTAATTCCACATATTATTATTAACATTTCCTATTTATATTTATATATTTATTTTCCATTATTATATTACTATTTTATCTTATTTTATCTATATTATAGCTTTATATCAATTAGGCTACTTTCACACTGGCGGCAGGCCTGATCCGGCAGGTGAAGGGTGCTGCCGGATCAGGCCTGCCGCAGTGACATGTGTGGAGCCGGAACCGCGCTCCGGCCCCACACATGTCACACAGTACATACATACACATAAACATACACACACATATACACAGACAAATACACATACATACTTACATGCTCCCGGCAGGTCTTCGGAGCGTCAGAGGGACAGGACGGCTCACACAGGTCACGATTCCCCACAGCGCCCTCTGCTGGGCGCCTGGTGGAATCGTCACCTGTGCGCGCCGTCCTGTCCCTCCGACGCTCCGAAGACCTGCCGGGAGCATGTAAGTATGTATGTGTATTTGTATGTCTATATGTGTGTGTATGTTTATGTGTATGTCTATGTCTGTATGTGTCTATGTGTAGCCGGATCCGTAATGAACTCCATTGAAAGTCAATGGAGGGCGGATCCGGTTACCATTATGGTCACACCAAACGGATCCACCCCATTGACTTGCATTGGGGGTCATTCCGGATCCGTCTTGGTGCGGATGCCTGGACCGGAGAGCAAACCGCAGCATGCTGCGGTTTGTTCTCCGGTCTGAAGACGGAACGGAATGCTTTCAGGAGCATTCCGTTGTCTTCAGTTCAGTTTTGTCCTCATTGACAATGAATGGGGACAAAACTGAAGCGTTTTTTTCCGGTATTGAGCCCCTATGACGGAACTCAATACCGGAATTTTAAAACGCTAGTGTGAAAGTAGCCTTAGCTGTATATGGGCTTCTAGATTGCCCTTTCATTTCTCTTGGTTTCATCTCCATAAGGGCAGCTACCTATGGAGTATCAGCGTCATTTTTTGTTTACCTAAAGGTGCTGTTTCTGTATAGTATTTATAAAGTGCTATCTCTCTACAGATTGCTATCAGAGTAGCAGTGTCTCGGGTTTCTAGAATAACCAATTATGCTACCATCTACCCCTAGTATGGCCCGCGAACAACTACGCTACTTTGGTCTCCTGGTTACCAGTCACGTGAACGGCTGGCCCGATCACGTGATTATACGCTGCACTTAGCGTTTCTCCTGCTGACCGGGCTGGACGCGCGGGTTGCGTTCCACCCCCAGGTCACATGTTTCTATATATATATATCTTTTATTTTTTCATTAGAAGTGTTTTATTGTCACATGTTAAACGCTGGCTTGGTCTTAAGGTTCCCCCGATCATGTGACTGCTCGCCAAACCTAACAAGCACTTCCTCTAGTGACCAGTTTGACACGCTTCCTGGTTGCGTTCCACACCTAGGTCACATGACTATATTCATCGACATCATAAGTGAGTTTTATGTATCTTAATCTACAGTCATGGCCAAAAGTTTTGAGAATGACACAAATCTTCTATTTTCACATGATCTGCTGCCCTCTGGTTTTTATGTGTGTTTGTCAGATGTTTTTATCACATACAGAAATATAATTGCAATCATATTATGAGTAACAAAAGCTTATATTGACAGAATGAGTTAATGCAGCAAGTCAATATTTGCAGTGTTGACCCTTCTTCTTCAGGACCTCTGCAATTCTCCCTGGCATGCTCTCAATCAACTTCTGGACCAAATCCTGACTGATAGCAGTCCATTCTTGCACAATCAATGCTTGCATTTTGTCAGAATTTGTAGGTTTTTGTTTGTCCACCCGTCTCTTGATGATTGACCACAAGTTCTCAATGGGATTAAGATCTGGGGAGTTTCCAGGCCATGGACCCAAAATCTCTATGTTTTGTTCCCTGAGCCATTTAGTTATCGCCTTTGCTTTATGGCAAGGTGCTCCATCATGCTGGAAAAGGCATTGTTGATCGCCAAACTGCTCTTGGACGGTTGGGAGAAGTTGCCTTTCGGAGGATATTCTGGTACCATTCTTTATTCATGGCTGTGTTTTTAGGCAAGACTGTGAGAGAGCCGATTCCCTTGGCTGAGAAGCAACCCCACACATGAATGGTTTCAGGATGCTTTACAGTTGGCATGAGACAAGACTGGTGGTAGCGCTCACCTCGTCTTCTCCGAATAAGCTGTTTTCCAGATGTCCCAAACAATCGAAAAGGGGATTCATCAGAGAAAATGACTTTACCCCAGTCCTCAGCAGTCCACTCCCTGTACCTTTTGCAGAATATCAGTCTGTCCCTGATGTTTGGCTTCTTTGCTGCCCTCCTTGAGACCAGGCCTTGCTCCAAGAGTCTCCGCCTCACAGTGCGTGCAGATGCACTCACACCTGCCTGCTTCCATTCCTGAGCAAGCTCTGCACTGCTGGTAGCCCGATCCCGCAGCTGAAACACTTTTAAGAGACGGTCCTGGTGCTTGCTGGTCTTTCTTGGGCGCCCTGGAGCCTTTTTGGCAACAATGGAACCTCTCTCCTTGAAGTTCTTGATGATGCGATAGATTGTTGACTGAGGTGCAATCTTTCTAGCTGCGATACTCTTGCCTGTCAGGCCATTTTTGTGCAGTGCAATGATGACTGCACGTGTTTCTTTAGAGATAACCATGGTTAACAGAAGAGAAACAATGATGCCAAGCACCAGCCTCCTTTTAAAGTGTCCAGTGGTGTCATTCTTACTTAATCATGACAGATTGATCTCCAGCCCTGTCCTCATCAACACCCACACCTGTATTAATGGAGCAATCACTGAAGCGATGTTAGCTGGTCCTTTTAAGGCAGGGCTGCAATGATGTTGAAATGTGTTTTGGGGGATAAAGTTCATTTTCTAGGCAAATATTGACTTTGCAAGTAATTTCTGTTAAGCTGATCACTCTTTATAACATTCTGGAGTATATGCAAATTGCCATTATAAAAACTGAAGCAGTAGACTTTGTAAAAATTAATATTTGTATCATTCTCAAAACTTTTGGCCATGACTGTATATCTGCATGTTTTTTGTTTTATTTTAAAATGACATCTTGGATATAGAAAGGTTGATAAAGAAATTTTGTTACCCGTTGGTATATGCTAATCTGGCTCATTATCATATGTACCTTCCACGTTAACTCCGCCCACACATGTGGTTTCTTGGCGGTCTTTTAAGGTTTGTAACCTATATATGTGTGTATGTATGTTTATTTGTTATGTCTGTAACCTGAAGAAGGGGTCCTTGATAACCCCGAAACGTGTAGTTCTGTGCACTTACCAGACAATAAAAGAGAATATTGTTTACAAGAAAAAGACGTGGTTTCTTGGCAGTTTTTTAAGATTTAAGGACTTCTTTGCGCCAAAAAGCAGATTTACCTTGGCCTATTTAACTTCAAGAAAACAGACTTGCAAATCGTTCCATACATTGTGTGACTGTGTAAATTATGCCACAAAATGTCAGGAATGCAGAAGAGTTCCAAACAAAAGACCCAAGGCTAGGCCATGTCCTCCCAGATCCAGAATGTCAGTAGAATCGGCACCAGCAATCCGGCCAGAAGTAGTACTAGGTTGCATTTCTCCCTGACTTCGAAAAGGTGCATCATTATCATTGAGGGAAAAGAGGGGGAGATTATGGATTGGGTGGCTCACTTCTCCTCTCAGTTGCAGCAGGATGATGTGGAGGTGACTTCTGAGTCTGACACTATGCCTTGGAGCAGGGTTCACAGCGCTCCTCTGCCTCCCCTCCTTGTAGCCCCAGAGAAGGCTTTCAGTGGAGTCTTTTCTGTCTTCACTTCCCCTTCCTAGTGGATCTCCTTCCTTTGTGGTGGCAACAAAACCCCACCACACCCTATGGCAGATAGTCAAGACTCCCTGTTGACTACTTGTGTGATAGCAGTCAACGTTTGGACTACCCTGAGGAGGCGGTCCCATGCATATGCTGTCTCACAGTCTGATAAAAGCAGCAGAGAGGGTGACGACTCTGATGATTTTGTGTTGGCCAGCACCTGGGAGCCATATTGGGGTTCTGAGGGGGAGGCAACATCAGAGGAAGAGAGTGTTGGCAGCCACCACCACAAGGGCCGTATTTGATTTAGGGTGTGGTGCTGCTGCTGATACTATGGGTGCATTAGGCCCAAAGCATGCCAGAGCTAAGCTAGTTATGTAATAGTATCTCCCATCTGGCAGTTTTTCTGCATGCTGACAGAAGCATTGCCTTGTGCAAGCTGTGCAAGAAATAAAATTAGCTATTGGAAGCCAAACACACACATAGGCACCACATCTCTATTGAAGCCATGAAAGAGGCATCACCCCATCCCGTGCACAAACAAAGGTGACTGCCGGACACCGGAACAAAAGTTTCTTCCTTCTCCTGGTTTCCCTTGCAGCAGCCAGGCCTTGTATGTTCCAGGCTATGCTGCTTCTGCTGCCACTACTATTGCAGGGCCATGTCTCTATACCCGTACCTTTTTCCACATCCATATTGCACTGCTGCAATTTCTTTAGGCTTGTTCAGCACAAGACACTTTTTCTGCTGACAATACTTATGTGTGTCTTATGGGCACACTTTCTAACCGTCAAGGCAAAAATTTTTAAAGCTTGGTCCCCCAACAATCCACTTTTTCCCCCCATAACACCATGTGTATTTAATCATCACCTGCCCCTGATAAGGGGCAATTTTTGAAACTTTGGAATATGAAAAAAGCATAGGTGTGATATTAAACACGCTGCATGTTATCGCCGTCAAACATGCGTTTACCCACAGTTATGTATGTCAGGGTCACTCACAGACATCATTTACTATCGCTATCATTGTGTGAAGACGTCATCAGCATTTCATGTTTTTGTCCATTAGTTTCCTTCACGGACTGAGGCAGGTCACCGCTGAGGCCAGTGATTGGCTGAGTGCATGCCCCCAGGAATTTCTGCCATGTGGAGTCAGGACAGGAAGTGGCAAGCAGCAGGGACTGAACAGCGTCGTAATGGCGCTGGTGATGATTGCTGAGTAGGAGAATCCATTCTTTCACATCTTTGCCCCTCGGACCCCACTGTCACCCATTCTTATTGCTGGAAAACTTCTTTAAGATCTCTCAGAACATTGAATGATCCTTCGTAAGAAATAAGTGGTTTTCAATAACCAAAAAGCCAACGACCTTCTTCTGATCCTGCACCATACATGAAAGCGTCACTGCTGAGGCCGATGGATGAATGATGTACATGACATCATCACAACCAGCTGAGCGGCTTTTTAACGATTGGTCAGATGTCTACTCAAATCCCGGAGGACTCCCCCACAGAATATATCCAGTAATGAAAGTATTGAAGGCATATGGGAAATTGGTGGGGCTCCAACCACTAATGATCGGTAAGGGCCCTAGTTTCCTGTTTGAATGCAGCACCAGACAAATATCCATCACTCTTGGAAGTTTTGTACAGTGAAATATACATGAGGTCACACAGAGACAGCTCCGCTACGTACACATCACACAGCGACAGCTCCACCACATACACGTCACACAGACAGCTCTGCTACGTACACATCACACAGAGACAGCGCCGCTACATACACGTCACACAGAGACAGCGCCGCTACATACACGTCACACAGAGACAGCTCCACTACATGCACATCACACAGAGACAGCTCCGCCACATACACATCACACAGAGACAGCTCTGCTACGTAAACGTCACACGGAGACAGCTCCGCTACATACACGTCACACAGAGACAGCTCCGCTACATACACGTCACACAGAGACAGCTCCGCTACGTACACATTACACAGAGACAGCTCCTCTACATACACATCACACACAGACAGCTCCGCTACATACACGTCACACACAGACAGCTCCGCTACATACACGTCACACACAGACAGCTCCGCTACATACACACTGTAATTCTATCCTGATGAGACACATAAACCTCAGGTCATCCAGCACCCATTGCAACCAACACAACAGTACCACCTGATCATGTGATCCATGACTCCTCCCACACATGATCACATGGTCATGACATCTTCACAGGTCCTTTACCTCCTTCAGCACTACATTCTGATTCCTCCCACACATGGTCACATGGTCATGACATCATGAAAGGTCTTGTAACCCACTAGTCTTCCCCATACGTGTAGTGTAGAGCTCATTCCCCTCCAGATACAGCACTAACCTGCACTGAAGTTTTCTCTGTAACCTGGGAGGCTCCGCCTATTACGCCATAAAACTCTTCGTCTTCCTATGACGTCCGGGAGGAACTCTTTTCTAGTGACCGCAGTGGAGGTATGTGTACAGTCACCGCCATTGTCAGGATTACCGGGGAGAGGTCATTAACCCCTTTTCTTCCAGCTCTCTCATCTAGAGTCACCAACTGGTGGCTATTCACACCAGGAGGCGTTTAAAGGGGTTCTCCAAGCACAAATTGCTGGCTCCACACTGCAGCACTGCAGTCTGTGGTACTGGTAGGGTTGCCACCTTTCCCAACAAAAAGTACCAAAGGTGTGGCTTAACATGGGGTGTTAAGTCTCTGTCATACTGTGGCTCCCAGAAATATTGATGTCCCCCAATAGTGCCCCCCAGTAATACTAATGCCCCATTAGTGCCCCTAGAATTAATATTGCCCCAGTAGAGCCCTCAGAAATAGTAATGCGCCCATTAGTGCACCCCAGAATTAATAATGCCGCCCAGTAAGAGTAATGCACCCATTAGTGTGCCCCAGAATTAATAATGCCCCCCATTAGCGCCCCCAGTAGGAGTAATACCCCCATTAGTGCACTCCAGAATTAATAATTCCCTCCATTAGTGCCCCCAGTAAGAGTAATGCCCCCTTTAGTGTCCCCTTCTCTGCTTCTGCAAAAAAAAAATACTACTCCCCTCCTCCATTTGCTCGCGCCGTGGTGAACACTCGCTGCACACTGGACCATGCGCTCTAATGGCTCCCACTACCATACTACTAGTTGTGGTTATAATATTGTATTAGAAAGATGACTATATAAACTGCTAGATCATCTATGCTGCTAAGTACAGTACAATAGACTTTCTACATACCCTGCTCTAAATACTCTACCACATTAATGCAGTAAAATATAGGAGTAATAGGAGTAAAAAAGGGGACTCCTATGTTAAAGGAAATCTGTCCCAGCTTATACATCACTAAACTAACAGTCCCTGCCCCCATCAGACCTCAGATCGGCTTAATGTTGCCCCCATCAGACCTCAGATCAGCGTATTGTGCCCCCATCAGACCTCAGATCAACAGAATGTGCCCCCATCAGACCTCAGATCAGCAGAATGTGCCCCCATCAGACCTCAGATCAGCAGAATGTGCCCCCATTAGACTCAGAATCAGCAGAATGTGCCCCATCAGACCTCAGATCAGCAGAATGTGCCCCCATCAGACCTCAGATCAGCAGATGTGCCCCCATCAGACCTCAGATCAGCAGAATGTGCCCCCATCAGACCTCAGATCAGCAGAATGTGCCCCATCAGACCTCAGATCAGCAGAATGTACCCCCATTAGACCTCAGATCAACAGAATGTGCCCCCATCAGACCTCAGATAGGTTTAATGTGCCCCCATCAGACCTCAGATCAGCAGAATGTTCCCCCATCAGACCTCAGATCAATAGAATGTGCCCCATCAGACCTCAGATCAGCAGAATGTGCCCCCATTAGACTCAGATCAGCAGAATGTGCCCCCATCAGACCTCAGATCAGCAGAATGTGCCCCCATCAAACCTCAGATCAACAGAATGTGCCCCCATCAGACTCAGATCAGCAGAATGTGCCCCCATCAGACCTCAGATCAGCAGAATGTGCCCCATCAGACCTCAGATCAGCAGAATGTGCCCCCATCAGACCTCAGATCAACAGAATGTGCCCCATCAGACCTCAGATCAGCAGAATGTGCCCCATCAGACCTCAGATCAATAGAATGTGCCCCCATCAGACCTCAGATCAGCAGAATGTTCCCCATCAGACCTCAGATAGGCTTATTGTGCCCCCATCAGACCTCAGATCGGCTTAATCTGCCCCCATCAGACCTCAGATCAGCGTATTGTGCCCCCCATCAGACCTCAGATCGGCTTAATGTGCCCCCCATCAGACTCCATAATGGAAGCGCTCACTTGTATTCGCCTGATTGTACTAAGGCCATCCCTGCTGGGCCCCCCCAGAGGTATTGGGCCCAGAGCATCGCCTCCCCTGCCCCCCCTCTCTCCCCAGTAGCTACGCCTCTGGACCTGATGTATGAAAACTGTCTAGATCTAAGACTTTTTTTGTTGCCCATAGCAACCAATCAGCGCTCCCCTTTCATTTCTCCAGAGCACTATATGAAATGAAAGGGAAGCTCTGATTGGTTGCTATGGGCAACAAAGAAACTTCTACACCTAGACAGTTTTCATACATAAGGCTCTAGGTGTTTTACATCAGCAGATAGAAGCCATGAGAGCAGCTAACCTCTCCAAACATGAGCTCAGAGGAAACATAAAGCATACAGAGAGAACATGCACTGGACATGAAGGGCAGTACACAGTCATCTCAACTAAAAGCCTAAATCCTTAGATCAGGAATAGAACAGACATTTCATCATTTTCACAAATTCTTATAAAAATATATTCAGCACTTATTGCACTGAACTAAATGTACTAATTCATTATATATTTTAGGAGTCGGTCCATTTTATACCGACTCCGACTCCACCAAAATGGTGACCGACTCCGACTCCACAGCCCTGCCTTGCAGGTCCTGTCCTCCAGTCAGCAGCGAGTGTTCACAATGGCGCAATCAAATTGAGGAGGTGAGGGGGGTTACGAGTTAAAGGCTCTACTAATGATCGCTCCACAATGCAAGTGCTCGTTAGTAACAGTCCATATAGGAAAATTACAGGCATCGGCAGGGGCACAAAAATACCGCCTTGGCCGGTGAGATACCAGTCGGGTGGCAACCATGGGTTCAAGTGATGAGAAAATTGCAAGTATAATTTCTCCAAGGGAGCTACAAATGACAATGAAAAAAGTAAAAATTCGGAATTAGTCTTACCGGTAATTCGGTTTCCATGAGATCACCACGATGGCATGACTCCTGACCTCTGTAGGGGCAAGAACAGAGGAAAGGTTAATTTGCCCCCTCCCACCACCATATAACACAACATATATTGACAACAAATCGATTCACTTAAAGGAAGGTATTTTTGTCATAACCCGCCAAGAAAGGACCTCCACAAAAAGTAAAAATGGAAAAAAAATAAAATGGGAGGGATTAATGTGCCGTCGTGGTGATCTCATGAAAACTGAATTACCGGTAAGACTAATTCCGAATTTCCATATCATGATCACGAAGGCATGACAAGGAGACATACCAAATAAACACATTATGGTGGGGGGAGGGGGAAACGTCTGAAGGTCCTTACGTCCAAAAGACAGCTCAGAAGAGTTGGAAAAATCTAAACGATAATGTTTCATAAATGTGTGAACACTCAACCACGTTGCAGCCCTGCAAATGTCCTCTAAAGATGCTCCTGCCTGAGAAGGAGACATTGCTCTGGTTGAGCTTTAAGGTTAGCAGTGCAGTGGAGACCCTGAACTTCCTGAACTCCTTGGTAGACTCAAGATACTTCAGAACTGTACGTCCTAACATGGAGAGAATGAAAAACAGATTATTTGCTGTTTGAAGGATTATTGCAGAAAGATGGTAAAATAATCTCCTGATCCCTATGAAAATTCGAAACGTTTGGGAGGAATCCTGGTTCTAATCTGAGGACTATCCTATCTTCAAGAATTCTAAGATAAGGTTCCCTGATTAGGAAATGGCCTGGATTTCGCCTAGTCTTCTCGCAGACATGATCAAGAAAGCTGTTTTAAAGGAAAGCAACTTGAGAGAACAGTCATCCAGGGGTTCAATTGAAGCTAATGTTAGGCCTGTTAGGCCTCAATGTAGGTCTAATCCTGGCAGCTGCCCTCATAAATCTCTTTATGCGTCTGTGATTCGCAAGATCAGAGTCGAAAAAACAGCTGAGAGCCGACACTTCGACTTTTAGGGTGGATGGTCTGAGGCCTAGTTCAAGCCCCTGCTGCTGGAACTCTAAGATTATCTGAATTTTTGGCCTTTCAGTATTTGGAGATGGATTCCCAGACCAGGAACAAAACCTCTTCCAGATTTTTAGATAGATTGCGGAAGTTACTTTCTTCCTACATGATCTGAGCGTAGAAATCAGGATCCAGGCTGTTAGTCTCAGGAACTCTGGATGGGGAAGTAGAATGGGCCCCTGATGAAGAAGGTCCTTCCTGAACGGAAGAGTTCAAGGCTCCGGGATGGAAAGTCTCTTGAGGGAGAAGAACCAGCTCCTTTTTGGCCAAAAGAGTTATCATTATAACTGTTGAGTTGGAATTTTTGTTGGATTTTTTGAATCACCTTTGGAATAAGGGGAAGCGGTGGAAAGGCGTAACACAGGTTCCAATCCCATGTCAAGGCAAAGGCATCTATTGCCCAGGGATTGCCCCGGGGGTCTAGGGAACATAATTTTTCCACCTTCCTATTCTCCTTTGAGGCGAATAAGTCCACATTTGGAACTCCCCATTTGTCTATCATTCTGAATACTTCTGATTTCAGGGACCATTCTGTCTGGTCTAATCTTCTCCGTATTAGGTAGTCCGCCTCTAGATTCAGATACCTTTTTAGATGGAACGCCGAGATGGATCTTACATGCTTCTTTGGGGAGGAAGATCTTGTTTGATAAGGCCAGAAGACTTCTCAACCTCGTTCCTCCCTGGTGGGAGAGGTAAGCAACCGTTGTCGTGTTGTCTGCAAAGAACTCTCAAGTGGCAACCCTGGAGAGAGTTTTCTGCCGCCTTTAAGGATTCCCAGACAGCTTTCAGTTCTCTGAAATTTGAGGATTGATTGACGACCGACTGGGGCCAGGAATCCTGGTAATAAGAGTCTCCAATCTTCGCTCCCCATCTTAGTTGACTTGCGTCCATTATAATTTGAACCAAGGGAGCCTTTTTCCAGACTACACCCTTGGTTGAGTTTCCTTGAGACTGTCCACCAAAACAGAGATGTCCTGACCGTACATATGATGTGTACTTTTCGGTCTAAGGTGCTTTGCTGTTTGTTCCAGACCCTGAGAATCCAGGTTTGTATGGTGCAGAAATGTAGCTGACGAGTAGAGATGAGCGAAGCAATTCGTCGATTCGTATTGAATCTTGGAAATTTGCACCTGCGAAGCGAATTTGAATATTAGGTGATTCGCTTCGGCTTTGTACGCATTCACTACGTAGTTGTCCTATAAATTGTACACTATTGCTACGTATAAGTTACTCTATGCGCTGTTGTGTACGAATTCAATTCATTAGCAAAATTTTATTGTTAGTTCGTTTATCATGGCAAAAGCCCGGGAAGAAAGCGGTCACCTGACCTAGTGGGCAGGGCTTGCTCTGATTGGCTCAGGCTCGGTAAGCCAGTGACGCATCACTTCTGCTGCGACTGCTAAGATGAGCAGAAGCACTGTGTGTGAAGTTCTGAGAGACTGAGACCTGTTTTGTGAAAATTGGGGTGTAATTGTTCTGGGAATCCATATTACACATATCAGGGATACTGCAGGGACTGTTCAGGGCTAGTAATTAATCAGGCAGGGAGAGAGACAGGGAGATACAGGGACAAAGACCAGCTGCAGGGCCACAGAGTGAATTGAAAAATGTCTGGAATGGATAAACAAAAGGGGTCCAGTTCCAGCCAGACCTCGAACTCTAAAAAAAAGGAGAAGATAGCACAGGGCAGTAGTGCCAAAAGAACTGTAGCCGGAGCATCTACTAGTAGTATTTGCAATACTCACCCTGCTGTATGTCTGCGTGGATCTCATTAAGCCGCACTGGGCACTTGAACTTCAGATCGGACCATTTCTGCTGGATCTGGCCTGGGGTCTGCATGGTGTCGAAACGATGGCGCAAGCCTCGGATCACTTGCTGGATCACCTCCTTCTTATGCTGGATTGGGGGTCGGTGTGTGCCATCGTAATCCTGCCGGTCCATCAGCCGGATCATGTATTTCAACTCAGCAGAGCTAAATGCTGATGATCACCTGGATGCCATTTGTAAAACTTCGCTCTGCCTCTGAGGAGTTCACGCTGCGGCTTCTCGACTCGTGCGTGCCTGCGTATTACGTAATCGCTAGATAATAGTACGCTGAGGATTCGTATGCTCTTTTGTACGCTCATGCGTACGTGTTCAAAGAGGTTGTGTACCTTTTTTAACTGAACATTCGTTATTAGTGCATGAATGTTTGCTAAAAGCCATATAATAACGTATATTTTGTACGCAAATTCAACGAATATATTAGTAGAATATACGAAAAGTCCGACGAATGTTCGGCGAGTAAAATTTTGCATGATTCGCTCATCTCTACTGACGAGAACAGACCCAGTAGACTCATCGCTTCCCTTATGGAGCAAACTTTCTTTTTCTGAAAAATTCTGACTTTTCCCACTATGGATTGTATTTTGTCTTGAGGAAGAAGAGTGGTTTGAATCTGAGAGTCCAAGATCACCCCCAGGGAAACTTATTCTTGAAGACGGCTGTAGGGACGACGTGTTGATATTTACTATCCAGCCCAGATTTAGTGTGGAAAGGAAGATGTCTAGGTCTGTTAGAAGATGGTCTACTGTATCGCCAACCAGAAGGAAATCATCTAGATACGGCACTAGGACTAAGTCTTTTTGTCTTAGATATGCCACCATCTCGACTACCAGCTTGGTGAAGAGCCATAAATTGATAATGGTGTATAGAGCGTCCTTGATCTCTGATGGCAAACCGTAGAAATTTCTGTGAGTTGGAATGAATTGGAATGTGGTAGTATGCGTCTTTTAAGTCCACAGTGCACATCAAGGCATCTTTTCCTATTAATGGTATTATGGATCCCTGGGAATCCATCTTGAACTTCCTGTAGGTTATGTATTTGTTTAGGAATTTTAGATTTATGATGGTACTAAGAAAAGACTGGAATAAAATCATCTTCCTTGTTCTGGAACCGAGACTTTGACTACCACTTCCATCTTTACTAGGTTTTGAACCCTCTGCCATATCTTGTTCTGAGCAGTTAGGTATTCGAGGTTCGACACCAGAAACCTGTTCGGGGCGGCTAAAGAAAATTCTATCTAGTAGCCCGACTTGAATACTTCCTGGGCCCAAGGATTTGAGGATATCCATTCCCAGGATTGAAGACAATTCTTCAGTCTCCACCCTACTCTGGCATCATTTCTTGTCACTATGTTTATTCTGGGGATTGAGAGGAATCCCCTTCCCCTGCCACCTTTGGGGTAACTCCAGCTCCCAGATTTACCCTTCCCCCTTTAGGATTTATCCTGGCCTGAATAGGAACGAAAGGGGTACTTTCTCTTGTATGGTCTCTTTTCAGGGAAACCCTTTTTCTTATTAGAGGCTTTTTCCAAGATCTTATCTAAAACAGGCCCAAACACATATTCCCCGAGAAGGGAATGGAGAATAGATTCATTTTTGAAGCCTTGTCTCCTGACCAGAACTTCATCCAAAGAGCCCTACGTGCTGTGTTGGAAAGTCCTGCATCTTTGGCCGAAAACCTGACTGATTCCGCTGAGGCTTCTGCCGAGAAAGCTGTTTCTGATTTAAGAAGAGATATAGAATTTACAATTTCTTCTCTAGGTGTCTTATTTCTGATGTGGTTTTCCAACTCGTTTAACCAGAAGAACCTCACAACAGAAGTAGCAGCAATGTTAGATTTAGGATTAAACATGGCCACCTCCAGGGGCGTTGCTAGGGTCTCAAAAGATCCGGGGCTCAAGCCACAATGTATATGTGCCATATTCTTGAAATATCCACATACACACATCCCCTCTATGCTCCTCCTCCAGGCGCCATTGCTCTTGGTTTAGCGCTGTGTGCTGGCGCCAGTGCTGCCCTATGTCCTGTCAGTGTGCTCCTATGTGCAATACGTCCTGGAGCTGTGCGCTGCCAGGACATAGTGCAGCTCTAGTGCCGCCACAGTGTCCGCCCACCCACACTGAGCACCCTCATCCTCCACAGTATCTCCCCTCATAGACTGAACACCCCCATCCTCCACAGTATCTCCCCTCATACACTGAGCACCCCCATCCTCCACAGTATCTCCCCTCATACACTGAGCACCCCCATCCTCCACAGTATCTCCCCTCATACACTGAGCACCCCCATCCTCCACAGTATCTCCCCTCATACACTGAGCACCCCTATCCTCCACAGTATCTCCCCTCATATAGTGAGCACCCCCGTCCTCCACAGTATCTCCCCTCTTTTAGTGAGCACCCCACCAGCATCTCCCTCATGTACTGAGCACCCCCCATCTCCCCTCATGTACTGAGCCCCCCCTCTCCCCTCATGTACTGAGCACCCCCCTCACCTCTCCCCTCAGGTACTGAGCACCCCCCCTCACCTCTCTCCTCATGTACTGAGCACCCCCCTCACCTCTCCCCTCAGGTACTGAGCACCCCCCCTCACCTCTCCCCTCAGGTACTGAGCACCCCCCCCCTCACCTCTCCCCTCAGGTACTGAGCACCCCCCTCACCTCTCTCCTCATGTACTGAGCACCCCCTCACCTCTCTCCTCATGTACTGAGCACCCCCCTCACCTCTCTCCTCATGTACTGAGCACCCCCTCTCCCCTCATGTACTGAGCACCCCCCTCACCTCTCCCCTCAGGTACTGAGCACCCCCCCCTCACCTCTCCCCCTCAGGTACTGAGCACCCCCCTCACCTCTCTCCTCATGTACTGAGCACCCCCCCTCACCTCTCCCCTCAGGTACTGAGCACCCCCCCCTCACCTCTCCCCTCAGGTACTGAGCACCCCCCCCCTCACCTCTCCCCTCAGGTACTGAGCACCCCCCCTCACCTCTCCCCTCATGTACTGAGCACCCCCCTCACCTCTCCCCTCAGGTACTGAGCACCCCCCTCACCTCTCTCCTCATGTACTGAGCACCCCCTCACCTCTCTCCTCATGTACTGAGCACCCCCCTCACCTCTCTCCTCATGTACTGAGCACCCCCTCTCCCCTCATGTACTGAGCACCCCCCTCACCTCTCCCCTCAGGTACTGAGCACCCCCCCTCACCTCTCCCCCTCAGGTACTGAGCACCCCCCTCACCTCTCTCCTCATGTACTGAGCACCCCCCCTCACCTCTCCCCTCAGGTACTGAGCACCCCCCCCCTCACCTCTCCCCTCAGGTACTGAGCACCCCCCCCCCTCACCTCTCCCCTCAGGTACTGAGCACCCCCCTCACCTCTCTCCTCATGTACTGAGCACCCCCTCACCTCTCTCCTCATGTACTGAGCACCCCCCCCCCCACACACACACACATCTCCCCTCCTGTACAGATTACCCCCCTCATGTACTGAGCACCCCCCCCATACACACACACATCTCCCCTCATGTACAGAGCCCCCTCCCTCTCTTCTCATACACTGCACATCCCTCATGCTCAGGCTCCAGCACATTTACATTATGGTATATTGGTATACTCACTGTGAAGAAGTTCCTCACAGGTCAGATGCCGGAATCCATTCCAGATAAGCCCCGCCCCCTTCCTCATGCTGCTCCACACAGACCTCAGTGTCTTGTCCTCCTCACACTGGCCCCACCTCCTAGCCTGACGCACTCCCACAGTGTGCAGGAGGAGGCTCTGATTAGTGGAGCAGCAGCTCTGAGAGAAGCCTGCTGACTGCTGCTCCACCAATCAGCACTGGTATTGCAGAAGAGAGGGAGGAGCACTGCTTATCTCCCTCTCTGCGAAGTATTACTATATCACCCTGTGCCTTGCAGCTGCCCTAACATTCGGGGCTCTGGACAAAACATCAGGGGCTCAAGCCCCGAATATTTTGACCTGGCGACGCCCCTGGCCACCTCCCAGGATTTTCGCAATAGACTGTCAGCTTTCCTCTCCATGGGATCTCTTCAAAGGGTAAAGACGTCTTCTTGTTAACTTTGGCCACCTGTACGTCTATTTTGGGGATCTCGTAAAATATTTTTTACTCCGCCGGATTGAATAACAGACGATTCTTAAAATCCCTAGACACTCCCAGGCGTTTTTCGGGATCTGACCATTCTTCTAGGACCATGTGCTTGATATTCTCATTAATGGGGAACACTCTTGCTCTCTTAACCCTCAGACCGCCAAACATCTCCTACTGGATGGAGTGAGTTTTTTGCACTTCCTCCACCCCCATGGTAGACCTTACAGCCTTTAACGGGTCCAACATTTCGTCAGCTGCAGCTGCAAAATAGAATTTTTTTACATCTTTCAGAAAATTCAGTTTCTGAGAGGCGGTCGTCCTCGTCCCAATGTCTGAAAGAAGAAGCATCTTCATCCAAGCATTCCGAATCCAAGGAAGAAGAAGATATTAATTTTTGTCAGGGGAAACGGTCCTGGGTGAGTTTCAGAAATATGAGATGATGATTTAATTTCTTAGTCCTGAATCATGGACCTGAACTCGTCCATTATAGAAGGTTGTTCCTCCCGTACAATGTGTGCAATACAGTCCTTTCAGATCTTTTTGGGCTAAGTATCTGGTAATTTTTTGTAACAGGAGATACATTTTAATGATTTTTTCGCCTTCTTCTGTGCCTCTTTGGATACCAATGAGGCGAGAACAAACTAGAATCAGGAGGAGGCTATATGTAAATATCTATAACAGCAACCTGGTGTCATATCACCACTGTGCACAAAAAGGAGAGGGAGATGGAATAACCATTCCCTGACCATCAAGAGTGACCCCTTACATATAGTGTAGCCAGTAAAACAAAATATATTCACCTCACAGGGGAACTTACAGAGGGCGGTGCAGGAGCATCAGGCTCCCTAGGTGAACGCGGCTCCGGATCCTCAGACCTCAGATCAGTCATGATCGTGGCTTCCCGCTATTTACCAGTATCTGCATGCCACCTCCTGGATTACTTCCTGGCGCACCGGAAGTGACAAAATTGCAAGGAGCACAAAGCGCTGGGCGCACATTCCCAGCTTCAACCCACCAGGGGCAAGGAGGGAGACACAGCCCCGGGAGCAGGCCACGGATCAACCAGGACGAGCCCTCCCGATCCCAGCATTAGTAAGTGAATGCTGGCGAGCATGGTGTCCGTAAACAGATAAGTGCCGACCAGACACCATAAAAATGAAGGTTTTCCTATCTTCATCTCCCTTCATGCAGGGAGACCTTTCTCTGCCCTGACCTCTGTAGGGACAGGAAACACTGGTGTTGTTGGTGGTGGGAGGGGGCAATAGTTCAGCTTTAACTGACTATTAGTGTTGAGTAAATCAAAGTCAAACAAATTGTCTTGATTCGCTCCGAAGCCGAATTTCCTTGCGCTTCATGGTAACTAATCAATTTTCCCTGAAACAGTGGTAAAAGCAGCAACAAAAAAAATACTCCCCTCATCCATTTGCACACAAAGAGGCAGTTGTGGCAAAATCTTGTGCACGGTGACGTATGATGTCACCACACGAGTTTTCAGCAGTATCTTCAATCAAGATGGCCGTGACGGCCTCTACGCAATTAAATTGGATAAAGTGAGCATTTTTTACCCTGATTAACCCTGAAAGGCCTAATTGTTAGCCTCAGATGTCGTGATGGGCATCTGTGAAGGGGGGGTACATGCTTTGTCCTGAAACATGGAGGAACTGCCTTCACTAGATATTCAACATCTACACTTTATTATCTCCTCCGATGTCTTCTCTTATTATCTCCAGTAATTGTATTTTACATGGGATTTTCTATGATTTCAGATCATCTTATGTTCTCTCCATTCAGGTTCCTACAATATCCGTTTAGTGGATATCTTCTACATAAGATCCTTCTCCTGATTGACCCGTCAAGGATGGATAGGGACAGGGACAAGATGGCGGAGAGTATAATAAATCTCACCCTAGAGATCCTCTTCCGGCTTACTGGAGAGGTGAGAGATTCTGATGATGTCACATTACATCATCTTATCTATGTTACTAACAGATGGACATGACTGGAGAGGTGAGGGACTCTGGAGATGTATGGAGTGATATTTATAACTGTGTCTCTCCATAACCAGGACTACACAGTAGTGAAGAAGACCTCTAGTGAGCGCTGTCAGGACCCTGTGTCTGAAGGATGGGGAAGAACCCTGAGCCCAATCACAGGGCCTCCACCTCACCCCCTGATACATGAGGAAATCAATAGAGAGAAGATCCTAGAACTCACCAACAAGATGATTGAGCTGCTGACTGGAGAGGTGACACTGCTGGGAATGCTGGGACATTATACAGGAACGCTATGAAGGGACCTGGGTGATGACTGTATCATTGTGTTGTCAGGTTCCTATAAGGTGTCAGGATGTCACCATCTATTTCTCCATGGAGGAGTGGGAGTATTTAGAAGGACACAAAGATCTGTACAAGGACATCATGATGAAGGATCACCGGCCCCTCACATCACTAGGTAATAGACATGACTAAATCCACACGTCCTCTCATTATCTGTATGTAAGGAATGAATTCAGTCACTGGATGTGTTTCCTACAGTTAAAGAAGAGAGAAGAAGACTGGAGAGATGTCCAAGTCCTCTTCTTCCACAGGATGGTTCAGAAGAACATCACAATGTCCCACAGGATGATCAGCTAGATGGAGATAATGCTATCATGATGGAGGATCACCGGCCCCTCACACGACCAGGTAATAGACATGACTAAATCCACACGTCCTCTCATTATCTGTATGTAAGGAATTAATTCAGTCACTGGATGTGTTTCCTACAGTTAAAGAAGAGAGAAGAACACCGGAGAGATGTCCCAGTCCTCTTCTTTCTCAGGATGGTTCAGAAGAACATCACAATGTCCCACAGGATGATCAGTTAGATGGAGATTATGTTATCATGATGGTGGATCACCCGCCTCTCACATCAGCAGGTAATAGACATGACTAAATCACACGTCCTCTCATTTTCTGTATGTAAGGAATGAATTCAGTCACTGGATGTGTTTCCTACAGTTAAGGAAGAGAGAAGAACACCGGAGAGATGTCCCAGTCCTCTTCTTCCACAAGATGGTTCAGAAGGACTCATTTTACCATCAGGTACTGGTGGCAGTTTGGTGGTGGTGGGGCTTCTTTTTGGCAGGTTCTCTTTCCTAGTAAACAACTGTTACACTGCACGGGGTCTCACAGTATTGATCAGAAACTTGTAATTTCTATGAACCTTCTTCCAGCAGTACTCGGGAAGAGCCTTATGACAGAGCCACCACTGGGGCAGGCTAAACACTTGACATAGAAAGAGCCACCATTGTTCATTAGCATGGACTCTGGCCAATCTCACTACATGAGCCGCTAAAATATCTGATGGCGGCTGTCTAATGGTCCCCTTGTTGACACTTCAAGGAGCACATCATTGAGGATAGTCATGGTGTGACATAACAGCATATCGGAAGAAAGGGATGCCAATGAGCTCTTAAAAAGCTCTGTCTTTGAAGCCATGGGATGTAAAGCAGCTATCCTATAAGTCAATGTTCGATCCTTTAAATAGGCCTTGATGAAGAGGGTCAATCAACCCAAAATGGCTGTTTGCAGATGGATAGGATTGGTGGCAACCGAGGCAGAGGTTGTTAAGAGTTCACTTGCATCCCTTTTTTCCCAGAATTCCAGAGGAGCATGTACGGCCTATAACAGTTTTCCTCAACTCCAGTCCTCAGGACCCACTTACTGGTCAGGATTTGAGAATGTCCCACAGAATAAATATCTGTGAATACCTGTGATAAGTCCTGATGCATTGACACTAATTAGATCACCTGCTCAATACTAAGGAAATCCTGAAAACATGACCGGCAGGTGGGCCCGAGGACCGGACTTGAGGAACCCTGGCCTATAAGACTCTTCACGGAGAGATAGCACCCCCAAATCATGACAGCATATAGAATTATTGTATGTACAGAGCAGTTTTATAGCTGGGCAGTTCTATATTTGCCGGACACCATATGTGACTGAAATCCTGGACATAAATTGTAAACACTGTCCTCGGTTTTGCACCCAAATAGAGAGAAGTCAATATTGCATCCACTTATATACTCCATTCAGTATCCAAAAAATAATTCTCCTCTAACTGTTGTCTTGCATGCAATTTTTTAAGCCAGATTAAAATTGTTTTACTGTATAACATACTTGGTATATTACAAGTGTAACCATTATTAGTAATCCATTAATCACACAGACCTTGTGGGATAACCCAAATATTTCACAGAATTTTCAATGTGCTCGAGGATCTCTGCACAACACAATATGTTTGACATGATCGATGTTGCGCAAATGAAAATTGGTCTATTTGCTCTGAACATTGGCATAAAACACCATCATAGGAAAGATGCAAATAATATCAGAGTGACACTGACATATATAGCTATGGATAAACATGTGGTTAACTGCACATTTATACACACTGCTCCATTGCATGTGTTCTGCTTTTTCACAACAGAAAGGTCCAAAAATTGCCCTTATTGGGGGGGGGGGCAAATGGTGTTTAAATTCTTAAGTTGTTGGGGGGAAAATACGTTGGCTTGTTGGGAACAAGCATTCAAAAATTATGCCTCAACAGGGGCAGAACCCCTCCTGTTTATACACATACACATGTTAATGTCAGAAAAAAAGAGTGTCCCATTCTGCACAAGCATCCCAAAGTTATGCTTTAACTGGGGCAGAATGCCCGCCCATATTTTTACATGCACAATTGCCAGACGAAAGAGTGGGTTGTTCTGAACAAGCCTGGAAAAATTCTCCCTTTTAACTGGGAAGAGCAACAGTGCAGTGTCGATGTGGAAACGGTAGGGTGGCATGTGGCCTTAATAGTAGTAGCACATCATGGAATAGACAAGGTATTAGATGTTTTTGATATGTGTGTTTATTTGGCTGTTTAGGGGTGGTAAGAGTAGTAGTGGTGACTGTGTAGCAATAATGTAAGTGGCAGTAGGGGATTAGTAGCAGGGAATAATAGCGGTGGCAGCAGCAGTTATATGGTACCAAACATGATGGTAGGCAGGCAAACAGCGGTAGTAGTGTGATGGGGCACCATCAGCAAGAGTAGATTTAGTCATCAGCATCAGCCAGTGGCGTGTGAAAATCATGAGATGACACTGGAGGCTGGGAAAGAGAGAACAGAGAGAGTATAATTGTAACGGGGAGCCAGCGGTGCTCTCCCTCCCTGCTGGGTCGCTGGCATCCTGCTAGTGAGCAGGAGTGAGGACCTGGCGTCACGTCTGGCGCCCTTGTCTCCATGACGACAAGTGGGCAGGGAGGGCCCTAAGCGTGACCTGCGTCCATTATCCCCTAGACAACGAGCAGGGGAGGAACTGAGCGCCGGTGTGAATGAGTCATCATTCAGGTGTGTGGTCATTCCTGATGTGGGTCATGTGATGCTGGCCACGTCATGTGACCTATCAACCTGGCCTATTTAAACAGGCAACCTGCTGGCCACAGTGCGACTATTGTTCATTGACCTAGGCTTGTATTTTGACTTCAACCTTGTGATACCCCCTTGTACTGACGCGACCTCCTGACTCTTAACCTCGGCTTGTACTTGACCTCGATCTTGTGATACCCCTTTGTACTGATGTAAACTCCTGGCTCTTGACCTCGGCTTTCGCTCGTTCCGGTTTTTGCTTACGTTTGGATATTTGACTTCTCGGTATCTGACCCGGCCTGGTAACATTTATGCATCAGTGTTGTCTGTCTTAGTCTGTTGTTTTCTCCCTTTGTTACCCCTCCCTGTAAGGTCCTGCACTTACATAAGCTAGGGACTGCCGTCCAGTTGTGCACCATCAGTTAGGATGGACCGTTCAAGTAGGTGGGGATAGTGGTGTGGGTGGAGCTCAGGGCTGCACTATTCCCTTCCTATTTTGTGACAATAATAGTTTGAAGAAGTTCTGTTCGGATCTAAGTCAATTCGGCTTGAACCAAAGTGGCTCCAATTGCCCTGGAAATTGGTATATAACACCCCCTAGTCTCCCAGGAATCAGAAGTTTTAGCAAAACATGTTATCTCTTTTCATTACTTTTTTATGAATTTTAGTTTTTTTCCCTCCCCTTCTTCAGCTCTTGAACACAATGGCTGCAATAGTAAATCATGTGAGAGTGACACTGACATAAATAGCTATGGGTAAACGCATGTGTGATGGCATTAACAAAGAATGTTTCAAAACACACCCTGATTTGGCACGTGTTATGCTTTTTTATCTTCCAAAGCTGATCACCTTGCTCAGTTGGAGTTGGTGGGGTGACAACCAGTGGGATGTTTGCTTCTTTATGTACTTTAGCAACTGCTAACCAACATGGCATGGCAACGCTAGACTTGACACCTGTGATAGGAAGGACGGGAAGTTGGAGCAATGCTGTGCCTTTCTGCTGTTGGGGATAGGAACGTGTCCAACAAAGGAGTAGAGGAGGCAGATAAGTGTCTTGTGTAGGAGCCATCCCAAAAGAATCTTGGGGAATCAAAAGGACCTGGCCATGTGGCTGGGGTGCTGCCTCGCTGCTGCCGACCTAGTGGGCCGTGAAAGACATGTACTGTCCTTGCCTGTAACAACTGCTCCAGGTGTCAACTGTGGTGTACTCCTTGCCGGGCAGCGACAATCGCAAGGATCGGCCCACATTCTTTACGGGAAAGCAGACTCTACTAAATGGTATGGCAGCGACTGCAGTGCCAGCAACGTGGCCAGGTGGGGGGTTCAGCTTGTGGACAAGCTATTTGCTGGTTAAGAATAATTTTTTTCATTACCAAACATTCCATTATGGATATCTCAAGATTAAGCAGAACAGAAGGAGTCTTAGCAGCTGATGATGATGACAAAGACAATGTATTGCTAGGGGATGTGGGCTGGCTGCCACAAAGAAGACCAGGAGAAGTAGGACAGACTTGTTCTGATTGGGAATGCTGGCCAGCTGTATTTAAGGATCCAGTGTTGCCGGCTTATGGGCAGCAGTAGAGCTCTTGCATCTGTGTTTGTGTTTGAACGCTCCCAAATTATTTTACTCCTGCAGATCTTGCACACGGCTGTGGTTTTATGTGCTGGCCTTGTGAAGAAAGAACACCATATGAGAGTTGCTCCCACAGAGCTAGTGGTGTAGGTCTGGCACATTTTGCGTCTGCGCCCACAGTATTAGCGGCATAACCAGTTCCCAAGCTGACCATAAGAAAAAAGCAGATCTAGCCATGACAATTCTTGGAGGTTTTGGCTGTACATTGCCTCCACTCTATATTACCGTGGCCACCACCATTCTCCTCAGATTTTTCCTCCTCTTCAGCACCCAATCCGACCTCCAGGTCCTGTCCAACACACAATCATCATCGGAGTCCTCTCCCTCCCTGCAACTTTTAGCAGACTGAGATATATCATGATGGGTTCCTTGACCACCCTCCCCATTCCCTGCCCTATATTTGCTCCGATTGGCACTTTTGCTGCCCCAATGCCAATATTGTGGCTGCTAGTACCACTATTACTACCACCAACAGAGCTATGCATAAGGTCCCCCGCACCCACCTGAACCTCCTCCTCAGAGCCGTCCAAACGATGACTGCTCTCCCACAAGTCTTCAATAGGGAGACTCTCTTGACTGTCTGCCGTAGGGGAGTTTTAGGGGAGGGACAATGAAGACAGAAAGATTGAGTAGGAGGAATGCTGTGACCCCTGGGTCCAAGGCATCGTATTAGACTCAGAAATCATCTCCAAGTCAATGTGCTGTGACTGAGAGGAGGAGTGTGCTTTTCCAAAGCCAGGGAGAACTATGGCTACTATTAAAACTACTTCTGGCAGGATAGCTGGTAAATAATGCTGTATCAGTGCCACTAACAGATTTTGGCCTAATGTCTTATGTGCATTCGAATATGCAGATTCAGATATAAGCTTTCTCTAGTGTAAAGGGTCCTTTTAAGCAGGCCAAGAATCAGCCAGATAACACGCATTTGTAGAAAAGCTAGTAAGAGGTTATCTGGCGGTGTGAAGGTGCCACAGATTACCCAATGCACGAGCAGTTATTCCTCGGTTGCCCTCTGCTGCTGGCAAACAATGATTCTATATGGGGACAAGCAATGGCATTAGCGATCGCTCCTCCCCATACTGTGCAGGAGATCGCTGCATGTAAATGCAGAAGTCCGTTTCACTGATGAGAAGGTGCTTCCTTTCCAACAATCGCCTGTTAAATTAACCTTATAACACAAGTTGTCAACCTACTATGAGATTATTTTTTCCCACACACAGAGCAACACTTGAATTGTCTGGAGATGCCCTGACACAGATTTTACGTGTCAAACACTAATATTTCATGTTTTCATGCAGATTTAAAAACCTACCCTCTAGATTGTAACCTAGCATTGCTCTGTTCCTCAGAAAACCCCTTGAACATGAATTTGGACTGAGATTTAAAATTCTACCTTCTGGATTTTAAAACGCGTGTTGTACACTTGTGCTATCCCCACCCACAAAAAAAAAATAAAAACACTTTAACTGTATGGAGATGCCCTGTTAAATAGTTTGCCCTACTATCTACAGTGTTTTCACTGAGATTTAAAATGCCACCCTCTTGAATTATAAAACATCTGTTACACACTTGTGTGACTACCCATCCCCCCCTCACCCCCACCCAAAAGAAAACTTGAACTGTCTGGAGATGCCCTGTTAAATACTCCAGCCTACTATTTACAGTGTTTTTACTGAGATTTACTGTAAAATACTACGCTCTGGATTGTGAAATTGTAAAACACGTGTTGTACACTTGTATTCCTATTTTTCGCAAAAACAAAAAAACCTTGAACTGTCTGGAAATGCCCTGACACAGATTTAGAACTAGTATATTACATGTTTTCACTCAGATTTAAAACGCTAATATCTGTATTTTAAAGATACATCTCGATAAATTAGAATATCATCAAAACATTAATTTATTTCAGTAAATCAATTCAAAAAGTAATACTTATAGAGATTCATTACACACAGAGTGACCTATTTCAAATGTTTCTTTTAATGTTGATGATTATGACTTATAGGTAATGAAAACCGAAATGTTAGTATCTCAGAAAATTAGAATATTATATAAGACCAATTTAAAAAATACATTTTTAATACAGAAGTTTAGGCTTAGCTGTAAGCCGTAATTTTCAACATTAAAAGAAATAAGCACTTGAAATAGATTACTCTGTGTGCAATGAATCTATTTAATATGAGCTTCACTTTTTGTATCAAATTACTGAAATGGCTTACCTTTTTGATGGTATTCTAATTTATTGAGATGCACCTGTAAAACACATGTTGCACACTTGTATGGCTATTCTTAAAAAAAAAAAAAAAAAAAAAAGCAACTTGAACTGTCTGGAGATGCCCTGACACGGCTGATCAGCTCTAACGCATCATGACAAAGCCTCACTTTACACATATGATAGGAGGGGAGTGGGAGCAACGCTCTGCTTCTGTCTTGGATGGGAGAATGTCAGTGGTGTCAGCAGTTACTGAGGTCACCATAATAGGAGCAGATCTGGCCCTACCAGTTTTTGAGAGGTTCTAGTTGTATATTGCTTTTGTGCTTTATTGCAGTCACCGCAGCCACTACCCTCCTCCTCGGATGTCACCTCGGCACCCCAATGTGGCTTCATCATCATAGTTCTCACTATGTGGTTACCCCTGACTCCAAGACGTGTCTCAGAGATGACCTTGACATCATCCTGCTTAGACTGAGAGGAGGAGTAAGACATCTAGTCAAAGTTTTATCCTCTTTCTCCAGAATAATAACGTGGCACCAATGGGAAGCCAGGAGGAACTGTGGCCTACTACTACTGGCAGGTCCTGCTATTGTTGTTTCCACTACTACCCACATTCTGACTCTCGGATCCTGAGGCCTGGGTCTTTCATTTGGCACTTTTCGGGTTACCATTTTATTATGAGGCCAGTAAATGAAAAGTCAGGGGTTTGGTACACAGATTAAACGTTGCTAGCAAAATTGCAAGTGTTTTTCCTATAATTTTAAAGGCAGAGGCAGAATGAAATGTCTCTCCCCTTTTACAAACACACCCTGGTATTGAGTCAATTTACAATGTTAATAATGTCTAAAATGTGTTTGCTGTAAAACTGACCGGTATCTTGCAGTAATATCCAATGTGTTCAATACTATGGGTATAGTGTTACGTTACGCAGTGTTACATTTGCAGTCTATGGCTTCCCTGCTGCTACTTCTATTAAGAACATTATTTATTGAGCTTCTACTACTGCTTCAATTTCGGTTACCATCACTCCCCTCCTCTCCTTGTTCTGTGTACAGTTCAATAGCTGCTTCTAATTGCTAGTCAGCTTCTGCTTTAAATGCTGTTCTGCCCTCTTAGGCCTAGTTCACACTTCAGCGATTTGGTCAGTGATTTTCAAAAGTGATTGTGAGCCAAAACCAACAATGGCACTCACACAGAGATAAGGTATAATGGAGAGATTTGTACCTGTTCTGTGTTTTTGACCTGCACCTCGGTTTGGCTCGGAATCACTGATAGAAATCACTGACCAAATCACTGAAGTGTGAACTAAGCCTTACTTATAGCATGAGCTTAGTTTCCTAGTGTTCCAGTGTAAAGTGTGCTTATCTCTTTGTCTGTCTGGGCACCAAACCTCTGACTGCTCTTTGATTCCGATTATCTGCTGCTTGCCCTGACTATAGCCTGGCTACTATATTGAACCATTCCTGCCTGCCCTGATCTTGGACTATATTCACGGATATGCACAATCTCTACCTGCTCTAACCTTTTGTAGTACATGGGTGGCTCCGTTTGTCTTTTTATAGACACTGTTTCTGATCTGCTCTAACCTTGGCCTGTTTCTGATTAAGAATATTTCCTGATCCCATGTTGCTTTGCACCAGTGTCTCTGACCCCCATGGATTAGCAGCCTCATACGCTAGGACTATCTTAAGACATAGTGACCAGATAGCTCCCCTGAAAAAAACAAACAAACTAAAATCTACGAACACTTTGTAAAGGACCTTCAGTTCTGGTGGCGCATGTGAGGCAGTGTGAATATCAAGCTCCCGGGCCCTGAACCAACAACCTGCTCGTATTGCCCGGGTACATATCGTTATACCTGCTGTGGCTACTTACTGGAATACCTTGGTGTGTATGGACCAATTTGTTGTCGCTATGGGTAAGAAAGTCAAGTCCAAGAATACGACATTGCCTCCAACATAGCGCCGACGTTCAGACCGTGTGGTAAGGATGACTCCTCTCATTCCATCCCCTTCCATTTCCAAGACCCGAAGCCTTCTCTAACCCAACAGGGACTGGATTATAAAAGATTGGCGGTGGAGGTAGCGACGCACCTATCCTAGGATTTGCAGGAGTCCCTCTCATCTCCCATTACAAGTAACCAGTGGAGCGTATATGCTGAGCTACATAAATTTGTCTCGCATTTGGATGACACTGATCAGAAGGTGCAAGAGCTGCAGGACACCACGGAAAACCGGTCCCGTCGGAACAACTTAAGAATTGTGGGTTTTCCTAAAACTATTGCTCGGGTGGATATGGTGGCTATGTGTGGAAAACATCCTGCCACAAACCCTGGGCATAGCTCACACTTGCAAGGTGGAACGGACTCTTAGAGTGGGCCCCAATCTGCGACCTAGAGGTGGCACTGATATTGAACAAACTAGGCCACGGCAGACTGTGGTACGTTATTTTCATTGCGCAACAAGACTGCCATCATTAGGGCCTTCAAGAGCTGCAACGAAGCTCTACTTATTAAAGGGGCCAGAATCCTCTTTCTTGGGGACTTCTCAGCGAAAGTCACCTACTTGTGAAAGGCTTTCTCTCCAATATGTTCACAGCTATATAAAAAGAATACCAGCTTTGTGCTTTATCCAGCTGTTCGAAAGGTATTCCAGCCAAATAGCTCTATGGTGACATACTCAGCAAAGAGATGGCAATGGATCTGCAAGCTCCAGTGACCACACCGAGACTAAACCAAAAGAAGGCAAAGACTTCTCTTGACAAAATACCAGATTGGTCCCTTCCTCCTGAGGTGGATGGTCATCCCCAATGTCCTCGACCCAAGGAACAGAGAAACCTGAGAGGGGTTGACAACAGGTGAGATCTAAGACTCAGGGAGGGGTTGACAACATGTGAGATCTAAGACTCAGGGAGACTTGCACATCTTTATTTCTTTTCCATGTGACTTCTTCACGAGTGTTCCTAGAGTTCTTACCTCATGCTCCATGTCTCAACAAGTTGGGATGGCGTGTCTAAATGCCAATGGGCCTTGCTGTCTAATCTAAGAAAGAAAAGAACATGCTGTCTGGTCTTCCCTTGTTGGAGGAGTTTTTCCTTATCTTTTGTTCTTTCTTCTGTTTTCATTTTCTGGACCACACCGCTCTCTTTTCACCAAGTTCACGCAGGGACTGGACCAGTGTTGGTCACACAGGGGGCAGGACGCCCGACTGCAGTCTTATTCCGGATAGTTAATACACCAGATTCTTAGTACTATGAGGATATTATCCTGATTCCTGGAACATGAAATGGCTGTGCTCCCCGCATAAGTGCAACATGATCCTAAGGCACCTCAAGCGTCTACGGTCTGATCTAGTCTTGTTGCAGGAGACGCATCTAGATGCTTCTGATTTTTTTTCTCCATGTGGGTGGGAGGGGTGTTGGGCTCCCCAGCGGTGAATAGGAAAGCATGGGTACGCATTTTAATAAAAATCTCTCCTGCTCTGTTGAATCTTATATCACGGACAACCAGGGCTGGTGGCAGATTCTCAAAATCTCATCCCTCGCTGGGGAGTTGAACATCTCTAATATTTTTAGGCTCAATATAGAGAACAAGCAGTTTTTCTCTGAATTTCTCTGTTGGGGGGGGGGAACAGGTCAGGACAGAACATAGTCAGAGGAGACTTTAACGAGGTAGTTATTATATTAGAGGACCACTCAACTGGCTTGGAGGTCAATGGTCGAATAGTTCTGTGTTAGCACCCTTCCTTTGGGATGTAGGGCTACTGGATCCATGGCGACTTTCTTTCCCGGAGGGTAGGGAATATTCTTACTTCTCATCATCCCATGGCTCGTGGTCTCGCATAGATTACCTTTCAGTATCCGATCATCTGCGGGTGAAAGTGATTAAAGTAGATGTTCTAGATATGATCATTCCCCTATATTATTAACCTTACATGACTGCTTTCCTAGGGGCCAAGACTTTTCATGGTGCTTTCCAGTGTTTTTCCAGTGTTTCCAGTTGGAGGTATTGGGAGACTTTTATAAGTCTTTGTATAGTGAAACCAGACAGGAGAAAAACTGTCCATAAAAATAATCTGTCTCCCCTATGCGTTCAGATCAATGTAGCCTTCTAAATACGCCCATCTCTGATTAAGAGGTTTTGAAAGTCATCAACCAGCTGCCGGGGGGTAAGGCTCCTGCTCCCAATAGGTACACGGGTGAGTTCTTCAAAATCCTCAGGGAAGATGTTACAACCACTCTATTCTGGATTATATAATGGGTTTCTACAGGAAGCCCCTCTTTATAACACTGAGAACCTAGGCTACATTACAGGGATTCCCAAACCGGGCAAAGATCCTTCCCTCTGACACGCATCAGCGGGTGTGAACCCACTGTGTTTCGTGCCCTAACTCCTCTAAGGGCATTGTCTAAGTGAACTCCTCGATCTTCACAATACCCCTGATGGTGGGGATAGACTTTCCGAGGGGAACACCAGGTCGCTACCTCTTGAGGAGGATAGACACATGAGGCAGCTGTTCCAGGCAGACCAGGAGGTACCTGCGAAGGTACCAGAGGTACAGCGGTGGTCAGAGGGCCGGTTCGTTACCAGGAGCAACAAGGATGAGGCAGAGGCGAAGTCAGACAATGGGTCAGGGCAGGCGGCACAGGAACAAGTCAGGCAATCCAGGTCGGAGAGACTCAATGCAGGCAGGCAGGGATCAGGCGGGTAGCGGAGTCTGGTAACAAAAGCGGGAGTCAGGAACACTGGAACACAAATGGGGACAAGCACAACCTAAGGTAAGACAAAGGGCCTTGACACTGAGACATCTAGAAAGACGGCTGAGACACTTAAATAGGGCTAGGGTTGGTCAACAAGGTCACATGATTCACCCACATGATCACATGATCAAACCTGCTCCCGCCCAGATGGAGTGATGCAAGGATGTTGTAGCGAGGGCTGAATGGAAACTCTGGAGCGGATCACAGAGCAACAGCACTTACACAGACAGAGCCCAGGACTGCAGCGGTGAACAGGAAACACAAGCAGCAGATCACCGCTGAACATGATACCCAGGACGGCGGCGGTAAGCAAGGGAACAGCGGCGCACAGCAGCTGCTGTTACACCCTCCCGACTTCCTATCACCCAATCTCCCTAACAAATGTGGATCTCAAAATCTGATTAATTTAGAATCAATTCACTCCTATACTTTACACCTACAGAAGCTACTATGACGGCCATTCTACGTCCATAAGCATTAATGGGGAGTTGTTCCTCCAGTTGCAGTTAAACCATCTTCCACTCTTCTGTGCCAGGACTTGGTAAGAAATCTCCCACCATTGCACAAAATCCAGAAGAAGCGATCAGGGGCAAAACCCTGAATCGGGCGAGTACTTGGAGTACAGATTGTCAAACTTTTATGACATAATCGGCATGTTTTTAATTGTTGATTTTGATTTTTTTTAATGACATTTTAGTTTGAATTGTCCAAAATGTCTTGGTACGTCGAAGCATTAAGATCTTCCCTCACTGAAACTAAGGGACCGAGGGCGACACCTGAATACAGTCCTATAGCATCACCCCTCCTCCATTATACTTTACAGCAGTCACAGTCCACTCAGGCAGGTAACGTTCTCCTGGCATTCACCAAACCGAGACTCGTCCATCAGACCGCCAGATAGAGAAGCCTGATTCATCACTCCACAGACCACATTTCCACTGCTCGAGTCCAGGGGCTGTGTGCTATATACCACTATAAATTTTTTTTTTTCAGTTAAACCTGCCAGTAGATGATACAGTATAAAGTACTTCTGAAGAAATAAATGAACATGTAAATATAAAATCTAAAGCTGATCTTCCATTGTTACACTTGTTTCAAAGCCGTGACTTCTTTGTACATGACCGTACTGCTCCTCTCCTCTGTAATGCTCTGTGCTGATATACATGTAGCCGTCAGTGTATGAGATTAGAGATGAGCAAATCGATTTGCCGATTCGTTGATTCATATCGAATCTTGGAAATTTTCAAGATTCGAAAATGTTCCTAAGGCTTTCTACGCATTAGCTATGTACTTGTCCGAAAAATTGTACGCTAATGCTACGTATAAGTTACTCTATACGCTGCTGCGTACAAATTCAAGTAACTAGTGAACTTTTACTGTTAGTTCGTTATTCGTGCGCAAAAGCCCGGGAAGAAAGCGGTCACCTGACCTAGTGGGCAGGGCTTGCTCTGATTGGATCAGGCTCGGTAAACCAGTGACGCATCACTTCTTCTGCGACTGCTGAGACGAGCAGAAGCACTGTGTGTGAAGTTCCTAAAGACTGAGACCTGTGTTGTTGAAATTGGGATGTAATTCTTCAGGGAATCTATGTTATACATTAGGGATACTACAGGGCAAGTGCAGGCCCAGAGCAGGGCTAGTAATTAATCAGGCAGGGAGAGAGACAGGGACAAAGACCAGCTGCAGGTCCACAGAGTGAAGTGAAAAATGTCTGGAATGGATAAGCAAAAGGGGTCCAGTTCCAGCCAGACCTCAAGCTCCAAAAAAAAGGAGAAGGTGGCACAGGGCAGCAGTGCCAAAGGACCTGTAGCCGGAGCTTCTACTTGTAGTATTCGCAATACTTGGCCGGTGTTCCACCGGGCTAACCCACCAAGGCGCAAAATTGTAGTGGAGGAGAAAGTGGATGAGGTAGTGGAGTGGATGGCACGCTCATCTCAGTCTCAGCCGGATGATCTGCTGTCATCTGCTGATACAGTATCCATATGTAGCCAGGGGTCAGACTTCCTCCTGCTCCACCATTCCTCTCCAGCAAAGCCCGTCATTTTCGTATGCAATTTATACACTCATGCGTACGTGTTCAAAGAAGTTGCGTACCTTTTAAAACTGAACATTCGTTATTAGTATGCTACATAATAACGTATGATTTGTACACAGATTCGTAGAATATAAAAATCTTATGAAAATTTGACGAATATTCAGCGAATAAAATTTTGAATGATTCACTCATCTCTATATGAGATGGACACCACCTAATAGTACTGACTCATAGGTCCCTTCATGATCCATCACTGAGCATTTCTCTAGAACACATTGGTGGTAGACACATAGGAACGTGAACCTATGAAGATGCTTCACAAGAGTGGAAAATACAAGAGACCAGCCTGGTGACCTAACATCATGATCTACTGGTCCTGGCTACTGGTAGATTGTGATATGTTTTCCTACCACTGTCAGTCGATGATTGGATTTTTCTCCATGCTTTTTAATTTGTATGGAATTTTTTTATAGAAATGTTATAGTATATCAATATAATGTTATATTTTTATTTATTTAAAAATAAAAGCAGTTTTATTCTTGGCAGATGACTGTACCAGGAGCTCAGAGGAACATCTGATAGCTTCAGACTTTAAAGCAGAGGATCATGGTTTCAAGCAAGAAACATATGAATGGCATGTCATTATCCCAGATGAACCCTCGACCTTTAACAGCAAAGATCCATCATCTGATCCTTTGGATCAGTTCCAATCTCCTGATTCATCACAGACTGTTAAGCAAATTAAAATTAGCACAAGCAGAGTTCAACATCAAAGAAGTCACACAGGGGAGAAGCCATTTTTGTGCTCAGAATGTGGAAGAGGTTTTAACTATAAATCAAATCTTATTAAACATGAGAGAACTCACACAGGAGAGAAGCCCTATTCGTGTTCGCAATGTGAAAAGCATTTTAACAGTAAATCACATCTTGTTATACATGAGAGAATTCACACAGGGGAGAAGCCATATTCCTGCTCAGAATGTGGGAAAGGTTTTAACCAGAAATCAAATCTTTTAAAACATGAGACAGTTCACGCAGGGGAGAAACCATTTTCGTGTTCAGAATGTGGAAAATATTTTAACTATAAATCAGATCTTATTATACATGAGAGAACTCACACAGGGGAGAAGATATTTTCCTGCTCAGAGTGTGGGAAAGGTTTTAACTATAAATCACGTCTTGTTGAACATCAGAGAAGTCACACAGGGGAGAAAGCCCTATTCATGTTCAGAATGTGGGAAGAATTTTCAAAGTAAATCATATCTGGTTATGCATGAGAAAACTCACAGAGGGGAGAAGCCATTTTCATGTTCGGAATGTGGAAAATGTTTTAACCGTAAATCTAATCTTGTCGAACATGAAAAAATCCACAGAGGTGAAAAGGCGTTTTCCTGTTCAGATTGTGGGAAATGTTTTATCCGTAAATCAAATCTTGTTATGCATCAGAAAATTCACACAGGGGAGAAGTCATTTTGAGGTTCAGAATGGGTAGAAATGTTTGAAACAGAAATCAGTTTGTTAGAGATCAGAGAATTCACATGGGGGAAGCCATTTTCATGCCCAGATTGTGAAAAATGTATTTAGGGTTAGCGGCCAGGATCGCATGGGCAAAATTTTGCAGTGCTGGATTTTTTGCAGCTTTATTTTCAGTCTGGTTATATTTAGTTTTTTTAAAAATAAAATTCCATTTGAATTATTTCCATAGAGAGTTTTTTTGGGTTGGAATCCGACCATGGACAACATCTGCATGGAGTTTGTATGTTCTTTCCGTGTTTGTGTGGGTTTCCTCCCACAATCCAAAGACATACTGATAGGGAACTTAGGTTGTGAGCCCCATTTGGGGACAGAGTGATGCTAATGTCTGTAAAGCTGTTGAATATGTCAGCGCTATAATAAGTGTGTAAAATAATCCAAATAAATAAATCAACGGTAAAAACAGAAAAAAAAACCTGAAATGTCATGCATGATGCAACATTGCGTATCGTAGGTAGTAGATTCATACCATCAGGGGATCTGGTGTTTAGTTTCCAGATCCAATAACCTTCTCTATTGAGGACCTTATATTCCAAATCCATGTTCCTGGCCGGTTTTTCCACTTTCTCCGCTCCTATTACTTTCAGTGTTTCTATGCCGCCAGCAAGAGTCGGTGTAAAATGTTGGGCGGCTTCGGAAGCATTGTGGGTTCCTGGGCTTAGAATCTCCCATATGTGCTCCCCTATTCTCTTCCTCCGCTGACGTACTGTGCTTCCTGTATACTGCATGGCGCCATGTTCAGTATATAATGTGTGGATACACAATTGATTTATAGTGTGTTTGTCCTGTGCTTGATGACTTCTTTATACTGGTTTTAATCCCATGCTTGCACAATGCGCAGTGGGCACTTCCGCATGCATATGACCCTTTGGTACAGAGCCACATATTCTTGTCTATGTTGGGGCTGATGCACAAGACCATTGCCTGGCTGTCTGTGCACCGTATCACAGATGCAGACCCATTCACTTGAAAGGGTCCGCAATCCAGATGATACTCAGCGGAAGGCCACGGAAGCTCGAGCAGCTTCTATTTTTTTGCGGTGCGGACAGATCAAGGACCCATTCAAGTTGAAAGGATCGGCATCCATCTGTGGCAGCCACACGGATGGTGCCCAAGCGTTGGGGACCTCAATTTGTGGCACACACTCATGTGCATGGACCCTTATTATTTTCTGGGAACATACTTGGGGCTATCACTAGACATGAGCGAAGTATTGAAAAATTTAGTTCGGCTGCTTCGCTGAATTTTACCAAAACATTTGTTTTGTGATTAATTACTTTGTCACTAAGCGCATTTCTTTGTAAGCAGTGGATGCAAATAGAGGGAGCGGCGATTGCGCAACCCTGGTCGGGGGATCTTACAGTAATAATACAGTGTAAAGTAGAAAAAAAATAAATCCTACTTACCCCCTCCATTTGGTCGCCGGCATCTTGATTGAAAAATCTAGCTCGAAATCTTGCAGTGCCCGTGATGACATCACGACGGCCAGTGTGGTGACATCATACGTTATCGTGCACGGGATTTCGTGCAGGATCTTCAATCAAGATGGCGGCTGGCTCTTGGCACACAAATGGAGGAGGTAAGTATGATGATTTTTTTATTTATTTATTTTTTTTAGCGCCATTCAGGGAAAATGGATTTGCAACCATGAAGCATGAGGAAATTTGGCTTCACAGCAAATCTAATTTTCCCTCAAATTCGGATCAAATTTGTTCTGTTATTTCTTTTGCTGTCCTTGATCGTGAGTTGTGTGTACCCCCTGTTCCTTAATCTCATTCTGATTCCATCACATTCCTGCTCATATTTACTTGCTACATGACCTTTTGGCTCTGATAGATTCTCCTTTTGGTAACTTTTGTGTAACAAGGGAATTACCTGTAATGGGTTTTCCTTACGGGTTGGTTAGTATTAGAGATGAGTGAATCTATTCGCCGCTTCGTAGATTCAATACGAATCTTGGAAATTTTCCACAGCGAAGCAAATCCGGATTGTTCTTAAAGCTTTCTATGCATTCGCTACGTACTTGTCCGATATATTGTACACTAATGCTACGTATTAGTTACTTTATACGCTGATGCGTTTGAATTCAGTTAGTTAGCAAACTTTACTGTTCGTTATTCGTGAGGCAAAAAGCCTGGGAAGAAAGCGGTCACCTGACCTAGTGGGCAGGGCTTGCTCTGATTGGCTCAGGCTCGGTAAGCCAGTGACGCATCAGTTGTGCTGCGACTGCTGAGACGAGCAAAGGCACTGTGTGTGAAGTTCTGAGACCTGTTTTGTTAAAATTGGGGTGTAATTGTTCAGGGAATCCCTATTACACATCAGGGATACTGCAGGTCAAGTGCAGGGCTAGTAATTAATCAGGCAGGGAGAGAGGTAGGGAGAGAGACAGGGACAAAGACCAGCTGCAGGGCCACAGTCAAGTGAAAAATATCTGGAATGGAAAAGCAAATGGGGTTTAGTTCCAGCCAGACCTTGAGCTCCAAAAAAAGTTGAAGGTGGCACAGAGCAGCAGTGCCAAAGGACCTGTAGCTGGAGCTTCTACTTGTAGTATTGGCCGCTGTTCCACCAGGCTAACCCACCAAGGCGCAAAATTGTAGTGGAGGAGAAAGTGGATGAGGTAGTGGAGTGGATGGCACACTCATCTCATTCTCAGCCGGATGATCTGCTGTCATCTGCTGATACAGTATCCATATGTAGCCAGGGGTCAGACTCAGAGCGTTCCTCCTGCTCCACCATTCCGCTCCAGCAAAGCCCGTCATTTTCGTACGCAATTTGTACGCTCATTCATATGTGTTCACATAAGTTGTGTACCTTTAACAACTGTACGTTCGTTATAAGTGCGCGAATGTTCACAAAACTCCACATAATAATGTATGATTTTGTATGCAGCTTTGCCGAATAGATTTGCATGAGGTACGAATCTTTTGAAAAGTTCGACGAACATTCGTCGAAGCGAATTTTGGATGATTCACTCATTTCTAGTTAGTATTTTGTTATTCTCTATATGCCCATATAAATATATGTCCAAAAAATCCACGTCTTGTGGCTGTGTGTTGAATGAAGAATAGAGATTTATATCATTATCAAATAGCAAACGAAGTGCAGGATACTCGATGATGCCCCTTCCAAATAAGGGGGAGGTCATCGATTATATATTCCGGATCACACAATGCCCTGAGAGACATTGTATATATAGTACGTTCCTTCCACCAGATAACATACATGTTTGCCAGAGAAGGCAGCTCCCATGGGACATCCATAAACTTGTAAAAAATAGAGACCATTGAAACAAAAATAATTCTGGCTCAGCAAACAAGTTGTGACCATAAGTATGAATTACTTGTAGGAGAAGGAAACACCACAGTGCAGTACAAAATACTCACCACGGTATTCAACTGTATCACCATCCTGAGGAAATGGATAGTTGAGTTCAGGAGGGTTCCTGGGGCCATTGGCCAAGTACCTGATGCTCCTTGCATTAATTAATTAATGCTTAGAGCAGGGATCTCAAACTCGTGGCCCTCCAGCTGTTACAGAACTACAAATTCCCATCATGCCTGGACATTCTTCGGCTACCAGGGCATGCTGGAGTTGTAGTTTTGCAACATCTGGAGGGCCACGAGTTTGAGATCCCTGGCTTAGAGCATGAGATTGTTATGTACCTGGCTGTAAGGAGGGCTCAGTTGGCCTCCTAGGCATCGGCCCACCAGGAGATTTCCCTGTAGAGTCTAAGGTCAATCCACCTCTATCTTGTGTTCATTGGTGTGTACAGTATATTTATACAGTTGTACTGTCAGCGCATCTATTGCCCTGTTATGTGGTGTGGAGGTATACAGGGCAACTACATCGCAAGTATAACTCCGCTCCCATTTTATATTATCCATAATTCTTAGGCCATCTTGTGAGTCCTCAGAGCACCTGGTGATCTAAAAACCAGGGGACTTAGTTGGGAGTCCAGCCACTGGCATAATCGTTCCATTAAGGGCTCATGCACCTGACCGTGTGTATTTTGTGGTTCGCAAAACACAGATTTACAAAAAAGATGGATGATGTCTGCGTGCGGAATGGAACAGCTGGCCACAAATAGAACAGTCCTATCCTTGTCCGTAATGCGGACAATAATAGGTCATGTTACATTTTTGGCGGAACAGACATATCTAAACGGAGTGCACACGGAGTAACTTTAGTTTGTTTGGCGGACACTTTGAAATGAATGCCCCCCCCCCAAAAAAAAAACAAACAAACAAACAAAACGGACAGGAAAAGAAAATACATCGTGAGCATGAGCCCCTAACCCCTTCAAAACCAAGCCTGTTTTCACCATAAGGACCAAGCCACATCTTGCAAATCTGACATGTATCACTTTAGGTGGTAATAACTCTGGAATATGTTTACTTATCCAAGCCATTCTGAGACTGTTTTCTCCTGATACATTGAACTTCATGTTAGTGGTAAATTTGAGTCAATATTTTTTACCTTTAGTTACAAAAAAAATCCCAAATTTACCGAAAATTTTAAAAATTCACTCTTTTCTAAATTCGACTTCTCTACTTGTAAGATGGATAGTGATTAGAGATGAGCGAACATGCTCGAAACGAGCACTGTACCGCTCGACTCCCCTGCGCTCGCATGGGCGCCAGCAGCCGCTTCCATCCTCCTCCGGAGGACGGAAGTGGCTGCCAGCGCCTATGCTAGCGCAGGGGAGCCGAGCGGTACAGTGCTCGTTTCGAGCACGTTCGCTCATCTCTAATAGTGATACCTCACAAGCTAGTTATCAGTTAACATTCCCCATATGTCTACTCTATGTTGACATCATTCTGTAAATTTAATTTTTTGGACTTTAGAAATTAGAATTAGAATTTAGAAGCAATTTTGAAATTCTTAAAGAAATTTCCAAACACCACTTCAGTGCCAATTCAGTTAGAAAAGTCACTTTGTAGGGCTTACATAGTTGAAATCACCCATAAATTACTCCTTTTTAGAACTTTCTTCCCTGAAATTATTCAAAACTGATTTTACAAACTTTGTTAACACTTTAGGTGTTCCATAAGAATTAAAGGAGTGTGGAAGTGAAATTTCAAAATTTCACCTTTTCTGCAGATTTTTTCCTGTCACGCAAGATGGGTTAACAGCCAAACAACTTTGTTCTGTGTGCAGTTGAATGGCTGCTTCTAATCGCTAGTCAGCTTCTTCTTCAAATGCTGGTCTGCCCTCTTAGGCCTAATTCACACTTCAGCAATTTGGTCAGTGATTTCAAAAGTGATTGTGAGCCAAAACCAGCAGCGGCGCCTCCACAGAGATGAGGCATAAAAATTGCCACTATTTTTGTTAATCTGCTAGCTCTGATTGTCTCATACACCTTCACAAATTTTTTATAAGATTATAGTTTGAATTGTCCAAAATGTCTTGGTATGCTGAAACATTAATATTTCCCCTCATTGGAACTATGGGGCCGAGGCCAATGCCTTAAAAACACCCCCATCGCATACCCCCCTCAACCAGATGGCACAATGCAGTCAGGCAGATAACGTTCTCCTGGCATTCACCAAACCCAGACTCGTCCATCAGACCGCCAGATAGAGAAGCCCTGATTCATCACTTCACAGAACACATTATCACTGCTCAAGTCCGGGGGCTGCATCCTGCATCACTATAATTTTTTCAGCTACAAGTAGATGATACAGTATAAAATGCTTCTCTTAAAGAAGTAAATGAACATGTAAATATAAAATCTAAAACTGATAATCCATTGTTACCCTTTTTGAAATCCGTGACTTCTTTGTACATGACCGTACTGCTCCTCTCCTCTGCCCTGCTCTGTACTGAAGATGCACGTAGCCGGTCAGTGTATGAGATGGACACCACCTAATAGCACTGACTCACAGGTCTCTTCATGATTATCCACTGAGAAATTTCACTAGAAACGGTGGTGGTAGACACATAGGAACATGACCCTATGAAGATACTTCAAGACAAGAGAACTGCCTGGTGACCTAACATCATGATCTACTGGTCCTGTATACTGGTAGATTGTGATCTGTTTTCCTACCACTGTCAGTCAATGATTGGATTTTGGTCCATGCTTTGTCATTTTTTATATAAGTGTTATAGTATATCAATATAATGTTATGTTTTTGTTATTTAAAAATAAAAAGCAGTTTTATTCTTGGCAGATGACTGCACCAGGAGCTCAGAGGAACATCTGATAGCTTCAGACTTTAAAGCAGAGGATCATGGTTTCAAGCAAGAAACATATGAATGGCATGCCATTATCATAGATCAACCCTCGACCTGTAACAGCGAAGATCCATCATCTGATCCTTTGGATCAGTTTCAATTTCTGATTCATCACAGACTATTACGCAAATAACAGAAGAATTCACACAGGGGAGAAGCAATTTTCATGCTTAGAATGTGGAAGATGTTTTAACTATAAATCATGTCTTGTTAACATGAGAGAATTCACACAGGAGAGAAGCCATATTCATGTTCAGAATGTGAAAAGCATTTTAGCCGTAAATCACATCTTGTTATACATAAGAGAATTCACACTGGGAGAGGCCATATTCCTGCTCAGAATGTGAAAAATGTTTTAACCAAAATCAGATCTTTTGCAACATGAGGAAATTCACACAGGGGAGAAGCCATTTCCTGTTCACAATGTGGAAAATTGTTTAACCCGAAAGTCACATTCTTTTAAAACATGAGACCAGTTCACACAGGTGAGAAAGCCATTGTCATGTGCAGAATGTGGAAAATGTTTTAACTATAAATCAGACCTTATTATACATGAGAGAATTCACACAGGGGAGAAGCCATTTTCCTGTTTAGAATGTGGAAAACGTTTTAACCATTAAATCAAATCTTGTTATACACCAGAGAAGTCACACAGGGGAGAAACCATATTCATGTACAGAATGTGGTAAATGTTTACAGATAAATCTCAACTAGTTAGACATCGAGAAAATTCACACAGGGCAGAGGCCATTTTCCTCTCAGAATGTAAAAAAAGTTTTAAACATAAATCAAAACTTATTTTACATAGGAGTATTCACACAGGAGAGAAGCCCTATTCATGTCACTATGTGAAAACGTTTTATCGTTAAAATCACGTCTTCTTGCACATGAGAGAATTCACACACGGGAAAAGTCATTTTCCAGCTCAGATTTTGGAAAAATGTTTAAACCAGGAACAGATCTTATTAAAATGAGAGAATTCACACTGAGGAGAGGCCATTTAACTGTTTCAGGAATGTGGGGAAATGTTTTAAAAGTAAATATTATCTTATTATACATGAGAAAATGCACACAGGGGAGAAGCCATATTCGTGTTCAGAATGTTGGAAAGTGTTTTAACCGTAAATCATATCTTATTACGCATGAGAAAATTCACACAGGGGAGAAGCCATATTCGTGTTCAGAATGTGGGAAGTGTTTTAGCCGTAAATCAAATCTTGTTGAACATGTAAAAATTCACACAGTGGGAGAAGCCATATTCATGTTCAGAATGTGGGAAATCTTTTATCCGTAAGTCAAAGCTTGTTATACATCAGAGAAGTCACATAGAGGAAAAGCAATTTTTCGATGTCCAGAATGGGGAAATGCTTGAAATAGAAATCAGGTTGTTATAAGAGTTGCCAACCGTCCGGAAATTTCTGGACAGTCCGTCAAAATAGGTGACTTTTTTCTTGTGTCCGTGATTTTTTTGAGGCTGGTGGTACTTGACTATATTATTTTGATGGTATTATCATAATATTATAGCTCACAGTAAATGCTGGTAATGATTTCTTATCTGTATATTTGAGTTATGACATATATTACTTGTAATCGTTATCATTTATTATGGTTTCCAATATGTCCTTAAAAAATGTTGTCTGTCCATGATTTTTGGATAAGTTGTCCAGAAAAAAGAAAAATTCTGGTTGGCAACCCTGGTTGTTATACATCAGAGAATTCACACAGGGGGAAGCCATTTCATGCTGATATTGGGAAAAAATGTTTTAGGGAAGGGCTACACAGAGTATTGGTGACTCCAATAAAAAAGCCTGGAACTGGAACCTGAAAATTTTTTGTAGTGTTGTTTTTTGCAGCTCACGTGTTGGGAATCACAGTAAACATGCGATCACGCTGTATTCCCATTGTTATCTATGGATCATCACATTTCGGCAATCCTGCCCATGACCAGTGTCCCATGTAGCCGTACCTTTACTCAGAATTCAGGCTCTTGTTGACCAGCAAATAATTGACAGAGGAGCAGCCATTCTGATGTGCGTTATGTGGAAATTGTTTTACCTAATAGTCCACTCTACTTGGCCATCAAAGAACTTCATGAAAAATATTTCCATGTCCACAATGTGGGAAATGTTTTAACACAAATCACGTCTTATTAAACATTAACCCCTTAAGGACCAAGCCAGATTGAAATATGTAGTTCTCCAAATGTTTGGATCAACCCTCGCTACGAGTTCCTAAAATAAAAAAAAATTAAAAACTGTGTGTAAGTGTACCTAGAAGAATTGGTGCGGAAGGCAACGGGTGGTCACATCTAATATTGATTTGATTTCTCTCTGTTTGGTTGAATTTTATTTTTTAAATAAAGGATTATTTGAATTATTTCTAGAGTTTTTTTATGGATCTGGTCTCTCTCACAGCGTAGTATGGTCACCCCCCTTCCATATTCTTATCGTATTCTTGACACAAATTTTTGGAGATGGCGCTTGCTCCACATTCTGGCACAGGCTGCTGGCATTGTGGGAAAGGAAGGACAAGGACATTTTTGTTATGTTTTGCCCTGCTTTCAACGATTGTGAGGTTTTGACAGACCTCTTTGGTTTGCCAGAAGTGCCATTGGCCATTTTTACAGAATAGAACATTTTTTAAATAGATGCGGCCCCATTCATTTCAATGGGCGGCATTACACGCGGAGAGCCGCGGGCTCACGTGAACAGATATAGAACATGTCCTATTCTTGTCCTCAATTGCGGACAAGAATAAGCATTTTGTATGGGGTGCTGGCCATGTGTGTTACGCAAATTGCGGAACACACACTGGTCGGCATCTGTGTTTTTGCGGTCTGAACAGCTCTAAAAAGGGGGACACTTGTCAGTGGTGTCACGGTGCGGTTCACTGTGAAGGCTGGCTGCATGCACTCTCACGTACTGGCTGCAGGATGACACCTGTGTATGCTGGTTGCTGGGACGGCGTGCTGGCTGCGGTTTTTATTGTGAACTGTCGCCTGTGTTTATATCTCCTCTCGTCCATATCTCTGTGGTTCCTGTCACCGGTGCAGGCTGGCTGCATGCACTTCGTGTACGTGCTGTGGGTGTTCCCATGTATGCTGGTTGCTTGGGGCTGCTTGCTGGCTGCAGCCTTGTGTTGTTGTTACAGGGATGGTTGATGAAAAATGATGAGTGATGATGGCAGCACTCCTCGGGTCTTTTCCAGAGATGAAGCTTTATTGCGATTATCAGACCTAGATACAGCACGGTTATAGCTCTTAAGATGAATGAGCCTACTTATTCCCAGAATGATGCTACCTCAGTTCCTGCCTCACAGTCCATTCTCATACATTTTTGCCTTTGATTGAAACAAACGGATCTTTATCCTTCCAATCTACCCTCTAGACATCACCTAGAAGTTCTTTATAGCTTCTGATTGTAACCTGATTAAATGTCCTCCAATGTTAAATCAATGTGCCACATGTGAATATTATATATCATACATATAGAAAAATATGTAATATACCAATATTCCCCCACATGAATCATTTCAGATCTGAATTGATTAAAAAAAGAAAACTTAATAATAATATATACATATTCTGGTTCATGTTAAATTATTGCTGCTAATTCTAAGCATTTCTCCCTCTCTTTCATCCTGGGTTGTCCCATGAAACATATTCTACAGTTTTTTAAACCAGCACCTGGATCTGAATACTTTTGTCATTGCCACTGAGTTATTCAATAAAATGTATCTGTATAGCACCACCTGCAGTTTTTTTTTTTTCTTATTTATTTGACCTGCTCACTGAGAATGCCGCACATGACAGTTTAATCTTTTAGCTGCCTCCTGAGCTGTGATAGGGAGAGCTGAGACACGCCTCCTGAGCTGTGATAGGGAGAGCTGAGACACGCCTCCTGAGCTGTGATAGGGAGAGGTGAGACACGCCCCCTGAGCTGTGATAGAGAGAGCTGAGACACGCCTCCTGAGCTGTGATAGGGAGAGGTGAGACACGCCTCCTGAGCTATGATAGGGAGAGCTGAGACACGCCTCCTGAGCTGTGATAGGGAGAGCTGAGACATGCCTCCTGAGCTCTGATAGAGAGAGCTGAGACACGCCTCCTGAGCTGTGATAGGGACAGCTGAGACACGCCTCCTGAGCTGTGATAGGGACAGCTGAGACACGCCTCCGGGGGACAACCCCTTTAACATAAACTACACGAGTGGTTCCTGTCACCGGTGCTGTGCAGGCTGGCTGCATGCGCTTTGTCTACTGGCTGTGGGTGTTCCCATGTATGTTGGTTCTGTGATGCATGCTGGCTGTGGCCTTGTGTGTGAACAGGATCTGAGTATAGATGCATTTGTGTTTGTATCACAGTGCAGTTCTGTCACTCCTTGTATATGGTTGTCGTTTGTTTGTGTGCCGGCTGCAGCATACTGTGACTGGTGTGAACTGACACTTGTGATTGCATGCCTTGTGCTTCTGGTACTCCTGGTTCTGGTGGGGTTTAATATTTCCTGATCTGTTCCTGGGTGTGGCTTAACAGGTGCCCTCATTATGTAGCTATTTCTACCTGTGAGCTGTGGGGCTTGTGGTCAGTCTTTCGTTTGCCTTTCTGGGTGTAGCTCTTTGCTGCTGGGGACCCAGGGAGTTTTGCCATCTGCCCTTCTATGTGGTGTCACCTGGTAAAGCATTGATGTTGTTGATGGTATATCCTTGTCCTTGCCTTGTATGATCTTCTGTACCTGTTCTGTGCTTGTATCCTGTCTGTCCCATGTATAGCTTGGCAGTGCTAAACTCCTTCCGATCCTGTCTGTTCCATGTCTTGCCTGCAGTGCCTTACTGCTTCTGTTCCTGCCCTGTGTTTGTCCTGCCTTTGTGAGAGGGCTCCTGGGAGGACATTTAGCCTGTGTGCAGCTCTGCCTGTGACCACCAAGCTTCTGATCCGCATGGGGTCCAGGCATCTGCTTGTGTGCTGGTTCTGTTTGTTTTCTGATCCATGTCCTGACTTTGTTTAGGTTCCAGTCTTCCTGCTGTCTGTTCCTCTGGTGCTTACACCAGCGTGGTTCTTGGCAGGTAGCGGCCAAGTGTACCGGGATCTTCATGGAGGTGTGACCAGTGAGCCAAATTCATCCCCCCACCAGGGGCTCTGTGAAGGCCCTCTGGGGTTTGCCTCTGGTCTACCGATGCACTTGGTTCTGTGTGGTAGTGCTACCACTATTGTCTAACCTGCTTATCTCTTACTGTCATGTTCCTTTCTTACATGTGTAAAGTATTCAGTTGGTCCCTGGTCTGTATCTGCCTGTGTCCTGTTTGCATGACATTCCGGAGGTCTGCCCATTACTCCAGAACGTGACAAGTGGATACAGAAGAGCACACACTATGGGGGTTTATCTGTGTATCATGGTCTTCGTACAAAACCTTTGTGTATAGTTGGATTGACTCCATCTCGCTCATTGCACATACTGTGAAATGTAACCTTCCTTTAACAAGTACCAGTGACTCTTCAATGCAGACATTTTTTTCAGGGACATACGCCTCAGAAAACTTTTTATTAATATGGGTAATAAGTGTTCTGATTTTACATCATCTGTAGGGTCATCTGTAGGTGGACACTGTTCATTGTCAATAAGATGTAGGAATTTTAAAATTGCCTCAAATCACATTCTTGGCCTAACTGTACGATACAATGAGATGTCATAGAGTACATCTGTGGACCAACAGGACCTTATAGAGGGATTTTTTATAAAGCCTATACTAAAGAAAAGCCCCTAAAGGTCATTATTTCAACTGTGTTTGTTGGGTCCCAGGACTGGGTCCTGCCATATGGGAGGCAGCGTTACTAGCTATAAATTGTTGAACGTATACATTTGTTTTTGCAACCACTAAATTGATCAAATCACAAAATCCAGGTTCATATGTAGCTGAGGGTTAACCATAGATCTGGGATGGCCAACCTGCGGCTCTACAGCTATTGCAAAACTACAACTCAGGTTGGCCATCTCTGCTGTTGATCATCCCAGATTCGGACACTTTGCCTAATTTTCCGCAAAAATGTGATTCTTTCCGAATTAATTCGTCATGAAGCGCGTTGAATCAGCTATATCCTGGCCTGCAGGGAGAGCCTATGTTGGTGTACATCACCTTGCATTGCAGCTACATACATAGCTAGTCTGGTAGTGCTCAAATACAGTATTCAGATGTGTGCGTCACTATTAGGCTCAGTTCACACTCCTCTTATTTGGTCAGTTACAGGTCCAAAACACAGAACTGGGGCAGAACTTTTCATAATACCTTCTTTGATAGTGGGATTGGCTCCCGATTTTGGCTCACCATACAGTAACTGCTGGATTTAACTGACCACATAACTGAAATGTGAACTCAGCCTTAGAGGTCAATGTTTGCATCATGTATAATGTATAGAGATGAGCGAGCATACTCGTCCGAGCTTGGTGCTCACTCGAGTATTAGAGTACTCGTAAGTGCTCGCTGCTCGGACGAGTATCTCGCCATGCTCGAGGAAATGGCAACTTCCGCATCGTGCATTTTTGGCGCCTATAAACTCAGCCAATCACAAGCCAGGAGACTCTGCAGTACACCCAGCATCACGTGGGGCCCTTACATGTCAATAGCAGGGGTTGGCTGGCCTGATCAGGTGACCCTGGAATATACTAGTGACTGGCCGCGGTGCTCGGCTCAGATGCCGTCTGGATGTCGTTAGGGATAGAGCTGCTGCGTTTCAGGGAGAGTGTTAGGGCCTGCATTTAGTTCTCTGTTAGGCAGGAATCACCCACAAAGAACCCAACAGCCCTTCTAAGGGCTAGAAGACATTTGTTTTTTGTCTCCTGGCTTGGCTGGCTGGCTGGCACTAGTAGTGCAGCTATCGCCATATATAACCCTTTTTTTTTTAATGTTATATCTCAGTGATACAAATCCATTTCACACAGCAGTGTGGAACCATTCTGTGTGTCACAGTTCAGTACACTCACTACAATCCGTATTTTCTGTCCAGGTGACACTTTCTGTACGTCACAGAATACAACCAGGTCTTTTGCTGCCTGTCACGTATATAGCTTGATCCCAAAAATCTCTGTGCGACATTTGTCTGGGTCGCAGTCAAAATAGCCACCTGTCAGTAGGGTGTCAGTTAGCTCTACGATAGTTTCTGCACGTCACGTTCCAAAAAAAACAAAACTCCAAAAAAAATATATATAAAAAAAATAGTTTTTTAGTTGTTTTAGCTCAGTGATACAAATCCATTTCACACAGCTGCGTGGAACCATTCTGTGTGTCACAGTTCAGTACACTCACTCCAATCCGTATTTTCTGTCCAGGTGACACTTTCTGTACGTCACTTAATTAAACCAGACTGAACAAGTTTGTGGGTTTCAGTACAGCAGGCCCATTTATTTTTTATATAATACACTTATATACAGAAAATGTTGAACCCCAGGGCTAAGGGTCGAGGACGTGGGCGTGGGCATTCAATTACTGCAGGGGCAGAGGCCGTGGTCCTGGGAAGGGTGAGACAGTACCTGCTGATGAGGGAGCAGGGGAACGCCGCAGAGCTACACTCCCTAGCTTCATGTCTCAACTTACAGGGACACGTGGTAGAGGACTGTTGAAACCACAACAGTGCGAACAGCTGATGTCGTGGATTGAGGACAATGCTTCAAGTAATTTGTCCACCAGTCAGTCTTCCACGCAGTCCACCCACG
>ONZH01022074.1:0-52645 GCA_900303285.1 Rhinella marina | reverse complement strand
TTTAAGAGGTCTCACCTCTTGGGCCTCCACATAATTTTTAAGAGGTCTCACCTCTTGGGCCTCCACAAATTTTAAGAGGTCTCACCTCTTGGGCCTCCACATAATTTTTTAAGAGGTCTCACCTCTTGGGCCTCCACATAATTTTTAAGAGGTCTCACCTCTTGGGCCTCCACAAAATTTTAAGAGGTCTCACCTCTTGGGCCTCCACAAAATTTTTAAGAGGTCTCACCTCTTGGGCCTCCACATAATTTTTAAGAGGTCTCACCTCTTGGGCCTCCACAAAATTTTTAAGAGGTCTCACCTCTTGGGCCTCCACAAAATTTTTAAAACAGGTCTCACCTCTTGGGCCTCCACATAATTTTTAAGAGGTCTCACCTCTTGGGCCTCCACAAAATCTTTAAGAGGTCTCACCTCTTGGGCCTCCACAAAATCTTTAAGAGGTCTCACCTCTTGGGCCTCCACAAAATTTTTAAGAGGTCTCACCTCTTGGGCCTCCACAAAATCTTTAAAGAGGTCTCACCTCTTGGGCCTCCACAAATCTTTAAGAGGTCTCACCTCTTGGGCCTCCACAAAATCTTTAAGAGGTCTCACCTCTTGGGCCTCCACAAAATCTTTAAGAGGTCTCACCTCTTGGGCCTCCACATAATTTTTAAGAGGTCTCACCTCTTGGGCCTCCACAAATCTTTAAGAGGTCTCACCTCTTTGGGCCTCCACAAAATCTTTAAGAGGTCTCACCTCTTGGGCCTCCACAAATCTTTAAGAGGTCTCACCTCTTGGGCCTCCACATAATTTTTAAGAGGTCTCACCTCTTGGGCCTCCACAAAATCTTTAAGAGGTCTCACCTCTTGGGCCTCCACATAATTTTTAAGAGGTCTCACCTCTTGGGCCTCCACATAATTTTAAGAGGTCTCACCTCTTGGGCCTCCACAAAATCTTTAAGAGGTCTCACCTCTTGGGCCTCCACAAAATCTTTAAGAGGTCTCACCTCTTGGGCCTCCACAAATTTTTTAAGAGGTCTCACCTCTTGGGCCTCCACAAAATGTTTAAGAGGTCTCACCTCTTGGGCCTCCACAAAATTTTTAAGAGGTCTCACCCTCTTGGGCCTCCACAAAATTTTAAGAGGTCTCACCTCTTGGGCCTCCACAAAATTCTTTAAGAGGTCTCACCTCTTGGGCCTCCACAAAATCTTTAAAGAGGTCTCACCTCTTGGGCCTCCACAAAATCTTTAAGAGGTCTCACCTCTTTGGGCCTCCACAAAATCTTTAAGAGGTCTCACCTCTTGGGCCTCCACATAATTTTTAAGAGGTCTCACCTCTTGGGCCTCCACAAAATCTTTAAGAGGTCTCACCTCTTGGGCCTCCACATAATTTTTAAGAGGTCTCACCTCTTGGGCCTCCACAAAATCTTTAAGAGGTCTCACCTCTTGGGCCTCCACATAATTTTTAACAGGTCTCACCTCTTGGGCCTCCACATAATTTTTTAAGAGGTCTCACCTCTTGGGCCTCCACAAAATCTTTAAGAGGTCTCACCTCTTGGGCCTCCACAAAATCTTTAAAGAGGTCTCACCTCTTGGGCCTCCACAAAATCTTTAAGAGGTCTCACCTCTTGGGCCTCCACAAAATCTTTAAGAGGTCTCACCTCTTGGGCCTCCACATAATTTTTAAAGAGGTCTCACCTCTTGGGCCTCCACAAAATCTTTAAGAGGTCTCACCTCTTGGGCCTCCACAAAATCTTTAAGAGGTCTCACCTCTTGGGCCTCCACAAAAATCTTTAAGAGGTCTCACCTCTTGGGCCTTCCAACAAAATCTTTAAGAGGTCTCACCTCCTTGGGCCTCCACATAATTTTTAAGAGGTGTCACCTCTTGGGCCTCCACAAAATCTTTAAGAGGTCTCACCTCTTGGGCCTCCACATAATTTTTAACCCGTCTCACCTCTTGGGCCTCCACATAATTTTTAACAGGTCTCACCTCTTGGGCCTCCACAAAATCTTTAAGAGGTCTCACCTCTTGGGCCTCCGCAAAATCTTTTAAGAGGTCTCACCTCTTGGGCCTCCACATAATTTTTTAACAGGTCTCACCTCTTGGGCCTCCACATAATTTTTAAGAAGGTCTCAGCTCTTGGGCCTCCACATAATTTTTAAGAGGTCTCACCTCTTTAGCCTCCACACAATTTTAAGACGTCTCACCTCTTGGGCCTCCACAAAATTTTCCATGAGCCTCTGGCCAGCCCACGGCCTCTTCCTGCCTTTTGCGGTCCTACGCATCCCTCAACATCCCCACTGCTTTACCTGCTAGACATGACACTGGGCCAGGTCGGGTCACTGACATCTCTAGCGCCAACAATTTGGGCATTTTAAGGCTTCTGCATGTGTTTGAGTTGTTTTTACATTTTAAAGAAGACATGTCTGACCACATTTAACACACACACACAATGACAATTAGGGGTGGGGTCTATTTGCTTTCCCCCTTGCCTATGCCATCTGTGGTTGTCATAGGCAACGTGATTTTAAGGGGTGCAGAATTTCATCTTCTTTTTTGTCTAGTTTGGCTTGGGGTCCATGGCAATGTAGAGGAAAGAAGGTTTCCTTGTATGGTCTCACTTTACAGAGAGGTTACATTGTCTTTGGAGTGTATTGTTGAGAGGCTGTGATAGTGGCGTAATAGTGCGACTTGGGCGCGTTATATGCACCCAGACATGCTTCCCCTGCTGTTCCAGTTGCATTCCAGCAGTGTTGGCATCCTTTTCTGAGGTTTCAGGGTGGACTTGGTGACCTCCAAGTGGTCGAATTGAGATTTCCAAGTGGCAAGCATTTTTTTCCCATAGACTTTAATGGGATTCGATATTCGGTCGAATAGTCGAATTTCGCGGTCTATTCGAATCGAATTTCGAACTTTCGAATATTTCACTACTCGCTCATCTCTAGTCATTATCAGGGAGACTCTCTTCACTGTCTGTCGTAGGGTGTGGTGGGGTTTTCTTAGGAAAAAGGAAGGCACCACACTAGGAAGGGACAGTGAAGACCGAGAAGGCTCCACTGAAAGCCTTTTATCGGACTGTAAGGAGGAGGAGTAGGAGGAACGCTGTGACCTCTGGCTCGATGGCATGGTGTTAGATTCAGAAGTCAACTCCACGTCATCCTGCTGCGAATGAGAGGAGGAGTGAGCCATTCAATTCACAATTTTATCCTCCTCCTCAATGATAATGTTGCACCTTTCCGAAATCAGGGACAACTGCTACTACTACTGCCTGCTACTACTACTACTACTATTTCTGGTCGGATAGCTGGTCCTGCTACATCCCACATTCTGACTCTTGTAAAATAGAAAAAATAGAGAGGGAGCGCCACATGTGCGGTATCTGCGGGTATAAATCTGGTTTGAATAACACAATTGTGCTTACCAGATGTAGTTGTGATGAGTCACAACTACTTGTAGTCGCCTTACTGGTTTTATTTGGCTAACCAGTATGCCAATATTAATCCAGGCTGCTGCCGCGATCCTCCGTTCCTGCTTTGTTCGCAGACCTCGGTAATGTAGTAGCGATAGATAAATAAATAAATGTGGATCGTTTCTGGGCGCTGCTTGGTAAAGAATCCAGGCTGGTCACAGATGTGTAGATAGATTCTTTTATTTGGAAGTAGTCAACGCGTTTCTGGGGCTGAATTGCCCCCTTCGTCAGGACTATGTACAGACTGTGATTGTTTTACACGTTTAAAAACTTTCTGTTTTGGCGCGCAGGCCAGAAAGAGGGAGGGGAGCAATGGGAGTGTTCACCTGGTGATTGACATGTACATCGATAATTGAAATACAGAAACAGAGGATAGACAGTGCGTGGAAATATTGATTTCTATTGAATCGCTGTGAAGCGATATCTTGTAAGCTCATAGCGCTACTTTCCCACTGTACTGTTTAGTGTGAAACTAACGGCTCAGGATGGGTATTTTCCGTGGTGCTGATGCACCTGGGCACGGAGTTTGATTTATCCTTGATCTCTCCGGCCAGGTCTCATCCCGCATCAAAGGAGTGTATACTCTACTCGAGAGACTGGTACCTGGATGTTAGATAGAGCGCCGCAAACTGCCGCGACAGGGAATACACCCGACTCCGGACCGAGCTGTTCGGCAAAATAGGTCACATCTAGGGTCTGTGTCGGGATGTCTCCGGGGCTGTGGGTCTGGACTCAAGTTACCCCAGACGGACATCGGGAGTGGAAAGGAGTGGGGGGTTTTGCATTTTTGGTTAACGTGTAGCTATGATCAGGAAGGTATAAAATATATATAACATATATGGAGGTTATAAAAACCTACCTTAGAATAAAATAGAATTAAAAAATAGAATAAAGAGTAGAATAAAATAGTGCATTTTCGTTGGAATTTCTAGACCTCTATGCGTATAGGTTATTATCCTATATGTGGGCAACCTCAGGTGCTATATGAAAACAAAATATAGTGCCTACCAAGTTTTGAGTATGTCTCAAAAAAGAGAGTTATTTGCGCCATTACTAAATGAATTAATAAATGAATAAATAGGCAGCCCCTTATGTTGCCTATCATTGTATTAATTATTTATTTTTCGTACAGTAGTACAAGGTATATTTTTCTTAATTTTTATTAATTTTTATTTATATTTATATTTCCCTTTTTCCTAAAATATTTATTTATAGATGTGTCTATAATCTGTAGCTGTTATATTGGTTTCTTTAATTGCTACCCATAGTTTGCTATTTTATTTTTATTTCACTTTCTTTTATTTTTGTTACTTTTCGTTTCTACTTTTGTGCTTCTGCTTTGGTTATTTATACAATGGTTTCATTTAATTCATTCAGGCCATACGGTGTCAACGTGTTTAATTGGTAAATCCAGTATACCTCTCGTTTTTGAAGTAGATCGAATCTGTTGTATGGATTCACTGGTATATAGTCAATTGGTGTGATTTTGATGTTGTGTTTGTTCTGTTCTGGAGTATTGCTACAGTGTCTTGATAGACTATGTTTGTTATATTTTTTCTTAATGTTGTACCGATGTTGGTTGAGACGGCAGTGTAGTGGCTGCGTGGTTCTTCCCACATATTGTAACCCACATTGGCATTCAATGAGGTATATCACATAGGATGACTGGCATGTAAGGTGGTGATTGATGGTGAACACAGTTTTATTTGTTTTGGACGAAAAGGTGGTTTGACCATGGGTGATAATGGTACAGCATAGGCATCTTGCTGTGTTACATTTATAACAGCCAGTCTTGATTATCTTTTTCTGAGTTTGTATATGTTTATGATGTTTGGGTTTACTGGGGGCCAATAGATTTCTAATAGTTGGGGCTCGTCTATATGTGATTCTGGGTTTTTTTGAGAGAAATTTTTCTAAGAGTGGGTCCTGTAGGATAATATGCCAATGTTTTTGTAGAATCTTCTGAATGGTCGTGTTGGATGTACTATATTGTGTGATAAAGTTTATATCTCTAGGTGGTTCTTGGTTTTTTGTTGTGTTTGGCTGTAAACAATCCGTTTGTGTTAGGCGTGCGCTTTTTTTATATGCATCTTTTATTATGTTTTCCGGGTAGAGTTTTTCTTTGAATCTTTTTTCTAAGATTTTTGATTGTATACGGAACTCTGTTTCATCTGTACAGTTTTTCTTTATACGTTTGTATTGACTGTATGGTATATTTTTTAACCATTTTTTGTGATGAAAACTGGTATAGTGTATATAACTATTTGTGTCTACAGTTTTAAAGTAGGTTTTTGTTGTTATCTTATTGTCTTGTACCATTATTACTACATCTAGGAATTCTATTTCTTTTTCACTGTGATTGAGTGTGAATGATATTCCCCAGTCTGTGTGATTTAAAAAATAATAGATAATAAAAGATGCATATAAAAAAAGCGCACGCCTAACACAAACGGATTGTTTACAGCCAAACACAACAAAAAACCAAGAACCACCTAGAGATATAAACTTTATCACACAATATAGTACATCCAACACGACCATTCAGAAGATTCTACAAAAACATTGGCATATTATCCTACAGGACCCACTCTTAGAAAAATTTCTCTCAAAAAAACCCAGAATCACATATAGACGAGCCCCAACTATTAGAAATCTATTGGCCCCCAGTAAACCCAAACATCATAAACATATACAAACTCAGAAAAAGATAATCAAGACTGGCTGTTATAAATGTAACACAGCAAGATGCCTATGCTGTACCATTATCACCCATGGTCAAACCACCTTTTCGTCCAAAACAAATAAAACTGTGTTCACCATCAATCACCACCTTACATGCCAGTCATCCTATGTGATATACCTCATTGAATGCCAATGTGGGTTACAATATGTGGGAAGAACCACGCAGCCACTACACTGCCGTCTCAACCAACATCGGTACAACATTAAGAAAAAATATAACAAACATAGTCTATCAAGACACTGTAGCAATACTCCAGAACAGAACAAACACAACATCAAAATCACACCAATTGACTATATACCAGTGAATCCATACAACAGATTCGATCTACTTCAAAAACGAGAGGTATACTGGATTTACCAATTAAACACGTTGACACCGTATGGCCTGAATGAATTAAATGAAACCATTGTATAAATAACCAAAGCAGAAGCACAAAAGTAGAAACGAAAAGTAACAAAAATAAAAGAAAGTGAAATAAAAATAAAATAGCAAACTATGGGTAGCAATTAAAGAAACCAATATAACAGCTACAGATTATAGACACATCTATAAATAAATATTTTAGGAAAAAGGGAAATATAAATATAAATAAAAATTAATAAAAATTAAGAAAAATATACCTTGTACTACTGTACGAAAAATAAATAATTAATACAATGATAGGCAACATAAGGGGCTGCCTATTTATTCATTTATTAATTCATTTAGTAATGGCGCAAATAACTCTCTTTTTTGAGACATACTCAAAACTTGGTAGGCACTATATTTTGTTTTCATATAGCACCTGAGGTTGCCCACATATAGGATAATAACCTATACGCATAGAGGTCTAGAAATTCCAACGAAAATGCACTATTTTATTCTACTCTTTATTCTATTTTTTAATTCTATTTTATTCTAAGGTAGGTTTTTATAACCTCCATATATGTTATATATATTTTATACCTTCCTGATCATAGCTACACGTTAACCAAAAATGCAAAACCCCCCACTCCTTTCCACTCCCGATGTCCGTCTGGGGTAACTTGAGTCCAGACCCACAGCCCCGGAGACATCCCGACACAGACCCTAGATGTGACCTATTTTGCCGAACAGCTCGGTCCGGAGTCGGGTGTATTCCCTGTCGCGGCAGTTTGCGGCGCTCTATCTAACATCCAGGTACCAGTCTCTCGAGTAGAGTATACACTCCTTTGATGCGGGATGAGACCTGGCCGGAGAGATCAAGGATAAATCAAACTCCGTGCCCAGGTGCATCAGCACCACGGAAAATACCCATCCTGAGCCGTTAGTTTCACACTAAACAGTACAGTGGGAAAGTAGCGCTATGAGCTTACAAGATATCGCTTCACAGCGATTCAATAGAAATCAATATTTCCACGCACTGTCTATCCTCTGTTTCTGTATTTCAATTATCGATGTACATGTCAATCACCAGGTGAACACTCCCATTGCTCCCCTCCCCTCTTTCTGGCCTGCGCGCCAAAACAGAAAGTTTTTAAACGTGTAAAACAATCACAGTCTGTACATAGTCCTGACGAAGGGGGCAATTCAGCCCCAGAAACGCGTTGACTACTTCCAAATAAAACATTCTGACTCTTGAAGGACAAGGCCTGGCGCTGGGTCCTAAGTTTGGAACCCTTCTGTATTCCTGCTTTTTTTGCCTAATGTACACAGTCAGTCAAAGTATGGAATTGTTTACAAGTCTGCTTTTTAGAACTTATAGACAGAGAAGAGCAATAAAATGTCCTTCCCACAAACACACAATTTGTCACAAAAAATAAAAAAAAAAATCCTTGAATTGTCTGGAGATGCCCTGACACAGATTTAGTTCTAGTATTTTTTTTTTTTTTTACTCAAGAGATTTAAAACGCTACTCTAAATATTGTAAAAGACACACTTTGCACACTTCTGTTGCTATATTTCACAAAAAACTTGAACTGTGTAGCGATGCCCTGACAGATTTTGGACCAGTATTCCACATGTTTTCACTCAGAGATTTAAAATGCTACCGTCTGGATTGTAAAATTGAAAAACACGTGTTGCACCCTTGTATTGCTATATTTTACAAAACAAGAAAAAACTTTCTGCAGATGCCCTGACACAGATTTCAGTCTAATATTTCACATGTTTTCACTCAGAAATTTAAAATGCTACTCTTTGGATTGTAAAACACACATTGCACACTTGCAGCAAAAAATAAATAAAAAAAACTGTCTGGAGATGGCATGACACAAATTTTGGTCTGGTATTTCACATTTTTTAATTCAGAGATTTAAAACACACGTTGCACACTTGTATTGTTAAATTTTGTACAAAATAAAACTTTTACTGTCTGGAGATGCCCTGACATAGATTTTGGTCTAGTATTTCATTCAAAAATATTTTCACTCAGATTTAAAATGCTACCCTCTGGATTGAAAGACACTCATGGTACATGTATATTGCTATTTTTCACAAAGAAAAACAAACCTTAAACTGTCTGGAGATGCCCTGACACAGATTTCAGTCTAGTATTTCATATGTTTTCACCATAAAATGCTACTCTATGGATTGTAAAATTGTAAAACATAGGTTGCACACTTGTATTGCTATATTTCACATAACAGAAAAATAACTTGTACTTTTTCCCCCTGACCTGTTCGCCATTTTACTGAATTTGTCTGAAGTGAACCTAAAAAGCTTCTGGTTTATATGCTGGATTAAATTTTGAGAATTAATTTGTTGGTTGTCAGTCAGATAAATGCTTCCTTTATCATTCCTTGTGACCATCTAGTTGTTACATAAATTTGCTTTACTCAGGTCCTAGAAGTATATGTACCAAGAGCCATTGATTAGGACTTGTCAAAAGTGACTGCCATAGATGAAGAGTTCTGCGGTCTTGCAAACAACAGGCATTGTTACAGTTAGCAAAAAAATTGTATCCAGATCATAAAGTGTTTGTCATCCATCAACTTCTGTCTAAAGTGTACCACCACCTTTAGCTCTCTGTACCTTCTATGATAGCTGCAGTCTAATGACAAGGACTCTTTCAGAGACAGCAGTTCTGCCTCTGTATATGCATGTGTGATACATCATCAGTATTGTTAATGGTGCTGTGGGAGAAATTATACTGAATATGACTGGTGGGAGTTGCTGTCACCTGACAGATTGAACTGCAGCCACATGCTTAAGCATCACATAATAATGTTACAGTGAATGTCTTTTCAAAGAAAAAAGCATACAGAATGAAAGTTAAAGTGCCCAATGAAATCACCAATCGTGCACAAAATAACTACAAATAATGATGCATGACCTAAGCCCATACTAGGTCTAATAAAACAGTCACTGTAAAAAAAGTACCCCAGCCTGTATACATAACCATAGGTGCCCGATTTCTTTCTCAGTCCTCACAACAATCCCTCCCCTTCCCAGTTCAAAATAACCCCATCATTCTTGGTCTCCAGGATGGCACCACTCCAATTCTAGGGCTTCAAAATGGCATCCCTCATTCCTTGTCCCCAACGTCCTTCCTCCTATCATTCCTGGTCTCCAGCATAACTCCCCTCTTACTTATATTCCACAGCATTGCTTCCCTTCTGTTTCCTAGTCCTCAACATGGTCCTATTTATTCTTCCAATCCAATGATGTGGCTCAGCTCAGACCTGCATCCAAACAATTCAAATAGCATAAATCCAATGTGTGGTCTTTTCAAAGAGGTTCCCAAAAATGGTTCATTGGTTGAATCACATTATCACAAAAAAAAAAAAATAAATTAGTCTGGAAAGAGGTAGTCTTCTGGGAATGCTTCACTGTACAAGGTATAAGAGCAAATAACAATGATAAGTTACACCATGTCTTTCTTATTATAGTGGGAGGAAATATGTAGAACATCACTGCATGTTTTACCCCTTAGCGACCAATATGCCTTTTTAAGGTGAACACTGAGATGCCTCAGGCTGGACCACCACCACCTATTATCACCCCTTACTGCTTAAAGAAAGTTTAAAATTGTATTAAATAAAAAATTCCAATAAAAAATGTACTTTTTTCCATTGAAAAAAAAAACTTTTCAATGGAAAAAAATGTAAAAATAAAATGCCCTCCACATGTTTGAATTATCACATCCATAATGACCTGTGCTACACAACACTCATGTAAAATTGCACCAAAAAAAGTAATAAAAAGAGCGTTATATACTCCAAAATGATACCAATAAAAGCTACTAGCCATCCCGTAAATAGCAAGTCTAACACCGCTCAGTAGAAAGAAAAATTAAAAACGTGTGGTTCTTGGGATGCGGTCATGCAAAAAGATTTTCTTCTTTTTTAAAAAGGGTTTTTATTGCGCAAAAGTAGTTTAACTTAAAACAAAAAAAACAAAAAAAAACTATATGTATTTGGTATTGCTGTAATCATACTAACCTAGAGAATAAAGTTAGTGTTATTTATGCCGAAAAATGAATGCCACAAAAACATAAAAACTCAGTAGCAGTATTGCTGGTTTTTTCATCTCTGTCCCGAAAGAGTTAATAAAGGTTATTCAGAATGTTATGTACTCCCCAAAATAGCACCATTAAGCGTGTCCTGCAAAAAAAAGTCCTCATACAGCTACATAGAAAAAAGTTATAGCTTTTGGAAGGCGATAATTAAAAAATGTAAAAAAAAATAAAAAATGCTTGGTCAATGAAAATTGCTAGCCCTTATTACCTGCTAGCATAATCAGTGCTATTGTATTATACAGTACATTTTTTAAACACTACAGACAATATTACCTGGTTGCAGTGGATACTATCTGCAGCTCAATATGTTCAGAGCATCACTGGTGGATTGTTTTAAGAAGTAGTTCAGTTTGCAGTGTATAAACGTGTATTTTTTACTAGAGATGAGTGAATGTCCTGAAACTTGTCAGTTCCAATTCAATCTTTTCAGCTGTCATATCTGAATCTGTCTGAATAAATTCAACCCAAATTGAAAGTACCCTAATTGCACTGAAAAGTCATATATAACATTCTGGGGGTCTCCAAGGACCACATGCAAACTCTTTCAAGCTATTTAGCACAAAGATATCGTAATGTCAAAGTGACAGATATATATAGAGCTATGAGTAAATGGATGGAAGCTAGTGGTAACAAACAATTGCTTAAAACCACACTGACTTCACTGATTTTTTATGTGTTTTAAAATCAGAAAATATACATGATAGTTTCTGAAGCAGTAATGGCTTATATTTAACAAGCATTAAAATTATCCCTTTTTGGGGGCAGATGGCTGCCCGTCTTTATATACACACAGAGGTATCAGAAAAAGCAAAGGTTCTGATCATAATCCCTGACAAGCAGGGCAGAGAGGTGGATGAGACAGCTCTTTACCTCAGTATTCTGAAGTAACTTGCCCTGCTGTGTGATTAGGACAGGTTTTGTGTGTGCTAATAGGATGGCGGCCATTTTATTTCTTCTAATGAATGCTCCCTAGACAAAACGAACCAATATAGATAATGAAAGGTATTTGGGAATATATTTATAATAAAGTAATATTTAGGTATTTTCATTTTCTTAATTCCCAGAGAACCCCTTTAATAATAATATAGTTTTAAATTCTTTTCTTTTTTTGTGGGGTACTATGAGGGTCATTTAATAAGCCCTATAATAAAGCCCTATAGCTGGTAGTTGATTGTCGAAGTTATAAAGAGGCACTAGCTTCTTGATAACTTTGGTGGATCCACCGCCACTTCTAAATGTAAGACATCTTTCTTGCTGTCTTACATTCAGACCTTTTCTACACCTGAAACAGGTGTAGAAAATGGTAAATGAGACGGGCCATCCGGCCCATCCTCTTCTAACTGTTGGGCCAAAGTCTGCGTCTGAAATACACCTAATATGCAAATTCTAAGAAGAAGGGATACAATTGAGGTCTCTGCTCTGCCTCCGATACCACCAGGTGTAAGGCAGATATCCTATAAGTCAATGTTCGACCCTTTAAATAGGCCACACATGCTGGCTTATTTATAATCCAAGTCATGTCTCAAGGCTTATTTAAAGGGTCAACCATTGACTTATAGGATAGCTGGCTTATTTATAATCCAAGTCATGTCTCAAGGCTTATTTAACCCCTTGGCGACATTGGACGTACCGGTACGTCATGGGCGCGAGGTACTTAGCGCAACAGGGCGTACCGGTACGTCATGCATGTTAACCCCCGCTGCTCAGTGCAGCGGGGTTAACATGCTTTGATGGCGGCTGTTAGACACAGTCAGCCATCCATAGTGAAGGCCTCGGGGGGTGCCGTGCACCCCCCATAATGGCGATCGCTGTGAATGGCTGGTCTATTCAGACCAGCCATTCACAGCAGGCTCCGTGTACTCGGCGGGGATAGCGCTATTCTAGCGAATCCCCGCCGAGTGTCAGTATTTAGGGGGAGGTCAGGGTGTCCCCCCCGCCCCCTTGATTGGCGGTGGGCAGATGGGCGGCGGGGGGAGACTCGCAATGTGCGGGCGGCTGCCGCGAGTGCCGCCCGCAATAATCATTCAGGATGGCCGAGCGGTATTCAAGCAGAGTATCAGCATACAGCTGATACTCTGCTTGAAACTGCTGACATCGGTGCTGGCACCGATGTCAGCAGTTTAACCCCTTCAATGCCGCGGTCCGCTGTATGGAAGGGGTTAACAGGGAGGGAGCGCTCCCTCCCTCTCCCATCGGCGCTGGCAGCGCCGATGGTGTGGGCAGATGAGAGGGAGGAAGCTCCCTCTCCCTTCCATCGGGACGCTGCTCTGCTGTGGCAGCGTCCCGATGGTTACCATGGCAACCAGACGCTTTCGTCTGGCTTGCCATGGAAGCCTGTTCAAGCTCCTGCTAAAGGCAGGAGCTTGAACAGGCTATAAGAAAATACACTGCAGTACACTATACAGTGTACTGCAGTGTACTGTAAAATACCAGACCCACTGGTTCTTGAAGAACCAAGTGGATCTGAGTCAAGAAAGTGGAAAAAAAAAAAGTTAAAAAAAAAAGTTAAAAAATTAATTAAAAATAAAAAACCACACAATACATAAACATGTTAGGTATCGCCACATCCGTAACAACCCGCTCTATAAAAATATTACATGAGATAGCCCCCCAGGCGAATGCTGTAAAAAAAAAATAAAAAAAACTATGCCAAAATAGCCATTTTTTCCCTCTTCCCTCACAAAAAGTGTAATAGCAGGCGATCAAAAAGGCGTAATTACCCCAAAATGGTATCAATTCAACCGTCATCTTGTCCCGCAAAAACTGTACCCTACCTGAGACAATCGCCCGAAAACTGAAAAAAATATGACTCTCTGAAAATGGCAACACAAAAAAAATATTTTATTCTGTTCAAAATGCATCTAATGTGTAAAACTTTCCAACAATAAAAAAGTTGGACATATTGGGTATCGCTGCGTCCGTAACAACCTGCTCTATAAAAATATTACATGAGATGGCCCCCCAGGCGAATGCTGTAAAAATGTTTTTAAAAAAACTATGCCAAAATAGCCATTTTTTTCCCTCTTCCCTCACAAAAAGTGTAATAGCAGGCGATCAAAAAGGCGTATTTACCCCAAAATGGTACCAATGAAAACCTCACCTCATCCTGCAAAAAATAAGCCCCGACATAAGACAATAGCTCAAAAAAATAAAAATCAATGGCTCCCGCAAACCACTCCATCAAAATCTGTGTTGTAAAATCCATATGGCGCTCCTTCTGTTCTGAGTCCTGCCATGTACCCCCACAGCAGTTTACCACAACATATGGGGTGTTGCCGTATTCAGGAGAAAATGGGTAACAAATTATGGGGGGGCTTTTCTCCTGTTACCCCTTATGCAAATAAAAAAATTGGGGCTAAAGCAACATTTTATTGGAAGAAAAAAAATTTTCATTTTCACAGCCAAGTGTTTCCAAATTCCGTAAAATGCTTAGGGGGTCAAAGTGGTCAGTACCCCCCTTAATATATTCTTTGAAGGGTGTAGTTTCAAAAATGGGGTCACATTATGAGGGTTTCCACTGTAGGGGTACGTCAGGGTCTCTCAATTACAAAATGGTGCCTAAAAACTATTCTAGCAAATTTTGCCTCCAAAATCCGTATGGCGCTCCTTTCCTTCTGACCACTGCCACAAACCCATAGAGACGTTTACCACCACATATGGGGTATTTCTGTAAACTGCAGAATCAGAGCAATGTAAATTGAGGTTTAGTTTGCTGTTAACCCTTGCTATGTTGCAAGAAAAAAAATATTAACATGAATAATCTACGAAAAAAGTGAAATTTTGAAATTTCACCTCCATTTTCCATTAATTCTTGTGGAACACCTCAAGGGTTAACAAAGTTTGTAACAGCAGTTTTTTATAATTTGAGGGGTGTAGTTTCTAAAATGGGGTCATTTATGGTGGGTTTCATTATGTAAGCCCCTCAAAATCACTTTATATCTGCATTGGTGCTAAAAAAAATGGTTTTGGAAAATTTAGGTGAAAATTTGAAAAATGGCTTTTAAACTTCTAAGCTTCCTAACGTCTTAAAAAAGTAAAATGACGTTTACAAAATGATGCCAACATAAAGTAGACATATGGGGAATGTAAAATAATAACTATTTTTGGAGGTATTACGGTGTATTTTGAAAGTAGAGAAATTGAAATTTGGAAATTTGGAAATTTTTCAGAATTTTTGGTAAATTTGGGATTTTTTCATAAATAAGGGTGAAATATATTGACTCAAATTTATGACTGTCATGAAGCACAATGTGTCACGAGAAAACAATCTCAGAATGGCCTGGATAAGTAAAAGCGTTCCAAAGTTATTACCACATAAAGTGACACATGTCAGAATTCAAAAATTTGGCCCAGACATTAAGGCCAAAATGGGCTCTGTCCTCAAGGGGTTAAAGGGTCAACCATTGACTTATAGGATAGCTGCCTTACATCTGGTGGCATAAGAGGCAGAGCTTGTTAAGAACTCATTTGCAGCCCTTCTTTCCAGCTTTAACTTCTGCACATTAGCAAAAGCATTCTGACAAATAGCTGACAAAACAAGCCTCCCTTAGGCAGCCTGAATAAATTAGGACTGTATTACACCAATTTGTGTAAGATTGTTTGACAGATTTTCTAACCAATTATTGTTAATATGGCCGTTTACACACACAGATCTTTTGTTATACACACCAACTATTGGTCTGATTGGACAGAAATTGGTCAGATAATCTGTTGGGATAATACAGCCCTTACACAATGGCAACTCTATCTATCCCTCCAATGTTTAAACCCAGAAAACACAGGCAGATCCTGGCTGGGATCTTATATAATGCCTATGACATATCCACTGACAACAAAGCTGCACAGGTCCCAAAGCTCCCAGATCCGGCAGGACAGTCTGGGTTTATCACCACTGTCTCACTGTCCCAGGAAGTTGCCTGCATGTCCCTCTATGGACAGGCCAGGAGTTCTCTCCTTTTATACCTCTTCCTGTAATATTCTCTGATATCTGCAAAGCATACATGAGGTTTCTATAATCTTATAAACTTTGCTGGTACTGTGACCTATTGTTCCAGGTGTGATGTCCTCATTCTAGGGATGTGATGTTCTCCTTTTTGGGGTCATAAAAGTGGCCAACCTACTGCCAGTACACACACAGTAACAATGAATACTGTGTGTGTCTTCAGGTGAGGCCCAAGCCATAAAGGAGTCCTGTCATCCATTATGGCCCAGACCTCATTCCATGGCCGTGCTGTCTCCAGCAGGCATGATGCTGTGACATTGCCTGCTGGATTGAGTAGAAGAGTGATCGAGTCAAGGATCATCCTGAGCTTGTCTCTTTCTACTCATCTTAGCTGATGCAATTACTTCACTGAATCATGCCTGCTGGGAGAGAGGGGTATGCTCTGTTCATCGGAAGGAGGTATTACTGACTTTTATTCTATTTACACCACGTGGTGGCTTTCACTTATTTTACAAGGAGCACTACTGTGTGCGAGCATTAAGGAGGAGTACTACTGTATGGGGGCTTTAAGGGGGAGCATTACTGTGTGGGGACATTAAGGGGGAGCATTACTGTGTGGGGGCATTAAGGGAGCACTACTGTGAGGAAAGACTAAGTGAAAATAACTACTGTGTGGGGCACTACGAAGGCATAATTAGTCGGTGGGAGGTCTTTGGCAAGTGTGCAGCGTGGTCTTGACTATCAATGGAGGGTTATGGTGACGTTGTTCGTGATGGAGGGGGTTAGAAATTTGCTGTGAGCCCTGCCTTTATTATGCCCCTGAGAGAGGATCTGTTTTATGTGCAGGAGGTGGGCCAGGATCTCTAACTGGAATTATCATCTTGCTTGGCTCTCCTTCTGCATTATGAGCATTTTCAGAAGGGCAGCAACCCCTAATGTTGTGGTGGAAAACTGCAAGCATTAGGGTGGACACTGGGTGGAGATGTTTAGTGAAGCTTCAGTAGCTATGTTGCTGAAGCGTGTGTTTATGATTATACAAATTCTGTCAGGACACTGAGATGTAATGTCTGATCTAGAGTGTGATCTAGTATCACATATTTATTAGAGCCTAAGGGAACAAAATCTACTGTGTGAGGGCACAAAGGGGGTATAACTACTGTGTGGGGCACTAAGGAGGCATTCTATTTTGTGGAGACACTAAGGGGCATTCTACTGTAAGGGATCACTAAAAAGGGCATTCTCCTGTAAAGGCAACCTAAAAGGAGAATTCTACTGTAAGGGAGCATTAAAAGTGGCAGCCTACTATAAGGAGGCACTAAAGGGGGCATTCTACTTTAATGGGAGACTAAAAGGTGCATTTTATTTTAAGGGGGTACTAACGAGGACATTTTATTATGTGTGGGCACTAAATGTGGTATTCTTCTGTGTGGGGGCACTAAAAGGGGCATTCTACTGTATAGGGGCATGAAGGCATTCTACTGTGTGGGTGCAGTAGGGAGGCATAACTAATGTGTGGGGGCATTATACTGCAACGGTGTAAAGATAGCCATTGGGCAGCTTTAGAAGTGTAGTTTAGCGGGGTTTTTTTTTTTTTTTTTTTAATTGGGAGATATGCAGCTATGGTCTCTCATGATTGGCTGAGGCTTACTGCAAGTCATTTGGAGAAAGCCCCCGGTACAAGGTTATGTGATCCTCATTCTTAATCTTCTCATGTGCCATTTTGAGCAATTTGTACAGGACAAATTGAAAAACTAGATGCACTAGAAACCATGGTTTTTGGGAAATTGACTGTAAGCAGGGCCCTTATTCATATAGTTTGTTGAAATGTTCCTAAGTTTGTAACTACAGTATGTAATGTCTGATTTTATTTGTACATGTACCATCTGTATTGCAAAGTGCCACAGAATCTGTTTTCCACTAAGAGACACCACTCTGTGTTTTGCTAGCTTGATTCAATATTTGTTTATTCATCCAGCCAAGCATGCACCGTGTACAGATAATGCAATGTCAAGCTGTAATTATTAAAGCCTTTTGTCATGTAGACCCATGTGCACAGCACTCTCACATCGTGGAGTATGTGAAATATGTTAGCGCTATACAAATAAATATTACATAGACGTATGTTGTTTTTTTAAATAATTCCTATGTGACTGTTCATCTAAAGAAAAATTGAAATATGGTGAGCACTAAAGCACATATCCAGGGGTGCATGCTTAATGAGGCAGTGTGAGGCAATAGCCTCAGGAGGCACTATGCGATGGGTGGGAATTTAGCCTGTGGCCCTGCTCAGCACTGCAGACATCTGGCTATATGCAGGAAAGGAGAAAAAGGACCTTTGGAGATAATGTAATTTTAGGGTAATGGACCTTTGCTGATGTAAGCATCTCACATGATTGTTCATCTCACAGGTCCTTTTCCTTAACATTATCTTGAAGGTCCTCATGCCTTTAAAAGACTTCAGAGGAAAAAGGAGAATGTGCAGCCTGTAAGTAAATTTCTGTGTGCGTCTATCTGTGTGTGTGAGTATCTATCTGCTTGTTCTGTACATAGGGAAACGGCAAAGCACCAGGGTCTTCACTTCACAGTACCACTTCTCCTGTCCTGTATACTAGGAGTAATTCTCAGTATCTGCTCTTATTCTGTATATATGGGCATTGCACAGTAAAACTTCTCTTTTTCTGTATGCTGGGTGTAATCCTCACTACCTGCTCTTATTCTGTATATATGGACATTGCACAGTACCACTTTTCATGTCCTGTATACTGGATGTAATCCTCAGTATCTCCTCTTATTCTGTATGCAGTATATGGATGCTGCACAGTACCACTTCTCTTATCCTGTATGCTGAGTGTAATTCTCAGCATCTGCTCTTATTTTGTATATATAGACATTGCACAGTATCACGTCTCTCGTCCTGTATAGTGGGTGTAATTCTCAGTGTCTACTCTTATTCTGTATATATGGACACTGCACAGTAACACTTCTCCTGTCCTGTATACTGCGTGTAATTCTCAGTATCTGCTCTTAGTTTATATATATGGACAGTACCACTTCTCTTATCCTGTATACTGGGTGTAATTCTCACTCTCTGCTCTTATTCTGAATATAGTGGGAAATAGTGACCATAACATAATAACCTTCCAATTGTCATTCAAAAGAGCGTTTCTTCAGGGAGGAACAAAAATACCTAACTTCAAAAAAGCTAAATTTAGCCAACTAAGAGAGGCCATAGGCCTAACTAACTGGGACAAAGTCTTCAAAAATAAAAATACAGCCACAAAATGGGATATTTTTAAAAACATCCTAATATCTAATTGTGAGAGGTACATACCATATAGGAATAAAATAATAAGAAACAAGAAAAAACCAATGTGGATAAATAGAACTGTAAAGAAAGCAATAAATGACAAACAGAAAGCATTTAAATCACTAAAACAGGAGGGGAGCGAGAAAGCATTGAAAAACTATAAGGAAAAAAATAGAATATGTAAAAACAGCCAAACTAGAGACCGAGAGATTAATCGCCAAAGAAAGTAAAACTAACCCTAAAATGTTCTTTAATTATATAAATGGTAAAAAGTATAAACCTGAAGGTGTCGGCCCCTTACAGAGTAATGAGGGGGGAGTTGCAGAGAGCGATGAGGAGAAAGCAAAGCTACTAAATATCTTTTTCTCCACTGTATTCACTGAGGAAAATAAACTGTCAGATGAAATGCAGAATATAAAAGTAAATTCCCCATTAAAAGTGCCCTGTCTGACCCAGGAAGAAGTAGAGCTGCGTCTTAAAAAGATTAAAATAGACAAATCGCCAGGACCGGATGGCATACACCCCCGTATCCTAAGAGAATTAAGTAATGTCATCGCCAGACCCTTATTTCTGATATTTAAGGACTCTATACTGACAGGGAGTGTTCCACAGGATTGGCGCATAGCAAATGTGGTTCCAATATTCAAAAAGGGTCCAAAAACAGAGCCCGGGAACTATAGGCCGGTAAGTTTAACATCTGTCGTGGGTAAACTGTTTGAGGGTTTTCTAAGAGATGGTATCTTGGAGTACCTCAATGAAAATAAGCAAATTACTCCATATCAGCATGGCTTCATGAGGGATCGGTCATGTCAAACCAATTTAATCAGTTTCTATGAGGAGGTAAGTTCTAGACTAGACCGCAGCAAATCAATGGATGTCGTATATCTGGACTTCTCCAAAGCATTTGACACTGTACCACATAAAAGGTTAGTATATACGATGAGAATGCTTGGCCTGGGAGAAAATGTCTGTATGTGGGTAAGTAACTGGCTCAGTGATAGAAAACAGAGGGTGGTTATTAACGGTACATACTCAGATTGGGTCACTGTCACTAGTGGGGTACCACAGGGGTCAGTATTGGGCCCTATTCTCTTCAATATATTTATTAATGATCTTGTAGAAGGCTTGCACAGTAAAATATCAATTTTTGCAGATGACACTAAACTGTGTAAAGTAATTAACACAGAAGAGGACAGTACACTGCTACAGATGGATCTGGATAGACTGGAGGCTTGGGCAGAGAAGTGGCAGATGAGGTTTAACACTGACAAATGTAAAGTTATGCATATGGGAAGGAATAATGCAAGTCACCAGTACATACTAAATGGTAAAATATTGGGTAACTCTGACATAGAAAAGGACCTAGGAATTTTAGTGAACAGAAATCTAAGCTGCAGAAACCAGTGTCAGACAGCTGCTGCCAAGGCCAATAAGATAATGGGCTGCATCAAAAGAGGCATAGATGCCTGTCATGAGAACGTAGTCCTGCCACTTTACAAATCACTAGTCAGACCACACATGGAGTACTGTGTACAGTTCTGGGCTCCTGTGAACAAGGCAGACATAGCAGAGCTGGAGAGGGTTCAGAGGAGGGCAACTAAAGTAATAACTGGAATGGGTGGACTACAGTACCCAGAAAGATTATCAAAATTAGGCTTATTCACTTTAGAAAAAAGACGACTGAGGGGAGATCTAATAACTATGTATAAATATATCAGAGGTCAGTACAGAGATCTCTCCCACGATCTATTTATCCCCAGGACTGTGACTGTGACGAGGGGACATCCTCTGCGTCTGGAGGAAAGAAGGTTTGTACACAAACATAGAAGAGGATTCTTTACGGTAAGAGCAGTGAGACTATGGAACTCTCTGCCTCAGGAGGTGGTGATGGTAAGTTCACTAAAAGAGTTCAAGAGGGGCCTGGATGTATTTTTGGAGGGTAATAATATTACAGGTTATAGTTACTAGAGAGGGGTTGTTGATCCAGGGAGTAATTCTGATTGCCTGATTGGAGTCGGGAAGGAATTTTTTTCCCTAAAGTGGGGAAAACTGGCTTCTACCTCACAGGGTTTTTTTTGCCTTCCTCTGGATCAACTTGTAGGAAAACAGGCCGAACTGGATGGACAGATGTCTTTTTTTCGGCCTTATAAACTATGTTACTATGTTACTATATGGTAACTGCGCAGTACCACTTCTCCTGTGCTATATACTGGGTGGGTGTAATTCTCAGTATCTGATCTTATTCTGTATATATGGACGCTGAATAGTACCACTTCTCTTGTCCCCTATACTGGGTGTAATTCTCAGTAGCTACTCTTATTCTGTATATATGCACACTGCACAGTACCTCTTCTCTTGTCCTGTATACTGGGTGTAATTCTCAGTATTTGTTCTTACACTGTATTTATGGACAATGCACAGCATGGTTGTCAACCACTTGTAAAATTACAGTCCACAATCAGATGTTTTTTTCCTGCCCTCCATAGTGTCAGACAGAATAAAAACCCTCTCCTTGATTTATTTCCACTACGTACGGTATATGACAATACATGACCTGTACAGTGCAATCAGCTTTTTCTAGAGCCAGAGCTCTGAGGAAGGGATCTGAATTACATGGACTGGAGTTTTTTCACATAGTGCTGCCAGTTTCTTTTTCTATTGACTAGGCAAATACATTTTGGGATCTTTGAAATTCAAGGCATTATGTTGAGGGTGTGATGTGGTGTTGTAGTCTTTAACATAAGCCACGGGGAACATCAACCCTGGACAGGGGTCTGGTGTGTATTGGTTTTAATGATTGTACTGATTTTGTTTGTATTCTGTATTTACTCTGGGGGTTGTGTCTGAATACAATTTGGGATCTGGTCTGGTGTCTAAATTCATTTCGGAATGTGATAAAGGAGTTGTGATTAATACTTGTGTCCACAAATATTTCGACAGTATGTGATGGCAGTCAGTAAGGAAGACAAGGACAGTGAGCCCTCACAGGAACCACACCCGTTTTCCCTGCCTACTAGCAGTGCAAGCCATAGGTGGCAAGTCCACAACTGGTTTCAATGTATCAAATGCAGACAGAACTTCAGCAGACCAATAGAGAAGATCAGCCCCTTCCTGGTTAAATCAGTCAACTGGCAATAACAGAAACATTTTAATGAATTTCCTGTAATAATTAGCAAAGCCTAGAAACCTTTGAAGAGAAAGGTAGACCTGGCCAAATCAACAATGGCTTGTAGTGGGATCCATACAGAATTTTTGGGGAGACAAGATATAACCCAGGAAAGAGACTGACATTTGCTTAGTTTTGAAAACAACTTATGGTCCCTCAAATTTTGAAGGACTCTCCTTACATATAGGGATGAGCGAACCCATAGAAGTCCGGGTTTGCCGGGTTCAGGCAAACTTCAGGTCAAAGTTCAGGTTCCGGAACCCATTAAAGTCAATGGGGACCCGAACTTTAAGGTTATAACGGAAAATAATAACATTCTTAAGACAGAATGCTAAATAAAATGGCCATTCAGGGGTTAAAAATAATTAAAAATAACTCACCTCATCCACTTGATGAGGTGAGTTTAGAAGGTCCTTCTATCTTCATTCAGCAGGACCTGCGCTAACGCCACCGTGCTTACCACGTGGTGAGAGCGGTGATGTCATCGCAGGTCCTTTTGCAGGTCCTGCAGAAAGAAGAGAATACCGGCTGCACAATCAAGTGGATGAAGTGAGTTTTTCTTAAAATTATTTTTAACCGCTGAATGGCCATTTTATTTAGCCTTCTGTCTTAAGAATGCTATTATTTTCCATTATAACCATGTTATAATGGAAAATAATAAAATCACCCAAACCTGAATTTTTGTGAAAAAGTCTGGGTCCGGCTACCCGAACTCGCAAAGTTCGGTACGAATCCGAACTTTGCAGTTTGGATTCGCTCATCTCTACTCACATATAAAACATGAGACAGCCAATCCAAAGAAAACACTAAAATATCATCTAGATATACCACTAGAAACTGACCTAGGAACAATTGGAAAATATCATTAACTAGGTTATGAAATACTGCTGGGGCATCACAAGGTATTTTAAATGCCCTTCCGACGCATTGAACACAGTTTTCCATTTGTCCCCCTCCTTGATCCTGATCAAATTGTAGGCTTTTCTGAGGTCAATTTTGGAGAACCATTAAGCCCCGACAAATTGAATAAATAAATCAGGAATGAGAGGAAGGGGAAAAAAAGGAGACAGACAGTCTGATGTTTCCTTTTATATAGTCTGTCATAGCCTGTCTTTCAGGCCCAGAAAGGTTGAAAATCCTTTGGGAGGTTTAGCATCAGGGACCAGCTCAATGGCACAATCGTATTCCCGTTGCAAAGGTAAAGCTTCAGAAACCTCCTTGGAGAATACAGGGATAGGACCCTCTTCCAGATTGAGGACAGTGAACTGAACAGACAAGCAATGATTAGAGCACCGAGGACCCCATTTTGTTAATTCTCCAAAACGTCAATTAAAGACTGGACAATGTTTTCTCAACCAGGGTAAACCCAAAATCACATCAGCAGGTTATTCATGACATATAACATGCATTTTTACGAATGAATAGACCCAACTGTCATAACCAAATCAATCGTTTGATATTCAATAGACCCCCTGGCTAATGAAGTGGCATCCATCCCGGAAAGGGGAATGGGTTCAGGTAATTTACAGACCACGAGACCCAAAGCAGTGAGGATAAATTAACTGGCATGAGAACTCTATCATATCTTTTGGGAAATACAGTACCTGTGCATCTGAGTGACCTCCCCAATTATCACTCAGACTCCTAAGTTTTCCACCTTTGGTCTGAGCAGGGCTGCCGCAGTAGAAGCACAGTCCTTTCCATAAGGAGATGTTCCTTCCGCTGCTAAGAGGACATGGCACTGACTTGCATGGATTCCTCGGACTCCTCAGGGGCCTTGGACACAAAGGGTTTAGGGACAGAGTAAAGAGAAGAGGGACGGACATAAAAAGATCTCTCCCACTTACTTTCTTTAAAGGGGTTGTCTCAGGGGGCGGAGCCTGACTGCCGTGCATGAAGGAGGCTTAAGCGAGAGCTCTCTCTTCACTAACCCGTGCCCACCGCTATACTTCGCTCCAAGGCAGCTGAAAATGGTGAAGATTGGCAGAGACAAGTCCAGGGACCCTCCAGATACTCCGAGGAGGAAGAAAAATCAAATGGAGATGGACAAATTTTGGAGAAATAAACTCACGCTGTCTCCCCCGCGCGCGGCCAAGATGGCGCTGGCTGAGGCGCAGCAAGACTCTGATGAAGGTGAGGGCGCGGCGGCTGGAGAAGCAGACTACTCCACGACCCGAGACCAAATGGATGAATCCCCTCTTACAAAGGGCTTTTTTCAAAATGCGTTGGCCACTGCACTGGCCCCCATAATGAAAGAACTTGTGGACATTAAAACAGAATTGCGCTCGACGGGGCACAGGGTGGAAACCCTAGAAAATAATCAGGCTATGCTGACATCACATGGTCAAGCGGTGGCAAAAACCTTAGCTCTCCACAGTGACTCCATAAACCAAACCTATCTGCTTATAGAGGACCAGGAAAACCGCAGCAGGCGTAAAAATGTCCGGTTCAGAAACCTACCTGAATCCATACAACATAATGACCTGTCTACCGTGGCTGTTAACATCTTTGGGTCACTACTGGGAGAGGACAGGGCCCAACGTATAGTTATCGAACGGATCCATAGATCCCTCAGGCCGCCTCCAAAGCAGGGAGAACCGCCAAGAGACGTCATTTGCGGACTACTGAGCTACCAAGACACCGCGGCCATATTGCGGGCCGCCAGGGAGCAGAAAGACGTTTCATATGAATCAGTGGCTATCCAACTATTTCAAGATCTGTCGCCATCTACTCTAGCCAGGCGCCGCGCTCTCAGACCACTTACAGAACATCTGAGAAACAGCAACATCATGTTTAAGTGGCTGTTCCCTTTTGGACTTCAGTTCTCCAAGAATGGCAAAAGAGTCATGATTAGGGCTCCGGAAGACCTGGAAGCCGCATGGTCTGCCCTGGATATTCAGCCAATACAGATTGAATTCTGGGCCCCTTTGTCCTCACCCGCGAGAAAACTACCAACCCTGCCGCGGATGGAGCCCTGGTCGACGGTGGTCAAGCACAAGTCTCCTAAGCAAAGGAAAACTTAGGAGTGAGATGCCCTGGTGCTCCTAGAAATGTAGCGTCTCTCTTGATCTTCATTGTCCCTCTATCGCCCTTTGCAGAGACTCACAGTTGCTATTGAAGATCTACGCCTAATGGGTCCTGGATGGGTGAGATGGGACATTTTATCGGGGTGGTCGCTGGGTGAGGGGATAAGTCCTTTCCGTTCACTCCGCGGCCATACCCATACAGTTATTTCAGTCTGCTTTGGACTTTATTGTTCAGAAGTCATAAGTGGACATTTTGCGTTCTTTCTCTTTTTAGGATAGCGGTTCTCTACTATTATTTGCTTATGCACAATGCGTATTTACTTCCTATTGGATTTAATGCATATTAGTAAGTGCAGTTTTGCCTTATATGTCTCTGGTGGGCACGGGGAGGTACCCGTTGGTTGGGATGACTCCACAACAACTTATTACCCCCCATGCTAATGCGAGCTTTTTTCTTGCGTTTTTCCTGCACCTGTGCATTATGGCTCAACTTCAAACTCTACCCAGTGTATTTTACACTATAATGTTTTATTTATGTTCACTGTTTTTGTCTCCTATTACCCCTCTCTTGGTTTCCAGGGAAGTCCTACACTTCAAGGGTTGCATAGATACGGCTACTGATCTACACACGTATTTTCCCCAATATGGCGAAATTGCAGATTACCACTTTTAATGTAAGGGGCCTCAACACCCCTCAAAAGCGGTCACAGGTATTTACCCTGTTAAAAAAAGCTAGAACAGATGTATGTTTCCTGCAAGAAACTCACTTCAAAGAAAATAAGGTACCCGTCCTCTCTAAATCTTGTTTTGCACACTGGTTCCATAGTACATATCAATCAGCATCCAGGGGGACTACAATTGCAATCTCTAGACACGTACCTTTTGAATTGATAGTACAACAAAATGACCCTAATGGCAGATTCATCTTTGTGAAGGGGAAAATTGGGAATAGGGTAGTCACTCTAGCCAACCTATACGCCCCTAATTCACACCAACCCAGATGGATTAAAAGCACCTTGAGGAAATTGGGGATGTTCTTGGAAGGCATTCTAATAGTTGGAGGGGACCTGAATGTTGTGTTGGATCCATCCTTAGACTCCTCCTCTAGAACGTCAGCACAATCCCAGAAAGCCTTGGGAGACATTCACAGTTCTCTTAGGGAATTGTCCCTAGTGGATACTTGGAGATCTACACATGCATTAGAAAGGGACTTCACATACTTCTCCTCGGTACACCAATCCTTCCAAAGACTAGATTACTTGTTTATCTCAGAAAGTGGCCTTCCCACACTAAGGGATACACAAATTGGTCCAATAACAATTTCAGACCATGCCCCAGTATCAGCCTCGCTTTCATTTTCTGATCTCCCCCAAAAGGAATGGAGGTGGCGATTAAATGAAACTTTACTGGACACAACAAATAATGTTACCTCCATTTCTGAGAAATTAGTTTGGTACTTTAAGGAAAATTCCCCAAATGATACCTCCCCCTCCATTGTTTGGGAAGCCCACAAAGCCCTTATTAGGGGAGAATTTATAGCTATGGGTACAAGGATCAAAAAAGCACGCCAAAAACAGTTAAACTCATTGCTGACACAAATCTCTACAATAGAGACACTGCACAAAAGATCTGCTGTAGCTTCTGCCCAAAGAGACCTATTAGATCTCAGACAACAACTTAGGGAACTCCTCAATATAAAGTGCGCCAAGGCCTACCAATATGCTAAATTTAGACACTACGCCCACGGGGATAAAGGGAATAAAACAATGACTAAACTCCTAAAAAAAGAAACCGATATGTTATTCATTAAAAATATAAAAAACAAAACTGGTGTCACGGTCAGATCCACAAAGGACATCGCGAAGGCCTTTTGCGATTTTTACCACTCCCTATATAATCTCCAATCAAGCGACTCCACCCCGAATTCTGAGCTAGGGACTAAAATGGATGAATTCCTTAATTCAATCCAATTACCCAGAGCCACAGACACGGATTGCGAGAAGCTCCTGGCTCCAGTCACTGAGGAGGAAGTGAAAAATGTAATTAACTCTCTCCCCTATGGCAAATCCCCGGGACCAGACGGTCTTCCTGTGGGATATTATAAGAAAATGCTCCATACTTTACTCCCCCACTTTACATCTTGGTGCACGGCACTGATGAATGGTTCCAAATTACCCCCCCAGTCATTGGAGGCTACCATAACTGTATTGCCTAAAGAAGGTAAGGACCTGTCGGATTGTGGAGGATACCGCCCAATCTCATTATTAAATGTAGACATAAAAATATGGGCGAAGATACTAGCTCAGAGATTGAATGCGCTCACCCCATCCTTGGTGCATCCAGATCAGGCGGGTTTCGTGGGGGGGAGAGAGGGCAACCTACACTCATGCAGAGTCATAAATGCAGTACATTATGCCCAATTGAAAAAAACTCCATTGGTCCTTCTCGGCACAGATGCCGAGAAGGCCTTTGATCGAATCAACTGGCAATACATGGCGAAAGCCCTGGAGAAATTTGGAATACCACCTCAATTCATAACAGCAGTATTGTCTTTATATGATAACCCCAGCGCAAGGATTAGAGTCAATGGAACGTTATCTGACTCTTTTTCTATAGGAAATGGCACGAGACAGGGATGCCCTCTCTCCCCGACACTATTTATTCTAGTAATGGAAACCCTACTACAGAAAATTAGGGAGGACGAGGACATAAGGGGTGTGCGCATGCAGTCACATGTTCACAAATGTGCCGCCTTCGCGGATGATCTACTTCTCCTCTTGACCAATCCAGAGACAGCCTTCCCGAAAATCCTTTCCCTTTTTCACCAATTTGGCACTATATCAAACTTTAAAGTCAATTACCATAAATCTGAAGCACTTAATATCACCCTCCCGAGGAAGAAACTGATCCCTCTGCAAGCCCAGTTTCCATTTAAATGGCAACAAATGGGTCTAAAATACCTGGGTATTCAACTGACGAGTAAGACACAACTATTATATAGGGAAAATTATCTCCCCCTCCTAAGGAAATTGTCATCCCAACTACACTCTCTTACACTGCCTTTTGTCTCATGGATGGGTAGGAAAAATATATTACAGACCTACATTATGCCTAAACTACTTTATACTATGCAAATGGTCCCCATACACCTACCCAACACCTTTTTCACACAGGTGCAGTCACTCTTTACGAAATTCTTGTGGAAGGGCAGAAAGCCAAGGATAGCTTATGAGCGCTTATCTATGGTAAGAGCTAAGGGAGGGTTTGGTCTTCCGAATATCAAAGCATACTATAAGGCCATACAAATGAGAAGATGGCTTCAGTTATGCTATCCAAAATTTCGGGTACTCGGCTCAGACATAGAACTATCAGTTTTGTCCGCCTCTCACATGGCTGGACTGTGGGGGATTGACACTCCTGCTCCTCAGTTTACCGGCCTAACAAGAGGTATAGCTTTGGGCCTTCGACAATTACTATCTGACACGTCCTTCCTGCCCATGCCCTCCAAGGTTATGCCAGCTAGACTGATACCCTTCTTAATTAATCCCAAATTAACAGGTAGCCATGACTATTGGGAACACCTTGACCACCTCTCTTTAGGGGAATTTCTAAAGGCTACATGTTCTACAGAAAAGTTGGAGGAGTTTAGCTCCACAGTTTTGAGAGACGGAGATTTTCTGGGGAAAGTAGACCTACACAAAATACACTCGGTAGTATCATCTAAATATTCGAAGTTCGGTCCTGAGACCTGGTGGGAAACATTGCTATCCAAAAATTCCATACCTCCACATGCCATCTCGTTACTATATAAATATACTCTATCCCTTCAATGCACAGGGACACCGGCCTATATTCGAATATGGGAAAGGGACATGGGAAGAACGTTCACGGAAGCAGAGATTACTCAAATACACTTAAGATCTCATGGTTTCTCACGCTGTGTTCGTATACAAGAACATTCCTACAAAACTATGCTCAGATGGTACAAAGATCCCATGCAGCTGTTTAAATTGGGCCTTAGGTCGACAGACTCCTGTTGGCGGTGTGGAGGTGACCAAGGAAGCTTGTATCACATTATGTGGACTTGTCCACTTATCCAATCTTACTGGAAACAAGTCGAAAAAAGTATTAACGCTATTTGCAAGACAGCAATACAGCTGCAACCGGAGTCAGTACTTTTGTGGCTTCTATCACTTACTTGGAGCCCATCGAGGTCTGATCTCCCTACGCTACTAGTGCAGGCAGCCAGGCTACTGATACCCCTTAAATGGCTAGATACTAGCCCCCCGACTATGCAAATGTGGAAGGATAGAGTAGATCAGATATACTTGTTGGAGGAACTGGTGAGCTGGGAATCAAGGACCCATGCTAAATTCTTAGATCTATGGAATCCATGGAGGACGGCCAAAAATATCATATAACACAAACAAGCCCTAGCTACCCTCTGTCGATTCTCTACTGAATCTCCCAGGGACCCAATTACTGCACTTGGAATCCCTTGTACCTGTGTTGTGTCGCCTGGCTGCTTACACACCTCATGCTAAACTACGAGCCTATGACCCGTGCATTTCTGATTTGATGTATCATTTGTAATAACATTCCTTGACCCTGGTGGTCATGCCAGACCTTTGAAGTATTTCATTTCAGATAATTTTCTTATGAGTGTATCTTACGCTTACCCTGGAACTCATTTTAGTCCCTTGTTAAATTCCACAATATGTTTGTTTTGTGATGTATCATCCTATGTCCCTAATGACTCTCCTTTATACTTCACGCCATTCCTACCACCCCCCCCTTCCCTCCCCTACCTCCCTCTCCTACCCCTCCTCATTCCACCCTACCCATTCCTCCCCCCCCCTTACTTTCTCAATCTGTGCCTTATATTTTATGCATCTTGTTCTTTGTATATGTCATTTTATTGAAAATAAAAAAATAATTTGGTTAAAAAAAAAAGGGGTTGTCTCACTTTAGTAAGTGGCATTTATCATGTAGGGAAATTTAAAACAAGCCCCTTACTAATGTATTGTGATTGTCCATATTGCTTCCCTTGCTGTCTGGATTAATTTTTCTATCACATTATACACTGCTCATTTCCATGGTTACAGACCACCCTGCAATCCAACAGTGGTGGTCGTGCTTGCACAATATAGAAAAAAGCACCAGCCTAAATGTGCTCCCATGGTCCCAGCCACCAGAGAGGCTGATGCTTTTTCCTATAGTGTGCAAGCATGACCACCACTGATGGATTGCAGGGTGGTCTGTAACCATGGAAACAAGCAGTGTATAATGTGATGGAAAAATGAATCCAGCCAGCAAAGGAAGCAATAAGGTCAATCACAATACGTTAGTAAGTGGCTTGTATTAACTTTCTCTACATGATAATTGTCACTTGCTGAAGTGAGACAACCCCTTTAAGACATCAGTCAAGTCAAACAGCTAAAGATATAGCCTCATCAAGGGAACCTGGGGTAGGATGGATAACCAGAAGATCTTTTAGCATGTCAGAAAGACTTAATATAAATTGTGTTTTAAGAGCTGGGTCGTTTCAACACAGGCAGTACACCAGTTGTGGAATTCTGAACAGTTCTCTTCCACAGGTTGTCTGCCCTGGCGATAAAAGCTGGCTGTCCGCATAAGGACAACTAGCAAGGAAAAAAATTGCTCCACAGAAAATAATTCAGGAGAATTAGGTGTTAAGGAAAATGCCCACTCCTGCAGATCCTCCTGAAGTAGAGACATAATGATGCCCACCTTCTGAACTTCTGTCCCCGATGAGTGAGGCCTAAGGCATAAATACAGTTTGTAGCTCTCCTGAAATGTAACAACATTTTTATGATCACCAGTGAAACGGTCAGGGATTTGTACTTTAGGTTCTACTGGTGTTGGAGCTGGAATGACCAAGGCATGGGACTCTTGCTACTAAACCCGCTCTGCCAAGTCCTGAACTAATTGGGCAATACCCTCCATCGAGAGGCTAATGCTGCCATGCTGTCCAAAAGGTGCAAGTCAGATGACATACAGAAACGAAAACAACACGAAAGCAGAGTCGAACAGAAACGAGTCGGAACCAGGCAGACGATACAGTACCAAAATAAGAGATGGAGGATAGTCAAATAGCCAAGCCAAGATTAGAACCAGATGGAAAACACAGCACCAAATCACAAGACAGAGAGCAGTAAAATAGCCAAGCTGAGATCAGAACCAGATGGGAAATACAGTAAAGTCATGAGGCAGAGAGTGGTGAAAAAGCAGCCTAGGTCAAATATACGAACAATCCAAAAACACACAGAGAACCTGCACTCTATTGCTAGGGAAATAATCATGTCACGGGGGGGCGTGGCCTGGCAGCACGTCTCACCCAGCCAGAGACTGCAGCACTTGAGCCCGAATAGGAAAGCTTGTGACACAGTGACAAAACTTTGGCATTTTAGCTGTTTTGTTTTTGTTTTTTTGGCATTTTAGCTGTTTGCCAAAAAGATACAATACAAAGCTTTGATATGAGGGTATTCATGTCCTAATTGGAGGAAGGTTTAATAATTACAGCTCTTTAATATGTAGCTACCTCTTTTTCAAGGGACTAAAGGTAATTGGAGAATTATATCAAACATTATTTAATGGACGTTATGCAGGTAAAAGGTCTGGAGTTGATTCCAGGTATGGCATTTGCATTTGGAAGATGTTCCTATGAACCCAAAACATGCAGTCAAAGGATCTTTCAATGGATGTGAAACAGACCATCATTCATCTGAAAAAAATAAGAAATCCATCAGAGATAGAGGAAATATTAGGAGTGGCCAAATGAACGGTTTGGTACACTCTGGTTAAAAAAGAGTACACCTGTGACCTTAGGAACTCAAAAACACCTGGACATCTATGGAAGACAACAGTGGTGGATGATCACAGAATCCTTTCCATGGTGAAGAAAAACATCTTCACAACATCCACCCAAGTGAAGAACACTCTCCTGGAAGTAGGTGCACTCTCCTGGAAGTAGTATCTAAGTCTACTATAAAGAGAAGACTTCATTAGAGTAAATACAGAGGCTTCACCACAAGGTGCAAACCATTAATCACCCTCAAAAATAAAAAGACCAGATTAGACTTTGCCAAAAAACAAAGATGAAACTAAGATTGATCTGTATAAATGATGTGAAGAAGAAAGTATGGAGAAGGCTCATGATCAGCTCATGATCCAAAGCACACCACATCCTCTGTAAAACATGGTGGAGGCAGTGTGATGTCATGGATATGCATGGCTTCCAATGGCACTGGGTCACTAGTGTTTATTGATGATTTAATGTGACTGAAGACAGAAGTAGCCGGATGAATTCTGAAGTGAACAGGGATATACTTTCTGCTCAGATTCAACCAAATGCAGCAAGGTTGATTGGATGACGCAAAAGCAACTCATGATTTTTTTTAAGGCAAATAAGTGGAATATTCTGCAATGATCAATCACCAGATCACAACCTGATCAAGCAATTATTATCTCTGCTTAAGACAAAACTGAAGACAGCTGCAGGAGGAAACCCAGCATTTGGTGATGTCCATGGGTTCCAGACTTTATGTAGGCGGTCATTGCCTGTAAAGGATTCTATACAATGTATTAAAAAATTACATTTTATTTATGGTAATGTTAATTTGTTCAATTACTTTTGAGCACATGAAATGAGGAGGCTTTGTAAAAAAAAATGATTGCAATCCCTAAATCAGGGGCGTAGCTATAGGGGAAGCAGGGGAAGCAGCTGCTTTGGGGCCCAGACCCCCAAAGGGGCCCCCTCAGGAGGAAGACTAAAAGATTTTATTGTCAGGGCCCCCTCAACTGTCGTGCCTTGTCTGAGAACTCAATCTTGACTAACCACAGGAGTGGGGGTTGCAAAGAAGTTGCTGGAAGGGGGGCCCCGTTCAAAAATTTGCTGTGGGACCCAGTCAGTTGTAGTTACGCCACTGCCCTAAATGTTTCACAGGATACTTTTGTTCAACCCCTTGAATTAAACCTGAAAATCTACACTTCATTTGCATCTCAGTTGTTTCATTTCAGAGCCTAAATCATGAAGAATGTGTCACTGTCCAAATATTTCTGGACCTAACTGTATATGTACAGATGCAAAACTTGATGATTAACTCGTTAAGTAAAGAATGGCATTTGTTATCTTTCCCTTTTAGGGTATCTTATAGGGTATACCAGGGCAGGTTCGGGGACAGGGTACCCCCACCATCAGGGGGTAATCCCTGGGCTAAGGGCATAACCCTAGGGCCTTTAGGGTCAGTCCCCCGTCCCGTCCTTTTTCTTATACATATGGAACTTTATGATATTAGCTATTTAGTTTTTTATAGGAATCATTAAAAGTAAATTTTTAGGAGCTATGCTTTCCCTTTAAATTTATTGTCTTTTTGCGTTCTCCCTTACTATTACTCATGGTTGTCTGTAAGGCTCCCTGGGAACCAAGGATTGGAGCAGCAGACAACGCTGGAGTCTGAGGAGATGAGTAACCACCGAACACTTGACTCATTGCATTCTATAGTAGCTTTGGCAGATCCACTGCCAGATATAGGGGTTATTAAGACCTCCGTCTAAAACGCCGGTCTTAATAAATAATACACAGTGAAAGTTTTTGGGGTTTTGCCATGAACCTTTTCCCAAATCTGACCACTGATTTTACACTTTGCATTGCAAAGTATGAAATCTAAGGCCAGATCTTAAGCGACATTCTCCAACATATATAGCATTTGCTATGAAATTTCTGACATGGACAAGTCTACGGCATTGGCAGGCTTGGCAGGCCCTGCACATACTGTAAACTGACATTTCCTAATTTCTGCAGTTCAGTTGTCAGATTAGACTATGAGCAGTGGGTAAAACTTCCAATGGCAAAACATACCGTATTTTTCGCTTTATAAGACGCACCTTTTCCCCCCCAAAAGTAGTGGAAAATTGCTGTGCGTCTTATAAAGCGAATACAAGTGAGCACTTCCATTATGGAAGCGCTCACTAGTATATATTAGATGCCAGGACCCCCATCAGACCATAGATCAGCCCACCCAGCCCCATAAGGATAAAATAAAAAACGTTCTCATCTCTCTTGCGCCGCGGCTCCTCTCCGGGTCCGGCGCTCCTCTGTCTTCTCCGGGCCGGCTCCGCACTGTCCTGACCACGTACAGTGTCAGGACGTAGTGCGCGCACTATGACCTGACACTGCACGCAGTCAGGTGACAGTGCAGCGCCGGCAGGAGAAGACAGAGGAGTGCCGGACCCGGAGCAGAGCCGCGGCGCAGGAGAGGTGAAAGTTTTTTTATTTTATTCACAGTCGTCTAATATGGGGGCTGATGGGCTGATCTGAGGTCTGATGGGGGCAGAGTGGGCTGATATGGGGCACAGTGGGGTGATATGGAGGCTGATCTGAGGTCTGATGCGGGCACAGTGGGCTGATATGGGAGCATAGTGGGCTGATCTGAGGTCTGATGGGGGCAGAGTGGGCTGATATGGGGGCACAGTGTGGTGATATGGGGGCTGATCTGAGGTCTGATGGGGGCACAGTGAGCTGATATGGGGGCATAATGGGCTGATCTGAGGTCTGATGGGGGCAGAGTGGGCTGATGTGGGGACACAGCGGGGTGATATGCCCGTACCCGTATACTGCCGGGTACTTATATTGTAACGTCAGGACCAATGACAGGTCCTCTTTATGCTTTATGCCTTTTGGAGATCATTTCATTTTCAACTTACTTAACTATTTATAGTAACAATAATTCTGAACAGGGGTACCCAAACTTTTGGATGCCACTGTAAGAATGGTATTATTGCTGTAAAATGTTTTTGCTACAACTGAATGTTATCTTGCAATAAAATAAAATGGTTTTAATAATGGCATTATTCACGTAAAATGCTTTTACTATAACTACTAGTGTTGAGCGAGCACCTCTGTGCTCGTATGCTCGGGTGCTCTGGCCGAGCACTAGGGGTTGGGACTAAACCAGGCACCCCCCGCTTGGAAGAGGGGAGGGTGTCTGGTTAATAGAAAAAGGTCAGAATCGCGACTTCTCCTCTTTTACTCCTTTCACTCGTAAAAGTATGCTAATTAACTGAATTTGTACGCATTAGCGCACAAATTCGTACGCATTAGCAGACAAATTCATACGCATTATCGTACAAATCAACATTACAGTGCGGGGAAGAGACTCGAGCATTGCGAGTTCGGCCGAGCATGTTCGCTCAACACTAATCGTGCAGTAATATGCAACTCATTTAATAACATGGGTATAATATTGGCATTCTTAAAATGCTTTTGTTATAACTGAATATTATCTTGTATCATGTTTAACATTGGTCAGTGATAGCGAACCTTTTACAGACGAAGTGCCCAAACTGCAACCCAAAATCCACTTATTCATCGCAAAGTGCCAACATGGCAATTTACTCTGAATACTACAGTCCAATATAGTATATCTTCCACGTACTTTATCATTTACCTATGGTATAATAGCCTGCCTACATTCAGTGTGCTGCCTGTGCCATTCATAGCGCCCCCTGCGCTGATGAATGGCAGGAAAAGTCTTAGGCATATTGGTACACCATAGACGTTTTGCATGGTGCAGGTGCCCATAGAGAGGACTCTGAGTGCCACCTCTGGCAGACGTGCCATAGGTTCGCCACCACTGAACTATGCGGTGCTGAACGAATCGAATTAAAATATATTGCCTCCATGTAGGCAAAATTTGTTTCACCAGAAGTCGTGCGTGACTTCAGTGCATTAATTCGGTAATCACATCTGTATCTTTAAAAACATTTTTAAATAGCAATCTGAAGTCGATTTTGGTACCGAGGTACCAGCTGTTACCAAAGCCTGATCTCTGATCCGAAGCTCGATTCGCTCAACTCTAAACATAGATACAATAATGGCGTTATTGCTGTAAAATCCATTGTTCTAAAAATGCCTTTGTTAAAACTGAGCATTATCTTGAAATAAGTGTAGAATAATATGGTTATTGTCGTAAAATGCTTTTGCATGAAACATGTTTAACAACACGAGTATAATAATAGTGGTATTACCATTAAAAACTTTTGTAATAGTTGAACGTTATCTTGTAATAATATACAACACATTAATTAACACAGGTATATCCAGGGCATTATTGCTGTAAAATTCTTTTGCTATTACTGAACTTATCTTGCAATAATATGCAACATGTTTAACCCCTTTCCGACCAGCGGCATACATGTACGGCGCTGCGGGAAGTGACTTCCCGCCCAGGGCCGTACTAGTACAGCGCGCTGATCGGGCGGGTGCAGTAGCTGCGCCCGCCCGATCAGCTGCGGGGGACCGGCTGTGCCCAGTAGCCGGACCCCTGCTGTGTACGCCCGCATCGGTGAAAACACCGATGTGGGCGTATTAACCCTCGATGTGCGATGCGGGCGGGAGGAAGGAGAGTCCATCGGGTCCCCGCGCTGCTGTGACGGGCACCCGATGGCTTGGATAGCAGCCCGATGCCTTCCTTAGGCATCGTGGCTGCTATCCCTGCGTGCCTGTGCGATCCAGCCCCCTGGATCGCACAGGAAGGAGGCTGTAAGTGTATTACATCCAGTGCATTACAATTCAAGAGTATTGTAATGCATTGTAAAGGGGATCAGACCTCCAAAAGTTAAATAAAGTGAAAAAAAAACGTGAAAAAAAAGTTTTACAAAAAATAAAAGTTTCAAGTAAAAAAAAACAAAAACACACTTTTCCCAAAATAAAGTTTAAAAAAATTGTAAAAAAAAAAGGGGAAAAAAGAAAAGTATACATATTAGGTATCGCCGTATCCGTATCGACCGGCTCTAACAGCCATTTTTTGGTCACCTTCCCTCACAGAAAGTGTAATAGCAGGTGATCAAAAAGGCGTATTCAACCCAAAATGGTACCAAACCGTCATCTTATCCCGCAAAAATGATACCCTACCTGAGACAATCGCCCGAAAAATTTAAAAAATATGGCTCTCAGAAAATGGCAACACAAAAAAAGATTTTATTCTGTTCAAAAATAAATCTAATGTGTAAAACTTTCCAAAAATAAAAATATTAGACATATTGGGTATCGCCACGTCCATAACAACCTGCTCTTAGAGCAGGGTGATATGGCCAAAAAAAAAAATCTCTATTTTTTAAAAATTTTGGACGATTCACGATTTAAATCTCGATTTTCTTATGTTATTAAAAATATAAAAAAATAAATAAAAAAGCCTACTGTGCCCCCATCAGACCTCACATCAGCCCACTGTGCCCCCACCAGACCTCACATCAGCCCACTATACCCCCCATCAGACCTCAGATCAGCCCACTGTGCCCTCATCAGACCTCAGATCAGCCCATTATGCCCCATCAGACCCCACATCAGCCCAGTGTGCCCCCATCAGACCTCAGATCAGCCCACAGTGCCCCCATCAGACCTCAGATCAGCCCACTGTGCCCTCATCAGACCTCAGATAAGCCCATTGTGCCCATCAGAGCTCAGATCAGCCCATTATGCCCCATTAGACCCCACATCAGCCCATTGTGCCCCATCAGACCCCACATCAGCCCAGTGTGCCCCCATCAGACCTCAGATCAGCCCACAGTGCCCCCATCAGACCTCAGATCAGCCCACAGTAGTTCCCCCTTCAGACCTCAGATCAGCCCACAGTAGTGCCCCCTTGAGACCTCAGATTAGCCCACAGTAGTGCCCCCTTCAGACCTCAGATCAGCCCACAGTAGTGCCCCCTTCAGACCTCAGATTAGCCCACAGTAGTGCCCCCTTGAGACCTCAGATTAGACCACAGTATTGCCCCTTTGAAACCTCAGATTAGCCCACAGTAGTGCCCCTTCAGACCTCAGAACAGCCCACAGTAGTGCCCCCTTGAAACCTCAGATTAGCCCACTGTGCCCCCTTCAGCCCTCAGAACAGCCCACTAGGCCACCATAAGAATAAAATAGAAAAATCTCTCACTTGTCCTGCGCCGCGGCTCCGCTCCAGGTCCGGCGCTCCTCAGTCTTCTTCTCCCGGCGCTGCACTGTCACCTGACTGCGTGCAGCGTCAGGTCAGAGTGCGCGCACTACGTCCTGACGCTGTAGGCGGTCAGGACAGTGCAGCGCGGCCCCGTAGAAGAAGAGGAGCGCCGGACACCGGAGCGGAGCCACGGCGCAGGACAGGTGAGAGATTTTTTTTATTTTATCTGGCGGGCGCCATTTTAGGAAAATCGAGTTCACGATTTTCCTAAAAAATAAAATTGTGAGGCTTTCAATTGGCGAATTAATCGAATTAATTCGATTAATCGCCCAGCCCTACCTGCTCTATAAAAATGTTACATGAGATGGCCCCCCAGGTGAATGCTGCAAAAATTAAAAAAAAAAAACTATGCAAAAACAACCATTTTTATTCCCTTTTGCCTCACAAAAAGTGTAATAGCAGGCGATCAAAAAGGCGTATTTAACCCAAAATAGTACCAATCAAACCATCATCTTGTCCCGCAACAGTGATAGCCTACCTGAGACAATCGCCCAAAAAATTAAAAAAATATGGCTCTCAGAAAATAGCAACACAAAAAAGATTTTATTCTGTTCAAAAATAAATCTAATGTGTAAAATTGAATAAAAATAAAAATGGTAGACATATTGGGTATCGCCGCATCCGTAACAACCTGCTCTATAAAAATATTACATGATTTGCCCCCTCAGGTGAATGCTGTAAAAAAAATTAAAAAAAAAACTATGCCAAAACAGCTATTTCTTTTCACCTTGACTCACAAAAAGTGTAATACCAAGCAATCAAAAAGTCTTATGTACCCCAAAATGGTACCAATAAAAACTTTACTTCATCCCGCAAAAAATGAGCCCCCACATAAGATAATAACTCAAAAAAAATAAAAATCAATGGCTCCTGCAAACCAATCCGTCAAAATCTGTGCTGCAAAATCCATATGGCGCTCCTTCTGTTCTGAGTCCTGCCATGTGCCCCCACAGCAGTTTACCACCACATATGGGGTGTTGCCGTATTCAGGAGAAAATGGGTAAGAAATTATGAGGTGATTTTCTCCTGTTACCCCTTGTGAAAATGAAAAATTTGGGGCTAAAGCAATATTTTATTGGAAGAAATGAAACTTTTCATTTTCACAGCCAAGTGTTTCCAAATTCTGTAAAACGCTTAGGGGCTGATAGTGGTCAGTACCCCCTTAATATATTCTTTGAAGGGTGTAGTTTCCAAAATGGGGTCACTTTTTGAGGGTTTCCACTCTAGGTAAAAACCATTCTAGCAAAATCTGCCTCCAAAATCCGTATGGCGCTCCTTTCCTTCTGACCACTACCACAAACCCATAAAGACATTTACCACCACATATGGGGTATTTCTGTAAACTGCAGAATCAGAGTAATGTATATTGAGGTTTAGTTTGCTGTTAACCCTTGCTGTGTTGCAAAAAAAAATTATTATCATGAATAATCTACCAAAAAAGTGAAATTTTGAATTTCACCTCCATTTTCCTTTAATTCTTGTGGAACACCTCAAGGGGTAACAAAGTTTGTAACATCAGTTTTTTCTAATTTGAGGGGTGTAGTTTCTAAAATGGGGTCATTTATGGGTGGTGTCCATTACATATGCCCCTCAAAATCACTTTATATCTGAATTGGTGCTTAAAAAATGGTTTTGGAAATTTTGTTGAAAATTTGAAAAATGGCTTCTAAACTTCTATGCCTTCTAACATTCGAAAAAAGTGAAATGACATTCATAAAATGATGCCAACATAAAGTAGACATATGGGGAATGTAAAATAATAACTATTTTGGAGGTAATATTTATTTAATATTTATTTTGAAAATAGAAAAATTGAAATTTGCAAATTTGCTAATTTTTCCAAAAAAATTTCAAAATTTGGTATTTTTTTATAAATAAAAATGAAATATTTTGCCACAAATTTACTTCTTTTGTGAAGCACAATATGTGACAAGAAAACAGTCTCAAAATGGCCTGGATAAGTAAAAGTGTTCTAAAGTTATTACCACGTGAAGTGACACATGTCAGATTAGCAAAAAATGGCCTGGGCAGGAAGGTGAAAACAGGCCCGGGGTTGAAGGGGTTATTAAGGTTGGTATAATAATAGTGTTATTGCTCTAAAATGCTTTTGCTATAACTGAACATAATGTTAAGATAATATACAATGCATTTAATAACAGAGGTATAATAATGACGTTATTGCCTTAAAATGCTTTTGCCATGACTGAATGTTATCTTGCACTATGCAACACATTAAATAACACAGGTATATTCAGGGAATTATTGCTGCAAAATACTTCTACTATAACTATGCATTATCTTGCAGTAATATGCAATGCGTTTAATAACATGGGTATAGTGCACTAAAGTGTTTTTTTTTAGAATTAGAAATGTGCTATTACTCAGCATTTGCAGCAGAATGCTGTAAGGGTGCTGGCAATAAGTCTATAAGCCTTTCTTGCAGGGAGTTTTGTAATGCAGAGCTACAGTAACTGCCAGCAGCAGCTGTATTAAACATACAGCTTGGTGTTCAGTCCCTTATTCCCTCCAAGTTTGATCCAAGTTTGATGTGTGTCAATTTCTGTGAAAGATGGTGGTGACCCCCTTTAACTATAGGGTCTTTGTTCAGCTGTATACTCAGCACATATTGTATGACCCCTTCCTCATTCACACCATTGGTGATTCAGTATGGCATATTCTACTAACCACCATAGGATAAATATTGCCTATAACTAGAGTGTCAGGCTTAAAGTCTTTTGGAGCCTCAGTGAAGGCTAGCTGCCATTCAGCAGACTCAGAAAAGCAGTTATAAATCTTATTATTGTCCCATCACATCCAAATTCTGATATAATTGTAACCTCAATAACATTCTATGTTATGTGGTTAAATAATCATGATTGAATCTACTGTTATTCCTTCACTGCCCGGTCCCTACTGTTCTCCTCTTCTTGGTCTCAGCTTGACATGAAATGGCCCTTTAAGCCAATCACTTTCATAATGGTGACCGACTATAGCCAATGATTGACTTAGCGAGCCTTTGTAGGCATGTTCTGCGTCAGAATCTGGAAATGGAAAACAGCAGAAACAAGAGCGGAATCAGAGGATCAGTGAGAGTAAATATAGCTTTCTTTCATTGATTTTTAACCACCTGTGAGCCATATCTAAAAAGTATTAATACTGCTGGACAACCCCCCAAAAAATAACTGCCTCTACATAATGAATAGTCAGTGTTGTTTACACTAATATAAGGATTCTCATTATTGCTGTCACTTTGACAAGGTTGTACTAATTTGATAACTACGTAAAGAACAACTTCTGGCATTGCTTTAATCAAGCTTTTATCACATGACAGTAAAATTACTAGGTGTCATTGAATTGGTGTCATTTAAATACAACTTTCTGCTAAAATAGTACTCAGCATGAGCAACTGACAGATTAGATTTTGTTGTGTATTTTATTACATCTTGTCTTTATATGACGACGTGCATGATTGCTTCCACCTTATTTAGAGCAGTATGATAAAATATAGATGATATGGCTTTAGAGCTATACACTCAAAATTAACTCCAACAGTAAAAATAAAGTTAGCAAAATGAATTTGATCTATACATCAATATTTAAATTTGTATTTATTTAGAAGACTTCATGGGATTATAGATCATACTTAACCTTAACGATACTAAATGAATCCCCAGTTACCCTAAATAAAAGGTGTGCACACAATTACCTGGGTGGATAAATTAGACTACAACCAACTTTACACCGGGTGTTTTTTTTCAGATTGGCTGCTCAGTTCCCCCTGCTGTGCCCCCGTTAACTTTTACTGCCATGTACGCTTATTAGTAGCATTGGTACAGGGAGGAGACAGCCATGTTTCTCAAGGGGTGTCTCCTTCTCCCTGGATTAGACGCTCTCCGTTGCGATTTGGCATCTCACAGCCTGAAAGAAGGAGACGCCCCCCTGCGAAACACGGCTGTCTCCTCCTCCCTGTACCAATGCTACTAATTAGCATACAAGGAGGTAGCGCATCTGAAAAAAATAAAGGGTCTGGCAGGTGCCTGAAGATAAAAGTACTGATGTTTGCAAGATCTACAGGATTAATGGGGTTTTCCAAGATTTTTTTAACAGATGAGCCATCCTCTTGATAAGTCATCAGTATCTGATTGGTGGGGTCCGTCATCCAGCCTTCTCACAGCTTAGCCTAGGCAATGTGATGTCACGTTCATTAGTAACATGGGCTAGGTGCAGCTCAGCCTTAGTGAAGTGAATGGGGCTGAGCTGTGATACCAAACAGAGCGGCTGTCCAATGAGCATTGCTTGGTGAGCTGAGAGGTAGTAAGGTAGCAGAACTATTGAGAGCGCTGATGCCTTCTCAAACAGCTGATCTGTGAGGGCCCTGGGTGCCTTTAAAATAAGCCATGGGAATTCAAAGATAAACTTAGTCACCATAGCTCTATTAACTCTTACACTCCCAGTGCCGTACATGTACGGCGCTGGAAGCCGGGACAAAAATCCCAGCGCCGTACTGCTACGGCACTCTGATCGGGCGGGCGCAGGAGATGTGCTCGCCCGATCAGCTGCAGGGGTCCAGCAGTGGCTGATAGCCGGACCCCTGCTGTATGCAATGGCATCGGTGAAAACACAATGCCGGTGCATTAACCCTCGCACTGCCAGCGCTGACCGCGGCACGTGCGATGTTTGTGGTGGGAGGTAGAGCCCATCGGGTCCCCGCGCTGCTGTGATGGGGACCCGATGGCAGGGAAGGCAGCCCGATGCCTTCCATAGGCATTGGGCTGCCTTCTACGGAAGCCTGTGAGATCCAGCCCCCTGGATCTCACAGGCAGGAAGCTGTAAGTGTATTACACTGTGTAATACACTTACAGCCAATGCATTACAATACAGAAGTATTGTAATGCATTGTGCAGGGGATCAGACCCCCAAAAGTTGAAGTCCCAAAAAAAAAAAAGTGAAAAAAGAAGTTAAAAAAATAAAGTTTTACAAAAAAATAAAAGTTTCAAGTAAAAGTTAAAAAATTGTAAAAAATAGAGAAAAGAAAAGTAGGCATATTAGGTATTACCGCGTCTGTATCGACCGGCTCTATAAAAATATCACATGACCCACCCCGTGAGATGAACGCCATAAAAAATAAAAAGAGTGTAAAAAAAGCCATTTTCTGGTCACCTTGCCTCACAAAAAGTGTAATACCAAGCGATCAAAAAGACTTATTAATCCCAAAATCGTACCAATGAAACCGTCATCTTGTCCCGCAAAAAATGAGACCCTACCTAAGACAATTGCACAAAAAATAAAAAAAATATGGCTCTCAGAAAATGGCAACACAAAATAAAAGATTTCATTCAGTTCAAAAATGCATCTAATGTGTAAAACTTTCCAAAAATAAAAATGTTAGACATATTAGGTATCACCGCGTCCGTAACAACCTGCTCTATGAAAATATCACATGATTTGCCCCTTCGGGTGAATGCTGTAAAAAAAAAAAATTAAAAAAACAACTGACATACAAAACAGCTATTTTTTTCACCTTGACTCACAAAAAGTGTAATACCAAGCGATCAAAAAGTCTTATGTCCCCCAAAATGGTACTAATGAAAATGTCACCTCATCCGCAAAAAATGAGCCCCCACATAAGATAATAACTCAAAAAAAATAAAAATCAATGGCTCCCGCAAACCAATCCATCAAAATCTGTGCTGCAAAATCCATATGGGGCTCCTTCTGTTTTGAATGCTGCCATGTGCCCCCACAGCAGTTTATCACCACATATGGGGTGTTTCCGTATTCAGGAGAAAATGGGTAAGAAATTATGGTGTGATTTTCTCCTGTTACCCCTTGTGAAAATGAAAAATTTGGGGCTAAAGCAACATTTTATTGGAAGAAATGAAACTTTTCATTTTCACAGCCAAGTGTTTCCAAATTCCGGAAAACGCTTACGGGGTCAAAGTGGTCAGTACCCCCTTAATATATTCTTTAAGGGGTGTAGTTTCCAAAATGGGGTCACTTTTTGAGGGTTTCCAATCTAGGGGTACGTCAGGGTCTCTTAAAATACAAAATGGTGCCTAAAAACCATTCTAGCAAAATCTGCCTCCAAAATCCATATGGCGCTCCTTTCCTTCTGACCACTGCCACGTGCCCATAGAGCAGTTTACCACCACATATGGGGTATTTCTGTAAACTGAAGAATCAGAGTAATGTATATTAAGGTTTAGTTTGCTGTTAACCCTTGCTGTGTTTCAAGAAAAAATATTAACATGAATAATCTACCAAAAAAGTGAAATTTTGAAATTTCACCTCCATTTTCCTTTAATTCTTGTGGAACACCTCAAGGGTTAACAAAGTTTGTAACATCAGATTTTTATAATTTGAGGGGTGCAGTTTCTAAAATGGGGTCATTAATGGGTGGTTTCCATTAGGTAAGCCTCACAAAATCACTTTGTAACTGAATTGGTGCTCAAAAAAATGGTTTGGGAAATTTTGTTGAAAATTTGGAAAATTGCTTCTAAACTAAGCCCTCTAACTTCCTAAAAAAATAAAATAACATTTACAAAATGATGCCAACATAAAGTAGACATATGGGGATTGGTAAGTAATAAATATTTTATGAGGTATCACTTTCTGTTTTAAAAGCAGAGAAATTAAAAAATTTTACAAAATTGAAAATTTTTCAAAATTTTTGGTAAAGTTGGGATTTTTTCCATAAATAAAGGTGAAATATATTGACTCAAATTTATGACTGTCATGAAGTACAATGTGTCACGAGAAAACAATCTCAGAATGGCCTGGATAAGTTAAAGCGTTCTAAAGTTATTACCACATAAAGTGACACATGTCAGATTTGCAAAAAATGGCCTGGGATTTAAGGTAAAAAGTGGCTCGTTACTGAAAGGGTTAGGCTACTTTCACACTAGCGTTTTTAAATTCCGGTATTGAGTTCCGTCAAAGGGGCTCAATACCGGAAAAAAACGCTTCAGTTTTGTCCCCATTCATTGTCAATGGGGACAAAACTGAACTGAAGACAACGGAATGCTCCTGAAAGCATTCCGTTCCGTCTTCAGACCGGAGAACAAACCGCAGCATGCTGCGGTTTGCTCTCCGGTCCAGGCATCCGCACCAAGACGGATCCGGAATGACCCCCAATGGAAGTCAATGGGGACGGATCCGTTTGGTGTGGACACACCAGTAATCCGGATCTGTCCTCCATTGATTTCCAATGGGGGGTCATTCCGGATCCGGCATACATACACACAGACTACATACAAACAAACATACAGACATACATACAAACATACAGACATACATACATACTCACATACTCCCGGGACGCCGGCAGCAGGTCTTCACGCGCCTCCTGCACGCTGCGATGACGTTTCCCCACTGCGCCCAGCAGAGGGCGCTGTGGGGAATCGTCATCACTGCGCGCAGGAGGCGCGTGAAGACGTTCTGCCGGCGTCCCGGGAGTATGTGAGTATGTCTGTATGTTTGTATGTATGTCTGTATGTTTGTTTGTATGTAGTCTGTGTGTTGTTTTAATGTGTGTCATGTGTGGGGCCGGAGCGCTGCTCCGGCTCCACACATGTATAGCGTTAGCACGGATCCGTCGGCACCCTTTAGGTGCCGGATCCGTGCTAACGCTAGTGTGAAAGTAGCCTTAAAGAACATAAAGTGGTATCACCCAATCCAGTGGGAAAATAGAAGTGGTAAACAACTAACACAACCAAAGTATTTTCCTTTTTTGGGTCTCCATTGAGTCAGCCAGGCTGCATCCAAGTGCAGTACAGTGTCCTTGTTGTCGTTATCACTTGCTACTTCTCCTGCTCAGACTCCTCCTACTCTACTACATTGTTACCCTTCATTAATGGCATGTATAGCAAGGAAACAACTCTACACACCCAGCAATCCACTGATGCACAACTCCAAACTGCCCAAGATGGATGGGCAGTCGCTGACTTACCACTTAGTGGATTCTGTTGCCTATAGGGAGCTGATGGTTTGTGCTCAGCCTTGTTGGAAGATACCTAGCCGGCATCATTTCTCCAAAAAATCCATCCCTGCTTTGTACTATCATGTGGAGGAGAACATGAGCTGTTCCTTGCAATTCTCACTGTGCAGCAATTTCCATGCCACTGTAGATACCTGGAACAGCTGTTATGGGCAGGGACAGTACATGTCTTTCATGGCCCACTAGAACAATGTTTTTTGTGGCATGGCAGCACCACAGCAAGAAGTAACAAGGAACACCCTCCTGGAATTCCACTTTGCATATTCTAGACTGTCTGTATGAGCAGAGTAAAGTGATGAATTATTTTCTCATGCACCAGACCACCATAGCAGGAAGAATGTGTTGTTTTGAGGTCTGCAGAGACCCCTGTAGTATACACAGACTCCTTGAAGAGGCCATCAGATTTGTCAGTAGGGACAATTGTGGCATCAACAATGTCATCCCCCTGATATTTATCTTAGATGCTCACGTTGATGCAACAAGGGACAGTGGAAATAGAAACTCTTCTGCATCTTGCTGGCAGGCCTGTAGCTGTTGGGGACCCACATAGAGAAAGTCCCATGGAGGAGGAAGTAGAGGATGAGGAACTACTATTGGAGGAGGTTGTTGATGATGAAGACAACGGGTCACGATGACCAAGCATCTTAGTGGGATCTAAGCCAGAAAGAACTGGGTTCTGGAACACTGGTGAAAATGGCAAGCTGTATTTTACCTGATTGGATATAATGCCAGGTGTAGCCTTACCATCCAGCAATCCTGATACCATACAGCATTGCATGATAATTACTGGTTAGTGGTGGAATGTTTGTTGCCTCTCACCACCTCCCACTTTCTCCACTACCAGAAGCAGCAGAACTGTAGCAGCAAGTTCAGTAATATCAACATGCTGGAGAAATTTTTCCATGTGCCATGCCAGGCTGATGGGAAATTAGCAAATGGAGATGTACTGTCTCAACACTCAAGTTCTGGACGATCTCCAGCACACATTGTGTTGCCTCACCCCATGGACTTCTGGGAAAGCAGACTGGAACATTGGCTGGAACTGGTCAAGTGTTCTCTCTCAGTACTGTTTTGCCTTGCCTCCAATGCCATCTAAGAGAGGATTTTCAGCGCGGCAGGTGACAAACAGAGTTGTCCTCCACTAGTGTATGACACATCAATTTTGTCAAAATCAATGAGGCATGGATCTGTATGGATTGTCTCACACTTCCAGATAAGGCTGATGAATAGATATGCCCTTGCTGACAGTCCCACACTGTGACACTGCTACTGTCTGCCTACCTACCATTATGTTCTGTACAATATGGTGCTGCTGCTGCTGTTATCATGCCACTGCCAGTGTCTGCTTGCTTCCCATCATGTTTTATACAATTTGGCTGCTGCCACAACTTTAGCTGTCATTCCTTGCTGCTAATCCCCCTACTGCCTTTTCTGTTACTCCTACTGCCATTACCGCTACACAGCTGCTACTGTTACTCCAACACAAACGCACATAAATCTATTACCTTGTCTGTTCCATGCTGTGCTGCTACTGCTTCCTCTACTTTTGGAGCCACATGCTATTCATACCCTACTGTTTCCACATCCACAGTGTACTGCTACTGCTGCCGCCAATTAAAGGGGAGAATTTTGCCTGGGACATTCAGAACAAGTAACTCTCTCTTCTCAATTAATACTTTTGTGTGTATAAATATGGGCAGGTATTGTGTCCCCATTAATGCAAAATGCATAGTTTTACTGGTGGGCCCTTTGCACCCCAGTCCAACACGGAGTGGGGGTATTGCAATTTGTTGACAAGAATTGTACATGATATTGACCAAATATGAACATTTTATGTACATGATTAATCTTGGTAGAAAATAAGGTCACTTCCGAGGAGAACTCATTGAAAGGTGCTAGTAGCTATCTGTTTGTTAGGTCTAGTAACACTTTTTTTTTAGTTATATGTAAATGTATATGTTTATTAGTGTACAATGGATGTCAATGGGAGAACCCGAGCACTAAACCAGGCACCCCCTGCTCTGAAGAGAAGAGGGTGTCTGGTTCATAGGGAAAGGTGAGAAAATGATGGAAAATTTAGGGTACAGAAACATTAGACTGCACACGCAGCACAGGTAATGTCTCTTTGATTAGCGGCAAAAAAAGGACACTGGATGTCAGGTATTTAGGACACAGAAACGTTAGACTGCACACACAGCACAGGTTAAGCTGCCTTGATTAGCAGCAAAAAAATACACAGGATGTCAGGTATTTAGGACACAGAAACGTTAGACTGCACACGCAGCACAGGTAATGTCGCCTTCATTCACGGCAGAAAAAAATACACTGGATTTCAGGTATTTAGGACACAGAAAAGTTAGACTGCACACGCAGCACAGGTAATGTCGCCTTCATTAGCAGCAGAAAAAAAATACACTGGATTTCAGGTATTTAGGGTACAGAAATGTTAGACTGCACACTCAGCATAGGTAATGTCGCCGTGATTAGCGGCAAAAAAATGACACTGGATGTCAGGTATTTAGGACACAGAAATCTTAGACTGCACAAGCAGCACAGGTAATGTCGCCTTGATTAGCGGCAAAAAAATGACACTGGATGTTAGGTATTTAGGACACAGAAACATTAGACCTCACATGCTGCACAGGTAATGTCGCCTTGATTAGCGGCAGTAAAAATGACACCGGATGTCAGGTATTTAGGGTACAGAAACTTTGTAATTCACACGCTGCACAGGTGGTGTTAAGGTCAGGCAAACGTGCGCAATTTTTGCCCCAAAAGAAAAAATATATACTGCAGCCCGATATAACAAAGGACTTTTAAAAGGACTTTTGGGTCTTTTAAACAGAACAACTAGCCCTGCATAGCCAAATTCTATCCCTACACTATCTGTCCCTCTTTGCGCAAACATTATACAGCAGACGCAGCGCAGGTAATGTCGCCTTGATTAGCAGCAGAAAACAATACACCGGATGTCAGGTATTTGGAATACACAAACGTTATACAGCACACACTACATAGGTGGTGTTTAGGTCAGGCAAACTTGCACAATTTTTGCCCCCCCCAAAAAAATAAAATATTGCAGCCAGATATAAAAATAGTCCTTAAAAAGACTTTTTGGTCTTTTAAGCAGAAAAAATAGCCCTGCCTGGCCAATTTCTATCCCTACACTATCTGTCCCTCCTTGCAGCAGCTCTCCCTGACTTGGACGGAGCTGGGTCACATGTCACCTGGTGCTATATAGCACCCGATGACGCGTTCCCGGCCAGCCAATCACTGTAATGCCAATAGCCAATATGGCTATGGCATTACAGTGAATGCTAGTAGCACTGCGCAGGCTGATTGGCTGCGTAGCAGCCAAGAAACGTGTGGGGTGGGGACTCGAGCATGGCGCTCGAGCACACACGGTGTTCGGTGTTCGGACGGTATTCGGCCTAACACCGCGTGGTCCCCGAGCACCGCCATGCTCGGCCGAATACCGTATTCGGCCGAGCATGTTAGCTCATCACTAATGTTTATGTGTAATTAAATAGATAATAGTTTCTTTGTATATAGATACAGAATTCTAATTTCTGGGGTTTATAATTTAATGTATTGTACCATTACATCAGTCTAACTGAAAATTCTCCAAGGAGTATACAAAGAAGCTATTGTGGGTGGTGTTCAGAAGTCTCTGGAGAGTTGTTCTTTGCCTCAAAATGGGATATCCCATAAAGTAAATTTTTTTTACTAAGATATCTGGTGGACTTGCTTACCTTTCTGCGAGTGGGCCAATAGTGTATCTGGCATCAGCATCTCCCAGGATGCACTACAATCAGCACGTGTCAACACCTTTTTTGCTGCATATAGACCATAGATACAACTGTCCAGAGAGAAGTACAGCTATTTATTTCTATGAATTTAGAAGTAGGGATGAATGAAAGGAGTCTGGACCACTTCACCTGCTTCTCTATGAGATCACAATTAGAGATGAGCGAATCGAAGTTGACGAAGTGGAATTCAATATGAATTTCATGGAAAATTCGATTCGCAACCAATGCAAATTTCCTGGCGATTAGTAGCAACAAATCTTTTCTTTTCTTTTTTTTTTTCCTAAAATGGCCGCAAGCACATGGCTTGACATGGGGGAAGGATCTCTGGGACAAAGAAGTAAACACCCACAATGCGATCACATGCAGACATGTAGCCAATCAGCAGCCAGCCAGGTCCTGTGATGTCACAGCCCTATAAATAGCTCTGCAGCGCTGGAAAGCGCCATTTGCTATTCATGCTAGACCAGAGACAGACGTCAGGAGAGATAGGGCAAGTGATAGGAAAAAATTTCAAAATACAGGAAAATAGATCAGGGATAGATCACCTGAATTGCAGGGATAGGAGAGGGACGATTTGTGGACAGAAAATCAGGCAGTGAATCGCTATCCATATACACTGCAGCAGCAGTGCCTCTTGTACAGCACTGCACTGTCTTCTGAAGGCTGTTTTGGGGTGCTTCATGCAAAGAAGCACCACTAGTGTCACTTTTTTGCAGTGCAGTGCAGTGAAAGAGGGTCAGAGCCTTTTTTAGGGGTACATAAAAAAAATATATATATATAAAAAAAAAAATAGTGAATCTAAGTTTGTGGGGTTATTAGTTTTAGTTTTAAATAAGTATTTGTGGCCTCATTCGCCATCCAAGCAGAAAAGCGTGACATTGTTGCAAGGTAGTCAGTAAATATCATTAAAAAAAATATATATATATCTCAGTTTGTGGGGTGGTTAGTTTCAAATAAGTATTTTAGGCCTCATTCGCCATCCAAGCAGAAAAGCGTGACATTGCTGTAAGGTAGTCAGTGAATATCATTAAAAAAAAAAATAGTGAATCTGAGTTTGTGGGGTTGTCAGTGTTACTTTTAAATAAGTATTTGTGGCCTCATTCGCCATCCAAGCAGAAAAGCGTGACATTGTTGCAAGGTAGTCAGTAAATATCATTTAAAAAAATATATATATATCTCAGTTTGTGGGGTGGTTAGTTTCAAATAAGTATTTTAGGCCTCATTCGCCATCCAAGCAGAAAAGCGTGACATTGCTGTAAGGTAGTCAGTGAATATCATTTAAAAATATATATATATATCTCATTTTGTGGGGTGGTTAGTTTCAAATAAGTATTTTAGGCCTTATTCGCCATCCAAGCAGAAAAGCGTGATATTGCTGTAAGGTAGTCAGTGAATATCATTAAAAAAAAATTGTGAATCTGAGTTTGTGGGGTTGTCAGTGTTACTTTTAAATAAGTATTTTAGGCCTCATTCGCCATAGAAAAAGAAAATTGTCATATAGTGTGTAGTTCTGTGCAGTAACCCATTGTACTGCAGTTCAGCAACCCATTGTTAACCCACTCTGTGGGTGACGGTATTTCTCAAATAAATAGTTAGGTCGTTGTGCGAGGCAGTGATCAAAGTAAATTTTTTGGGTGGATTTTTAATTTCCTTTTATTTTAAATTTGTAATCAATCAGTATGTCAGACAGAGGGGTGACAGGCCCTTCACGGGGGATGGGCAGTGGCGCAAATGTTTCTGGAATAGGCACAGGTCGCAGCAGATGAAGGGGACATGGCATTAGGGGTCACTTGGCCAGGCCAGAGCTATCGGTGTCATCTAGCGGTCGTGTGTTGACCACCAACCCAGCGGTTCTTGAATGGTTGACTTGGTCATCCACTTCCTCCCAGATGACATTGGATACCCCCAGCCAAGAGTCGGTGAGTTCATCAGATACAATCCTTAGTTGGCATGGGCCTGGAGCACCTTTACTGCCCTCACCTGTCCTCAGCCTGCCTCTGTCCTGTTCGGTTCCCTCAGCCAGAGAAGTACTATATGCTGTGGGCTCTGAGCCACTATACAGCGAGGAAGAAATACTTGAGGACAGTCAGCTACTGGGAAGCCAAGAGGTGGGGCAGAAATCCGCTCCTTCCAGTAGGCGGTCAAGTACTGATGAGGAGAGTGTAGTGGGAGGTGATGTTGAGAGCGGTCAGGCTATGTACACAGAGACAGTTGAGGAGGACATTAGCGACGTGCAAACTGTAGTTGATGATGATGTAGCCGATCCACACTTGGGAACCGGGTGAAGCAAGGGCTTCATCATCCTTATCGTCATCTGCAGACGAGACTGACAGCTTGCGCGTGAGGCAGCGGTGCAGCCAGCAAGTCGGTAGTGTGGGTGGGAGTCAGCGTAGTGGCAGCAGTGCGAGGTCGGGAGCCAAACGGGCACGGGGTAGACCACACTCTTCGCAGGTGCTTTCCGGCCTTGAAAAGAGCGACGCAGCGGCTCAGCCAGGCAGCAGAGGTACTACTCCATCAGTGCGGGGTGTTGGTGGTAAAATCGCCTACTCGGCGGTGTGGAAGTTTTTTGTTAAGAGGCCTGAGGAGGTGAACATGGCTATACGTAGAATCTGTGGTCAGAAAGTGAAGCGTGGCCAGGGTGCTAATGTTGGCACCATGGCCTTGCGCCAACATATGCAGCGTCACCACAAAGTGGCCTGGGAAACCGTGGC
>ONZH01022073.1:0-68574 GCA_900303285.1 Rhinella marina | reverse complement strand
ATGTGTGCCAAAGATATCTCCACTCGACGCTGTCAAAGGCTTTAGCTGCATCCAAAGCCAACACTGCCCTGTCCCCTATATTGTCAGCGTCAATCTGAATACTGGCAAATACTCGTCTAATGTTTATAGAGGTAGACTTAGAGGGCATAAATCCCGTCTGATCTGGGTGTATTATAGACAGAATGACTTTAGACAGCCTAATAGCTAATATTTTTGGCGAGCAGTTTTACATCCACTGTAAGCAGAGAAATTGGTCTATAAGAGTCAGGAAGTTTGGGGTCCTTCCCTGGTTTAGGTATGACAACAATGAGGGCTTCTTGCATAGATCTAGGAAGAGAACCTACCTCAAAGGAATAATTAAATACTTTCAGAAGCTCCGGCAACAGTTCTCCCTGAAAGTGCTTAAATACTTCAACTGGCAATCCATCCATGCCTGGCGCTTTGTCATTGGCCATGGTTGCCAGTGCCTCACCTAGTTCCTCTATAGTGATGCTAACCTCTAAAGAGTCTCTCGCTTCTTGCGTGAGCCGTGGAAGCTCCAACCCATTCAAAAAGGAAGACATATCTTCTTCAGAGCAGGTCGTCTTCGATGTATATAACGAAGCATAGAAAGTTTCTAGGGTTGTCTAAGATGCCATTTGTATCAGTAATTTTCTGACCCCGAGAATCCAACAGTTCCACTATACAAGCCGGTCCCTGCTGGGCCTTCGAGATGACTGACAAAAGTGACCTACCCTCTCCCCCTCTGCGAAGAATCTTTCCTTATAGAATTGTCTTTTCCTGTCTGCCACCTTTAAAAGGTGGAGCCTCAAGTTTTCCTGTGCATCTCGTAGTCCAGTTCTGGTAAACTCAGAAGGATTTTGAACAAACAGTCGCTCAGCTGCCAAACCCTTTCTCATGTAGTTCAATATCTAACTTTCTAGATTTAGTTTTATGAGTGCATATAGCTCTCAGTAATTGCCCCCTTAAGAAGGCCTTCATGGCATCCCAAACGCCATGTACAGAGGCCGTACCATTGTTAAAAGAGAAGTATTCCTTAATAGACATACGTATATCGTCCATCTCCCCTAATATTTTAAGCCAAAAAGCGTTACATTTCCACATCCTATTCCCTTTACCAACCTTAGCAGTGAGGGACAATTCTATCTTCAAAGGAGAGTGATCTGACAAAGACCTAGGCATATATTCAGAGGACTGCACTAATGAAATCATAGTATCATTGACTAGTACAAGATCTATTCGTGACAAAGAGGCGTATGAGGTGGAACTACAGGAATATATACGTTCTGCAGGGTGACGTATTCTCCAGATGTCAGAGAATCCACCTCCACCATAAACTTAGACAGAGGTGATGTTCCTGAAGATCCCGGTAAAGCCCGCCAATCTACATCTATCCATAAGGACGTCCGGTACATCATTATAGTCTCCCACTATCAACCATGGAAGTTCAAATATAATCAGACAAAAAGTCAATGACCAATCTCAAAGGGATTATTGAAAATGGAGGAGGAATATAGATCGCCACTAAAACCAGTCTCCTACCGTCAATGGCACAATGTACTCCCACAAATCTTCCTTCAGGGTCAATAATCTCTCTGATCATTTCAAATCTTACAGCTTTATGAACTAGAAGGCTAACCCCCCTGGAGCGAGAGGAGTGCATTGAATGGACCGAATAACCCACCATGCTTTTTGGACTGTATGCAACAGTTGCTCAGTTAAATGTGTTTCCTGTAAACAATATATAGCGGGATGAAACCTGGACAGGTAATTAAAGACAGCATGACGTTTTGAGGCGTCAGCCATGCCCCGTACATTCCAGCTAACAATCTTAGTCGTATGAGTCATAGTAAAGGTTGGTAACATAAAATTCCCTCACGTCCTTAACATCTCTGTACCTGCCCATGACATAAAGGCCCAGTGATCCCTTATCTATACTGAAGTGCGCCCTCCCCCCCCCCTGTTCTCGAACAGCAATACAAGCAGTACATACATGACCCATAACAGGCATAAAACACATTTCCCTTCAGGGCATTCTTGAACTAACTTGCCCAACTTTCTTTGCAACATGTCCCGGTTCTGCGCCATAACTAACGCAGACCAGAGTCTATGTAGAACTTTCCTCACACAACTCACGCTCCTGCTCAAATATCTTCAGGTAGACATCTCTGGAACTGTCGATGAATCATGTCTTTATCCGAAGAAAAAACTGTAAAGACAAACATCCCACGTCCAAGAGGGAGAAAAATCAAATCACGTCCCGACGAGAATCTTCAAGTGTCTGAAGCATTAACTCTCAGTTGGGTCTCATTCCTATCCATCCATTGAAGAGCGTCCTCCGGATCTTCAAAAAAGTAGGCCTTCCCCAGCGTCGCCACCCTCAATTTCGCTGGGAACATCATGGAATACGGAACTTGCAGTGTACGCAGACGCCTCTTTATTTCCAGGAATCTTGCTCTTTTTTTCTGGACTTCAGCGGAATAGTCCGGAAAGAGGGAAATCCTAACCCCATTGATGGATAGATCCGGATGATCCCTTGCTTGTCTTAAGATAGTGTCTCTGTCCCTATAGTGTAGTATTTTAGCAAGTATCGGCCGCGGAGGCCTGCCTGGTGGCAAAGGTCTAGTAGGGACTCTATGCGCCCTTTCAACAGCATAGAGAGGTGATAAACCCTTATCTCCGAATTTTTGGGATAACCAGCTTTCAATATATTCCGTGGCATTCACTCCTTCCACTTTCTCCGGAATTCCAACTATACGGACATTGTTACGACGTGATCTGTTCTCTAGATCGTCAACTTTTGCAAAAAGAGCAGCAATATCCCGCTTTGCAGCCTTAGCAGCTCCCTTAAGAGGCCGAGTTTCATCTTCAAGGTCAGACACCCTCTTTTCAACTTCAGTTGTACGCTCTGCAATTTTATGTAGATCGTTCCTAATAATAGAGAGATCCTCCCTCAGGCTGCCGACCTGCATAGATAGGGATTTGAGGGTACTATTACAGCTGGCTACAGCCAGCATGACATCTTTTTAAAGTAGGCTCCTTTTCAACAGTAGCCTGTGTATCCTCTCTGCTTCTGTTGCGTCTAGATGGTAATGGCGCCTGCCGGGAATCGTCCTCTCCCCCCTCCTCTCCAGACGACTTGCCTCCCTCTTCAGACGAGGAGTCAGCAGCCATGTCTTCCCCCCTCCACTCTTTACTCACTGCTGTGCTGCGGGCGTACTTGCTAAGTCTTGCGGCGATATCACGGCTCCTCGTGTCATGCGGACCCTCCCCCTCCTCCTCTCCGGCGCCATGTTGGAGCGGCAGGTCCCGCTCCGATCTGTGCTGCGTTTTACCCCTCCGAGGCATGTTACTCCAGGGGACCCGGCACTTTTCCACTCCAGGACACTTTAGACACCCTCCGGTGCGTCTGCCCGATGTCTAGCAGGATAATAGCAGGATAGGTGTCGGAGCTCTCAGCACCTTGCGTCCTACACCATGTTGCGTCAGGCCACGCCCCCAGGTAATCCAGCCTTTACTCATTTTTATAAAGGTGTTTTTCCCTAATGCCTCCACACCGGCACTGACAGGAGCTTGAACCCACCTCCAGAGGACAGGAAACAACAGCGGAAGCCCAAATAAAAAGGACACCTCCTCCAACCTACTTCAGTTGTTGTTTCCTGTCCCTCTGGACGAAGTGGAAGCCCTGCCAGTGCTCTGGCTCTTCATTTGTGCGCCCAGCCTTGGATTCTTACCCCTTCTGGAGGGCTGGGTAGGGGACGGAGGATTCGGGTGGAGCGTGGGCTCTCCTTCTCCGTCCCTCTGGAGTAAGTCCCCATTTGGAGGCATCCCTGGGCTGTCCCGTTTTGGTGGAAGGGATCAGCGCATGTCGCTCGGCAGGAGGGAATCCTCTGTGGGCAGGAGGATCTCGCATTACACGCTGCTTGCCTCACTTCCGGGGCAGCACTTCCGGCGCTGAGTAACGTCATCAGGTGCGCCGGAAGTACTTGTATGCGGCAGCACGTGCTTGGGAGCAGCGTGGGGGCGGAGCCTGTTGATGACCGGGGCACAGGGTTTAAAAATGCCGCTGTGGCCCCGGCTGGAGGTGTCTGTTGTGCACCCCCTTTCATCCAGGATGTCCTCCACAGAAGCGGATACTCCACACAGGCCTGCGGATCCCTGTAAAGCCCTCAGCCCGGTAAGAGAGTCTGGGCCTGCAAAAGCTTCAGGTGGTGAATCAGCGAGGAAAAAATGTGCCATGTAAAAAATGTGCCATGCATGTAAAAAAGCGTTACGTCAAAAATGCACGGAAAAAGTGGTGGCAGAAGAATCTCCTTCTTTTTTGGACAACCTTAGATCACTCATTAGAGAGAAAGTCAATTCTGCCATTGAACAGCGCATATTGCCTGTGTCTTCCCGCCCATCATCCTCAAAATCAATGGAACCCCCACCTGATGTTCTTGAATTAGATGAGGGAGAAATCTATTCCGATGATGACTCCGACTCCTCTGACGATGGTTCAGGACGTCCGTTATGTACCCCGGACGACACTGAATCCTTGTTAAAAACTGTGAGAAGCAACCATGAAGTTAGAGGATGTTAAGGAACCTATATCTGTTTAAGACCATGTTCCAGGCACTAGGAGAAAAGAAAAAACGCGTTTTTCCTGTCCACGAAAATATTAAGAAAATTATCGCCAGGGAGTGGAAAGATCCAGAAAAGAGACCCGCTATTTCAAGAGCCTTTAAGCGGAAGTATCCGTTTGCTGAATCCGAGTGTGACATATGGGATAAGTCCCCAAGAATTGACGCCACGGTAGCGAGAATTTCTAAAAAATCCTCCCTCCCATTCAAAGATATGGGGCTGTTAAAGGACCCCATAGATAAAAAATTTGAGGGGCTCCTGAAAAAATCCTGGGAGTCGGGGGCAGCTATGTTTCGGCCGGCTATTGCAGTCACCTGTACAGCAAGATCCCTGTCCTTATGGCTTAACCAGTTTGAGAACCATTTAGCGGCAAGTACCCCTAGAGATGAGATCATTTCCTCCTTCCCAGTTCTGAAACAAGCTTCAAACTTTTTAGCAGATGCCTCTGCAGATTTAGTGAAGCTTTCTGCAAGGTCTACAGCCCTTTCCAATGCCACCCCTAGGGCCATCTGGCTAAGTTCCTGGTCGGGTGATGCGGGATCAAAGAGCCGTCTCTGTTCTATTCCCTGTGACAGGAATAGGCTCTTTGGTTTCCGCATTAGACGACATATTAGATAAAGCCTCTGATAAAAAGGAAGGCTTTCCTGCAGAAACTAGATTTTTTCAGCAGCGAAAGAATTTTCGTCCTCAAAACAAATTTAGACAGGATCACAAGCAAAGAGAATCTTCTCAGTGGCAATCTTCCAGAGGCAGGGGAAGAGGCTTTCTGTTTAATTTCGAAACCTCTTCCAAAAAGTCCCAATGACGCCAGAATTCCAGTAGGGGGCAGGCTGGTTCATTTCCATCAGGCCTCGGTTTCTATAGGGACCTCCCCCTGGGTTTTAAATCAACTTATTTCAGGATTCAAAATAAAATTCTGTTCCGTTACTCCGGAAAGATTCATGATAAACAGGTTTCTGTCAGATCCATTCAAGCAGCAGGCAATAGAATCAGAAGTGGTTGTCTTACGAGAGAAACAGGTTATATCTATGGTTCCAGTGGAGCAGCAGGGTCAAGGTGTTTATTGTCCTCTCTTCCTGATAATAAAACCAAGCGGGAAGTTCAGGACTATATTCAACCTAAAATATCTAAACCAATACGTTCTTTACAGAAGATTCGAGATGGAAACAGTGAGGTCTGCATTAAATCTTCTCTTCCAGGACTTTTACATGGTCACGATAGATCTAGCGGATGCATACTACCATGTTCCAATCCACCACGACAGCCAGAAGTTCCTGAGATTCACAGTATACATGAAAGATCAGTTATGCCATTTTCAGTACCAGGCACTTCCTTTGGGCCTCTCCAGTGCTCCTCGTATATTCTCAAAAGTCATGGCAGAAGTGGTAGGTTCTCTCCATCAAAAAGACATCCTAGTTATTGCATATCTGGACGACCTGTTGTTAGCAGCGGACTCCTTCGAACGCCTCATGAGTCATGTCGAGATATTAAGGCAGACCCTTCAGTCGTTAGGGTGGATCCTAAATTTAGAAAAATCAAACCTGTTTCCCAGCCCGCAAAGAATCTTTCTGGGGGTCCTCTTAGATTCTCACCAGTTGTGCTTTTTTCTACCCCTGGAAAAGCAAGAGAACTTAGTGTCTGCGGTAAGACAATTCTGTGCCAAAAAAAGAGCCTCCATACGCAAGGTGATGCGGCTCTTGGGCCTCCTAATATCAACTATACCTTCGGTGAACTGGGCCCAGGCTCATACCAGGATATTACAAGCCTTCCTCCTATCTGCCTGGGACAAAAAGCAAACCTTGCTAGAGAAGAGAGTGAATATTCCACTACGAGTAAAGAGGTCACTAAGCTGGTGGATAGTAAAAAGACACCTACAGTACAGTCGGGAGTACAGTGGCGACCGGGAAACCTAGTGACAGTCACCACAGATGCAAGCACACGGGGGTGGGGTGCCCATGCCCTGCACAGGATGGTTCAAGGCATCTGGAGCCTCGAGATGGCTACTTCCTCCTCGAATCAAAGGGAACTTAAGGCGGTGTGGGAAGCCTTTCGGGAATTAAAACCCATTATTCTAGGCCACCATGTCAAGGTGCTCTCCGACAATGCAACTACTGTTACCTACTTAAATCGCATGGGGGGGACAAGGAGCGGGTCCCTTTCAGCTGTCTCCAGGATGATATTCGAATGGGCGGAGAACAATCTAAAATCAATATCAGCCCTGCATATAAAAGGAGCAGAAAACGCCCTGGCGGACTTTCTCAGCAGGCAGACACTAAAAGAATGGTCCCTGAATCAAAAAGTCTTTTTGCAAATTACGGAAAGGTGGGGACTTCCAATATGGAACCTGTTTGCCTCCCAACAGAACAAGAAGGTGAGGAATTTCTTCTCCATCTCCCACAGGACAGCTCAGACCGTATGGACTCTCTCTCTTTACCATTGCCCAAGGGGCTACTTTACGCTTTCCCTCCTTTCTCCTTGTTTCCGCAGACTAATGAAAGTGAGGAAAGAAAAGGCTCAGGTTATTCTAATCACCCCATATTGGCCAAAGAGGGCCTGGTTTCCCCTACTCCAGATTCTCTCAATAGAAGAACATTGGATGTTGCACACAATCCCAGACCTTCTACATCAGGGACCAGCTCTTCATCCCAACATTCATCAACTTCATCTGGCAGCATAGAGATTGAGTGGGGACTCCTAAAAAAGAAAGGGTTCTCAGACGGCATTATTCCCACACTGTTACACAGTAGGAAGCAAATTACCTCAAAAATATATTTGCACTCCTGGAAAGTCTTTTCTAACTTATGCAGGTACTAGATGGGACCCACTTCAGCCTCTAGACTAAGGCCTTTTTCACATTTGCGGCAGCATGGATCCGGCGGGTGAAGGGTGCTGGATCCGTGCTGCTGCAAGTACATGTGAGGAGCCGGAGCAGCGCTCCGGCCCCACACGTGTCACATACACATACATAGACATACACACAGACATACACATACACAGACATACTTACATGCTCCCAGCAGCTCCGCACAGCACAGGAGGAGGAGGACGGCGCGCACATAGGAAGATTCCCCACAGCGCCCTCTGCTGGAGAGAGAATTATTCTATGTGCGCACCGTCCTCCTCCTCCTGCGATGTGCAGAGCTGCTGGGAGCATGTAAGTATGTCTGTGTGTATGTGTCTGTCATGTGTGGTGAACATCGAAAGCCTCTATAGCCCGTTGGATTAAGTCTACCATAAGTTTATTTTATAAGGAAATTAAAGTGTCTCCCCCAGTAGGGTTAAAAGCACATTCCACCAGAGCCTTGTCCGCCTCGTGGGCAGAACGAGGTGCGGCCTCTATTAGTGTTGAGCGAGCACATCTATGCTCGGGTACTCTGGCCGAGCACTAGGGGTTGCTCGAGTGCTCGGCCGAGCACCCGAGCAAAATGTTAATCAATGGGACTAAACCAGGCACCCCCGCTCGGAATAGGGGAGGGTGTCTGGTTAATAGAAAAAGGTCAGAATCGCGACTTCTCCTCTTTTAGTCCTTTCACTCGTAAAAGTATGCTAATTAACTGAATTTGTACGCATTAGCGCACAATGCGTACGCATTAGCGTACAAATTTGTATGCAATATTACAGTGCGGGGAAGAGACTCAAGCATTGCGCTCGAGTACACTCGGTGTTTGGCCGAACACTGAGCGGAGCCGAGCATAGGCATGCTCGGCCAAACAGCAAGTTTGGCCGAGCATGCTCGCTCAACATTAGCTTCTATAGATCAGATATGCAAGGCAGCTACTTGGTCTAACCCCATGACCTTTTTTAAACACTATAAACTGGATATCATGTCTAACCAGGATCTAGCACTAGCATTTGGGCGCAAAGTCCTTTCTGCTGTGGTCCCTCCCTAAATATTCTCTGATATTCCTCCTGTCAGTGCCGGTGTGGAGGCATTAGGGAAAGATGACAATTACTCTTACCGGTAATTTGATTTCCCGAAGCCCCCACAACGGCCCCCCCCCCCCCCAAAAAAAAAAAAAAAAAAATAGCACTTAAGATGCTTTAGATTTTTCTTTGCAGTACTTTAAGTTATGTAGAAAAATGTTGTCTGTCTTCGGTCTCTGTTACTGACTGAAGTAGGTTGGAGGAGGTGTCCTTTTTATTCTGGCTTCCGCTGTTTCCTGTCCTCTGGAGGCGGGTTCAAGCTCCTGTCAGTGCCGTTGTGGAGGCTTCGGGAAATCAAATTACCGGTAAGAGTAATTGTCATCTTTTTGCACACTGCCAGGTGACAGTTTGGTCCTTTTTGGTGTCACCACCCCTCCAGCGGCGCTAAAAACCCTCTCTGACATGACACTTGAGGCTGGGCAGGAAAGAAGGCCTAGTACATAGTGGGCAAGTTCAGGCCACTGTTGTATTCTGACTGCCCAGAAGTCTAGGGGGTCTGAGAAGAGGCTTTGCGAGCCAGACTGCAGGTAAGGCCTCTTTCACACGACAGTATTTTTTGCGGGCTCTGATCCGCATTTTTTGCTGATAAAATGCAGACCTATTCATTTCTATGGGTCCGCAAAAAATACTGACAGCACACTGTGTGCTGTCCGCATCCGTATGTCCATTCCGTAGCCCGCAAAAAAAAATAGAACATGTCCTATTCTTGTTTGTTTTGCGGACAAGTATAGGCATTGTTACAATGGATCCGCAAAAAAAACGGATGCCATACGGACCGCAAATCACAACGTTCGTGTGAAAGAAGCCTAAGCCTGAACCTGCTCGTTGAGGCGGGTGGTCTGGGCCTGCTCACTTGGCTGTGGCTGTTGGGAGGCAGAGAAAAATTGCTGCATCATACTCATTAGGCTTAACTGGCTGTTGTTGCTTGTGGCAGGAGGTGGATGATTCGGTCGAACCTCCTTCTCAGACATGCTGGCAGCAGGGTGGGGCTGGCTGAAAGCTGTGGCCAGGTTACTACATAGCTTCTCCAGGTATGAAGCTAAATTCTCCTCCTTTGCTGGGGAGGAAAACAATCCCCCATGTTGGATTGATACTGCGGGTCCAGAAGCATTGCCAGTATTCAGTATTCATCTGTCTGCCTTATTTTTAGGATACGCCTGTCAGTGCGTAAGCATGTGAGCATACAACTCGCCATCTTGGCCAGCGTGCCCGAGGAGCCAGTTCTTTCCATCTCAGCCTCTCTCTGAGACACTTCAGACACTGAAAGTCTCATCATTGTCATCCTCCAGATCCTCCAGCTGTGTCTCCTCCTGGTCATCATCATCATTAAAATACTCCTCCACCCCTCCTCTACCTGAAGCTCCTCATCCTCCTCCTGCACTGCAAGGGAACTTTGGCGTTGGGGCTCCCCTACAGTGACAGCATGACGTGCAGAGAGATGGCCAGGATTTCCTTCCCCCATTGCCCCCTGCTGCATGAGCGTGAGTGTCTTTTCCAGCACAAATATTATTGAAATTATGTCGTTCACACCACGCTGTCCCGGCTGACCAATTTAGTGGCTTCTTCAAAGGGCCTTAGAACAGTGCAGGCATCTCGGACCAGCCTCCACTGACAGAAATCAAAGCCGCACCTGCTCCCTGTGGTCGAAGAATCAAAATCATCAAGGAGCCGCTGCAACATATGTAGCGTGGAATTCCACCGGGTTGGCACGTCACCTATCAAGCAGTGTGGCGGAAGACCGTTTTGCCGCTGCATTTCCAGCAGAGCGTGGCGAGATACATATGAGTGGCTCAAATGAGTGCAAAGCTTCCGCGACTTTGCCAGCACTGTGCGCAGGCCAGTGAATGTTTTTAGAAATCGCTGCATCACTAGATTTAGGATATGTGCCATACAGGGAGCATGCGTGAATTGACCCAGGTTCAGCGCTGCCACTATATTTGTCCCGTTGTCACTCCCTACCTTGCCCACTTGCGTGGAGACAGCCAGCGTGCTATTTGCTGCTTCATGTAATGCAGCAAGCGCTGGCCTGTGTGGCTGCTACTGCCAAGACAAATTAAGTCTAACACTGCATGGCAGCATTTCACCTGGCACATGTGATAGGAAGGAGGGGGGGGTAACTCTCTGCCCTGATGCTCCAGCAGGCGGACTGCCCGTGGAGGTGGAAGCGGATAGTTGTTGGGTGGTCTGCTGCAAACCTGGCTGGAAAGCGCGTGGAGGTGCCAACAGCAATTGGCCCGGTTGCTGGGGGGTTCCTGCCTCGTTGCCACTAAATACTTTCAGCCAGTGGGCAGTAAAGGACATTTATTGCCCCTGGCCGTAAGCACTGCTCCAGGTGTCCACCGTGACGTGCACCGTGCTGCAGAGAGACAGCTGCAGGGAGCGTCCAATATTCTCTGCCACGTGGGAGTAAAGGGCGGGGATAGCTTTGTTGGAGAAGTAATGCCGGCTAGGGACCTGCCAGCGTGGCTGAGCGCAAGCCATTAGCTCCCTAAAAGCTGTGCAGTCAACCGGTTTGTACTGCAGAGACTGCACAGCCAGCAACTTTGTCAGGTGACAATTCAGTTTGCGCACTATTGGATTACTTGTGGCATAAACCTGCTTCCTGGCCAAGCACTCGGCAATGGACGGCTGGCGAATAAGAGGAGGTGGAGACATGCGCGCAGCGGGCGATGAGGTGTATGTACTAGTTACGCCCCTGGATGCGGGCTGAGTTACGCCCCTGGATGCGGCCGGCTTGACACGAGGGACCCCAGGAGAAGTAACCAGCTTCTCAGTATTAATGCGCTGCTCTAAATTGGCGGCATGACGCCGCTTCAGATGGTTCCACAGAGCAGTGGTCCCTACATTTGTGGCTTTCCCATGGCGCAATTTCTGTTTACGGCAGAGTGGTGAAATACTTCCACACACCCGACGTGCGCCCTCCACAGATGGCCAAGCTTGTAGCCCTTGCACGCTTACACCCTGGTGCCGGCCCTGCTATACTTGGGATCTCGCTAGTTCCCAAGGAAGGCCTGGCCCTGGGCCTAACTCGCCTCTGCCCTCTGTTGCTGCCACTACTACCCTGTTTCCCCGAAAATAAGACCTACCCCGATAATAAGCCCTAGTGCTATTTTGCCCTGTTTTTTGAGTAGGCCTAAAATATAAGCCCTACTCCAAAAATAAGCCCTAGGTACATTGAGGATACACTGAGACTAGGTCCAGGCCCGGGGGGGGGGGGGTTGGGCGCAGCCCGCAAGTGATTTTAATGGCCAGTCAGGGCCTCTCTGCTGGTGGCTCTACCTGGGCAATGCTGCGCACTATAGCACGCAGCACTGCGCAGTTAGTTACCTATACACACCCCTATACCCATACCCTAGACCTCTCCCCTGTGATGATCCCGCTAGACGTGACTTCAGTGCCGGGTCTCGCTGGATCACGCTGGTTGACGGGATGACGCAGCACACGCCGGATGACAGGATTGGGTGAGAAGTCCGGAGCGGAGTTGAGGTAAGTATATTTTTGTCTGTGTGTGCACAGGGGCCCGGGGGCCAAAAAAATGACGTACCAGTATATATTTAGAGGGGCCAAAAATGACATATATATTCAGTGGGGGCAAAAATGACATATATGTTCAGTGGGGGCAAAAATTACATATATGTTCAGTGGGGGCAAAAAAGAAATACTGGTATATATTCAGTGGGGGCAAAAATGAAATATATGTTCAGTGGGGGCAAAAATAAGACCTACCCCGATAATAAGCCCTAACCCTTTTTTCAGAGAAAAAAAAGAAATAAGACCCCGTCTTATTTTCGGGGAAACAGTAGTACCACCCTTCTCCTCAGAGATCAAATCCTCCTCACCAGCCCGATCCGCCTCCCAGGTCCTCCGGTTTAACACATCAGATTCATCATCAGACTCCTCACCACCACTTTTTTCGGAATGCAAATTAGGCTGTTCCCCACCAACCTGCAATTCCGGGCAGTCCAAACTCTGACTGCCCTCTAAGAAATCCTCAAGTAGGTTGTCCTCTATAACCGCTGGATTATGCGGTGGGGTTCGGTGTTTTTTTATTTTATAAATTGCAGAATGGACACCACTAGAAGGGGGCCCTGAAGCCCAAGAGGTGGCAGAAAATGACGGGCTTTGCGTATAAACTAACTTATATGTAGCATTAACGTACAATTTATCGAACAAGTACGTAGCGAATACGTAGAAAGCCATGAGAACATTTTCAAATCTATCGAAGCGAATCTCAAAAAAGATTTGTGATATTAGAGGGGCTATCCTCATTGAAACCCAGTTGTTATGTCAGCTTACCGGGTAGAAACTTATTTGTGATGCCACAGCAGTTTTCCTGTTGGAATCTCGCTTGTAATTTTAGAGCAGCTTACCTGATAGAATCACATTTATGATGCCACAAACTACCATGCTGTAATTTGTAATATCAAAGTACAGTAGCTTACCTACGGGAAGACACCGGCGGGAAGCTGTCCTGCTGAGGTGCCGGAAAAAGAGGACAACCCCTTTTCGACCCTCCCCTATAAAATGACCGGCCATACCACCCTCACCAGCCAATCAGAGCACAGGGGAGGGAGGGGGAAAACAAGGGCTGCCACCACTATTCTGCAGCTGAAACTCCCCTACTCCAAAATAAAACCTGCCAGCCAGCCTTCCACTTTAACCCTTTCCCTCTCAGCCCTTTCCAGTCCAGGACGCCTTCGCCTATCCCTCGGCGTCCACTAGACTGAAAAGACTGGGAAAACACCTTTTAAACCATCCGGCTTGCTGAAAGCCAACCAACCTTCTAACCACTGAGCTATGAAGCTCAATTACCCAAATAAACACACACAATTCCTGTTGGGTGGAAAAGGTCACAGCTTTTATTCATCCTCATGTTTCTTTCTTTAAACCAAACATCAAAAACTTTCCACTAGAATCAGAAGCAGTATGCCCCACGTCAATGTCCACGTGGGCAAGTCCGCCTTCTTCTTCCGAGACTTGTTTGAACACCCTCCACGGAGGAGGCCGTGTATGCCTACACGGCACTCCGACCCCCACCCAACAGGAATAACGCCTGTTCCACACCATCTTGGAGGCCCGAAAGGAATATATCAAGGCCAATCTCATTGAGATGCACCCCATCTGGTCTCATGAGTCGGGCATTATCATTTTCCAGCTGTCGGTGGCGCACCACAACTCCACCCCGCGACCGAACAAAACGCGAAATGCGCGCATTGACTGTCCGGCGCGCCCGCTCAATCGCCTGAGCATCTCTAGCACCTTGCCACGTCACTCGGGGTACAATCTCAGACCAGACAACAATGACCTCGTTGAAAAAGGAAGGGAGGCGCTCCAGATCCAACCTAATAATAGTGATAAGCTCTGCTACTTTGAGAAAGCAGAGGTCATTGCCACCAGCATGAATAACCAGAATCAGAGGAGAAGAAGAGATTCTACTTATCTCTACTGCTTCAGGCAAGACCTGTGACCACCGGAGACCCCGAACGCCCCTCCACATGGCCTGGATATTGCAAAAGCCCAAACTCCTGCCTCCAGGACGGTATTCAGCACGCTGGCCTGCACAGAAAACATAGGAATGTCCCAGGAAGCAAACGGTAGGATGGAGGACGCCTGAAAAAGAATCACAGCAATAAATGTGGGAGAACATAGGAGGCAAAACAAGCGGAACGCCACCGGCCTATTCGCTGAACTTCGGAATCAGGAAAACCCGCACGCGCAGCCTCTGTCGCCGCGCCAATGCGGAAGGAATGGGTGCCAAACTCGGAACTAGGAAGGCCAAGAACAAGCAGGCAACGCTTAAAAACGGCCGTGAACTGATAGCGAGTGAGAGGGCTGCCGTCAGCATGTAGTAAAAAATTGGGGCCAGAAAAACGGGACGCCAGAAACTCAGCAACTGTGGCATGGGGGCACACGGGGCCGTCAACTTTATATAGGGGCAACCACGCCCCCCGGGAAAAAACATCCGTCTTGGAACGACGGATACGCACCCGAAGGGAAGATGGAGTAAGCGCCACATCATCCGTCAATAAACCGCCGGGTCGATAGCGTGACGGCGGGACGAGCTCCCCGATACGCAGGGCCGCGAAAAAGGCTAAGCAAAAGGCAGCACGAAAAAGCAGCGCCTCGGATGCCGAGGAGCAAACAGCAGGAAGGGCAGCGCATAGGCGGGTCAACAAGGAATAGGACACCGGACGCCTGCGTTCGCAACGCACGTGCTCTTTACGCCAGCCCTTCAGGGCTTGTCTAATAGCAAAATGTTTGGTAGCGTCCGGCCAGCCACGCAATTTAAAATGGAAAGCAACCCCTGACAGCCGACGCTGCGCAACCACCGCCGAAACACCACGGTCCCGCAAGCGCAACAAATAAGCAACGGTCACCTCCAAACGAGCAGTGGCGGAGGACTCCACCTCAGCTTCCGCAACACAGTCCCACCACTCCGCCCACGCCTTACCGTATCCAGACCATGTAGCAGGAGTAACCGACGTTCTTACTAACGACATCAGGCGTTGGTCACCAAGTCCCATAGCTGAGGAGGGCAAGACTGGCCCTCCAGGGCCGCATCCGGCAAATGCATCCGAAATTCCTGCCAATGGAAGCGAGAAAGAGCATCAGCAGCGGCATTGAAAACCCCAGGGACATGACGAGCCCGGAACCAAACATTGAGCTCAAGACAACGTAATACTAAATGGCGGAGCAAAGCTAAGACCGGAGGGGATGAGGAAGTCAACTTATTAACGCAAAAAACCACCGCCAAATTATCCGACCAGAAACAAACCTTATTGCGAAAGGCTGGACCCCAAATGGACAGTGCCACAATGATGGGAAAAAGCTCAAGTAGCGTAATATTAGAACACAAACCACTTTCACGCCAGGATTGCGGCCATGGGGACGCACACCACTCGGTGCCCAGAATGGCCCCAAAGCCTGAGGAGCCCGCCGCGTCTGTGAATAAGGATAATTCAGCAGAAGAAGCCTCAACACTCTGGTAGCAAGTATGACCGTTATAGGAGGCCAAAAAACACCGCCAAACCTGGAGGTCCAGTTTGAGACGCGTGGTAAGGCGAATGTGGTGGTCGGGATGCTTAATTCCACAAGTGGCTAGGGACAAGCGGCGGGAAAAAACACGGCCCATCGGCATTATCCTACAAGCAAAAACCAAAAGGCCGAGCAGGCTCTGCATCTGGCGTAAAGTAACGGATTTAACTGCACAGAAACCTTCGACTAAGCCCGTCAACCGTGCCAGCTTATCCTGGGGAAGGCGATAAACCATCGAAACAGTATTAATTTCGATGCCGAGAAAAGTCATAACAGTGGCAGGGCCAAAAGTTTTCTCTTCCGATAGGGGGACCCCGAACCTAGCCATGAGAAACCTAAAAGTCTCCAGCAAAAACTGACACTTAGCAGGGTCGCCCGGGGAAATAAACAGAAAATCATCCAAATAATGAATGATGGAATTTGAAGCTGTCTCAAAACGAACCACCCATTCAAGGAAGGTACTGAATAACTCAAATAACTGACAGGAGATGGAGCAACCCATCGGCAGGCAAGTGTCATAAAAATACAGGCCATCAACCACGCAACCCAGGAGATGGTAGCAATCCGGGTGAACGGGAAGAAGGCGGAAAGCCGCCTCGATGTCAGACTTAGCTAAAAAAGCGCCTTGTCCTGCCGATCGGACCAGTGCAACGGCCTTATCAAAAGGAACGTAAGAGACAGAAGAATCGTCTTTAGAAATCCCATCATTCACAGAGGAACCTTTCGGATGGGACAAGTGGTGGATAAGCCGAAATTTTCCCGGTTCTCGTTTGGGAACCAAGCCCAAAGGGGAAACGCGAAGGTTAGAAAAGGGGGGGTCAGGGAACGGACCAACTATCCTGCCTAGAGAAACTTCTTTGTAAACTTTCTCCCGCAAAAGGTCAGGATTGTCCCTAGCCGACTTAAGGTTACGGGACATGGAAGGAAAACGAGAAAAATAAAACGGAATGAAAAAACCGAACGTAAAACCATCTCGGATCTGTGCGGCAGCCGCCTTATTGGGGTACCGATCTAACCATGGGAACATCTCGGCCACGCTCACCGGCGTCTTTCCCACTAGAGGGAGAGGGCGTTTTTGGAGCAGGGGGTGTTCGAGAGCAGCGGACGGCGGGATGATTGCCGCCGCAGACGGAACACTCGTGTTTATATTTGCAGAGGGCAAAGAACTTACAATGCCCTTCGTTAAAGAGCCAGCAGGCTCCGGGTCGACGCACGGCCACCGGTCCCTGTGCAGTAGCGGCGGGACCAGTGGCCACGGCAGGAAAGGGGTGCGACTTCTGAGCCATCATAAGGCGAAGCCATAGGTCAGTAGCCTTGACCCCCCACCCTATGTCAGGCTGAATAGACAGGCGGCGACGAAACTCCTCATCGTAACGCCACCAAGCGGAACCCCCGTGCGACTTATACGCGTTGTATATAGAGTCCATGTACACGAAAAGGTCAGGCGACCTCTCCGGATGACGAAGAGACATGACGTAGCCCAGGACCGAAAAAGCCTGCAACCAGTTGCCGAAGGTATGGGCCACCTTAGGTTTACGGTCAACAAACCGTTCAGCATTGGGACGCCGCTCCTTATCCACTGTATGCTGGTCTACAGACACTAAGGACCAGATATCAATATACTGGTTATTCCATATCTTATTCCTAACTTCCTCGTCCAAGTGAGCCCCCAAAGGGCTCAAACCGCAAAAAAGGGATTCTTTATGATCGCTAGCTCGGGGCGGTGGCAACGGCTTAGGGGCGGGAGAGGGGGTGGGCCCTACAGACCCGGGGTCTAATTGCGCCAACAAGGTCCTAAGAGACGACACTAAAGTAGAAGCAGAAGCAGCCCCCCACGCCCCAGCAAAATTGAACTCACCAGTGGAAGACGTAGCGAGAGGGTCCACGGATTGAACAGGAGGAACCACATCAGGCACCGCGCTGGCTGGAGCAGCCCCGCGGGACGACTCCCCGGTCGCTGGCGCAGGCACTCGGCATCTGCGGGAACATGACCTGCCAGAACTTGATCCGCAGGAACTCCTCTCGGAGGATGACGGAGACCGCCATCTAGAAGACCGTGAACGAGCTGACCTGTGGCTCCTACGGGAATCCCTGGAAGGGCGGCGGGAACAGCGATGCCTATGAGACACCGACCTGCGCCTGCAATGGCGATCGGACACAGCAAAGGACCGGGAGCGAGAGCGGCTTCTGGAGCGGCGATACCTGCGCTGACTACTTGGCATGTCAGCAGCTGCACACTCCCTTCTAGTATCTACACTGGGCTCAGCAGCAGGGGCAACAGCTGGGGGCACCTCAGGCACCCCAGCCACAATGGGGGGGGGGGCTCATTACTTGCCCCAGGACCAGTTAATACAATACCCTCAGCAGAGGGATTGGAAGGGGCATCAAGGGGCTCCTCTGTAGAGGAAGAGGTGGTGGGGCGATTTCCCATAGCAGGAAGGAGCAGGGGAGGACGGCAGGTGTGAGGAGATGGCACAGGAGAGAGCAGGTTTCCTGCGCCGCCGGGCGGAAAAGGGGGCGTGGCCAAAGTCCGAGGGCGCGGGGCCAAAGTCCGTGCAGCCGGAAGCGCTGCAGAAGAGCTACCATGCTCCCTCCCGTCCACCGCAGCCGAGCCCCGGCCCCGGCGCACACCCGCCCGCTTGTTAGGTAAGGAGGAGGAGGGGGGAGAGGGACTTAAACGATCGGGTGGGCGGGTAGCTCGCGCCGTCCGCCTGCCACCCGGCACAGACACCTGGGCCACAGCAGCGGTGGGCACCACCGCAGGCACCACAGGAGGACTAGAGGGGAGAGGAACAGGGGACTGCAAGCCCGCAAGCATGCGGGCAATGAAAGCCGGCCCTTCAGCCTGCAAGCGGGCTGAAAGGAGAGCGGCAAGGGCTCTCTCGTCGGCCATACCTAAGGGAGCAGCGGAAGCTGTCCTGCTGAGGTGCCGGAAAAAGAGGACAACCCCTTTCCGACCCTCTTCTATAAAATGACCGGCCATACCACCCTCACCAGCCAATCAGAGCACAGGGGAGGGAGGGGGAAAACAAGGGCTGCCACCACTATTCTGCAGCTGAAACTCCCCTACTCCAAAATAAAACCTGCCAGCCAGCCTTCCTTCCACTTTAACCCTTTCCCTCTCAGCCCTTTCCAGTCCAGGACGCCTTCGCCTATCCCTCGGCGTCCACTAAACCGCCTCTTTCATGGCTGTCCAGGAAATCCTTCTCTGTTGTTCTAATCCACCAGTCAATGCAAGACATTGATATGTTAGGTACATAACTCCTTTAAAGTGATCTAATAGAGAGAAGGAATCACTATAATTTTTGCCCCCTTGTATGCAGGGCCATGGTGTGGCTGTACAAGTTGCACATACAGTATAGTACATCTCTCCCTGTAAATAATGATGCACAAAAGTTAATTGTATTTTTTAGTAACAGTACACTAATTCACCATAATGCACAACTAATAAATATATATATATTTTTTTATTTTATTTTTCTTATGCAAATTATTACAAAAATAAATACGTATAACATATACGTATCCATACACTATACATAACAGTAATAATTTATTATAACCCCTTGTGAGATCCCTCCCCCCAACCCACAATCCCCAGCCCAGCGGAGGAAGAGTGACAAAATAAAAACCTCATTATCAATAGACGTGCTCCAAAAAGCATCCTATTGAGTCTTTTTTTTGTTTCTTTTGCATTTTTATTCTTGGTTCGTCTCCTAAAATGGCTATTAGAGGTATAAATTCTACTCTATTTCCAATTATTTCTTCAAATACTTCACTCCAGAAAACACTTATTTTTGGGCATTCCCACAACATATGGACAAATCCTGCTCCCCCAATGCCACATTTGGGACAGCAATTATTTGTTCTCTTCCCAATTTTAAACAAGAAGCTGGGAGTATAATACAATCTATTAATGATGTTAAATAACTAATAAATATTTTTTAAAAACACACTATACATTATAACAACAAAGTTAGAAGCAGGGGTGCACTGGCCATAGACCCCCTCAGGGAAATTTCCCAGAAGAGCCAGTGCCCATGGTGCCGCCCAAGTCCTCCTCTCTTCCAAAAGTGAGGTACTGTACATAGCTATCCAATGCTCTCAGCATTACTTAATGCTAGGAGCATCTGGTACTTATACACCTGGCTGGCAGAAGAAAATGCCCTCCTGCCCATCCTCAGGACGGTGATAAGGTTGAATGCTGCAGCAGGGGGGCAATATTTTGAGCTGCATTGTGTATTTGCTTCTGTCGGGGCAGGATTTTGTGCTGCATTATAGTATTGCTGGCTCTGCCCTGTCAACTTATCATGGCAATACCTTCTGTCAAATTGGACTCGTTACTACGACTCCCAGCATGCTCCATTTATTTCTATGGAGGTCTGAGAACAGCCAAGCAAGTTTGCATCTTGGGAATTTTACCACAGCTGGAGTGCTGGAGATTAGCCATCACAGCACCAGACTATGCCATTTATTACAGTGAATCGTGTGTTGAGGTCATTTTCTGTGGCACACCCGCCATGGCTAACATGTTAAAGGGTGAGACTATCTTTACCTGCTGCTCTGTTTCCCTAAAACATATCAATTAGTATCCACTAGCATTGTGCTTCCATGAGTTCCAGTCCATGATATACAGTATATGGTCACTTAATATATTTTTTATTGTTTTTGCACCCTCCCTCCCCCCTCTGCTTGAGGAGCATTTGCTCCGTTATGTTTCATTATTCACCTTATTACTAAATGTATCTGTCGTGTTTGTATTGTTATTGAATTATAAAGTTTTTTTCAGTTCAGCGCCTTTTCGGGTGATTTCTGAAGGTGTCCAACATAATATTTGAGTAATATTTGTAGGTTGTGTTACATACAGTACATATGAGCTGCAGATGTTATCATAAAGCATTGCATGCTGGAAGAATATCTCAAGTCTCTGCATCCCTTCAAAAAGATTCCTATTTTCTATTTCATTATACCATTATCTGACAGTTATAATTGTCTTATCTCATTCCTCTTCTGATTTATCACTCCTTCATTGTTTTCCCACAACCCACATGTCTGGATCTTCTTTCTTTGGATCTCAGTTTATTTTGCCACATGGTCTCAGTTCACAGCTGGGGACATCTGTATCTCGCCCCCTCATTCTCATACATTCCATAGAATCACAATGACATGAACTCTTTTCTGGGGTGGGGGATTCCCAGAATAGAAGGCTATCATCCGGTTCTAGAGCACATCTACTGCATCCAATTAAGACGATTCCCAGACCAATAATGACAATGAAAATTTCGGTTGCATTTTATTATGCAATAAATATCTTAAGGATACAATATATTTCTCCATATGTCAGCAGAGCACTGAGCTTTCTTAAGTTTTCATCCTGCCGCACTTCCTTGGACTTCAAACATATAAGAGAAAACTTCTAATCATTCTTTAATGTCCGTCTTCTTTTCCACCTATAATAACAATCACTAGTGATACCACCGCACTAAGTTCTTCCTGAGCTCGCTGTCTGAAGGTAACATCTGCTTCTTATATAATATGAACATATGCTTTCTCTAAAGCTAAATTGATATTTAATTCTGTGCTGAGTCATTTTATAATAAATCTTTATAAGTGTCAGAGGCCACATCCCCTGCAAAACAATATGTATACCTTTTAGTCCTCATTCACACGACTCTTTGACGGTAGTGTCCATTTTGTGGACCCAGAATCCCTCCCATGTGCTTCCGGGTCCATTCGGCAAAAGATAGGGCATGTCCTATGTTTTGCCACATCTTGCAGATCGTGCCCTTTTTTTTTTTTTTGCGGATGCACACTTTGCGGTCTGCAAAACGGAAATGGCCCTCACATAGTGTGAGGGCCATGATCTGAATGGGACCTTATCCATATTTGCAGCACCTACTGAAAACGTTTTTAACGTTCACCTCTTTCTCACATCGTATTTTAGTCACCCAGCCAGCTGCAATACTCTCCCGGTGGACAAGGTGGTCAGGAACCTTTTGGGTGACCTGGTGCGCTCTCTGGAATATGACAGACTGGAGGCAGGGAGGACCTCTCGCCTCTGGAGGGGCTTTTCATTTCGGGTGCCCTAGTCTTGTCATCCCCTTCCTTGGTGGTGGGCTGATCTTGACAAAGTAGATTTTTGTTTTTGTCAGTATTTAGGATGTAGGGCTTGTAGGCACGGAACTTGGGCTTTGTTGGGTTTTTGTGTATTTTGTTTATGTATTGTTTTACTAAATTTTTCTTTTATTCCGTTTATATTGTGTATATATGGGGTTTGGTGTTAGGTGGGGTAGTGACTCAAGGGAGGGAGGAGGAGTGTGTTTATAGTACTTTCTGGACTTTGGGACTGTATAAATTTTGTGGACTTGGGAGACGCTGGGATAAAAAAAAAAAGTTCACTAGCCTCACCTGGTCTATGGACCTGGACTGCGAGCATGAAAGGTGGGACCAGCTTTCAGGCTAGTGATGGGTGGGAAGGGGGGGGTGTATATAGTTCAGTTTATATTGTGTATATAATTTAAAAAAAAATGTTATTATGGTTATTATTATTATTATTATTATTATTGTGATTTATATAGGTGGTTTATTCAGCAACTGGACCAGTTAGTTTTCTGTGATTATTTGTATATAATTGGTGTAGGGTGGTATTATGTATAAATTATGACGCGTGTCCTGAATGGTGGGGGATGATGGGGATGGTGTATATATAGCATTGAAGAAAAAAATGTTGTGGTGTAGGGTCGATGTATAGTTGGTGTATGTAATATTGTGTACGTTGGTATGTATGTGTGATAATAGTATTAGTATTGGAGTAAGTGGCCGGACCTGTGTTAGTTTTGTTTATTGTTTGGTTGTTTGATATTATATGATTATTATGTTAGTTATTATTAATATTGTTACATTGTGTTATTGTTATGTTTTTATAATAAAAGAAACACAGGTACAGCCATATGGTCAGGTTTTCCTATGCAGTTTTTTTTTTCAGCCAAAATCACAAGTAAATCATAAAAGGAGAGAACCTATAAAGAAGAAATATAATTTCTCTTTTTTTGAATTTTCTCTTGGTTTCTAAAACAGCATTAGAAAACCGGACTGTGCCTATATCCTAAGAAAAAGGCGAGGATCCCTCCAATCTATCCTAAACTCTGCCACACTTTTTATGCAAGTCCTTAGAAATCTCTGTCTGATTAGGCATTTGCGTACAAATATCCTGATACCACCCTGCATGCAGATCCATTAATACTTTCCCTTTGTTAAACTAATCATTTTGTCACACTAGATTCTCATATTTGCTGTCATTTTTAGAAATGAGACTCAAGATTTGCAACACTTTCTGAACTTCTAAGTCTTTAAAAGTAGCTTGAAAATGCACCTCTTGTAAAAAGCTTATACGCTCACCTAGAGTCTCCCTCAAGTGCTTTCCAACTAATGCCTCCCCTTGGCCAGCAGAATAATCTTTTTACATAAGGGATAGAATTTGTTAATATAATTTGCATTGCTCACCTCAACAATGGCTCTCCGCTGCTGTTCTGATTGATACCGAGTTCCAGGGGTGTTTCTAGGTCAAAACATTTGGACCTTGGACCCTGGATGTTTTGTCCAGGGCCGGAACATTGTGGCCTCAGACTATATAACTGCATCGCCGTCTTCGTCAAGGAAAAATTGGAGGAAGGATCTGGCATCTGACTTATCCTCCCTGTTTATGGATTCCAAGAGAGCAGCACAGTCACCCAGCTTTGTTTTATATGATTACAATGATACCGAATTTGTAATCGCTGGCCACAAAAGTCACATCCATCCAGGTCAAGAGGGACTTGGAATTACAGAGATCAGTAGGAACACAGGAAGCAGGAGTGATGGGATCAGAAATGTATCACTACTTTAAAAAAAAAAGAAAGTAATCATGGCTGGATAACCCCTTCTTAATACACAACCCAGATAAGACCCCAAAATTAATAGACTCCGGAACTCAAAATAAATACTGACTCCCAGACCTGACTTCCAAATTATAGGGGGTATCCATCCTTTGGGTCCTAATCTGTGCTTCTGAACGTAACCCCCAACCCCCCCACCCACCTATCCACGGTCCTGCCACTTCTCTGTTCCTGGACAGTGCTCATCCCCACAGGGCAAGGAAGTGACTTGATCCCATGACTGCTGCTGCTTCTCCCTGCTCATGGATGAAAACATCCAGTGGCGTGCACGAGCAGCCAAAGGCAGGCGGGGACGAGCCTCCCTAGCATCACTTGCAATGCTAGGGAGGCTCGTGTCTGTGCCCGCCTGCTGTTCCCCCCATGCAGGGGCATAGCTAACGGCTCATGGGCCCTGGTGCAAGAATTAAGTTTGGGCCCCCCTTCCCTCAGTACTTTGTGGCCAGGGGCAGGGAAACACATAGCCTTCATGTTGCCTGAGGCAAAAATTGAACTGGCAACCCCCCATGCCAAATTCTTGACCTAAACCCTTCCCTCAAGCCAGTGTAACTTGATCAGCATGCACTTTCTATAATACTGGTGTCTTTTTATGCAGCACTAAGGTCATTGGGGCCCCCTCAGGCTCCTGGGCCCGGTAGCGACTGCTACCTCTGCACCCCCTATAGCAACGCCCCTGCCCCCCTGACAACGGATGTTTTCATCCATGTACAGGGAGACTGTCACGAGTGGGCTTGCGTCTGGTATCAGACGTTCTGCGCAGCTTTCAAAAGTGACATAATTTGACATGCTTTTCCCTTGGTTTGGTTGCTGTTTACCACACCCCTTCTTGTTGCGGCTGTGGTAATTATCTTTCTCCTATTTACCCCTTCCTCTCCCAGTATCCCTTGCGGTTTATACTTTCTGCCTACTTAGTAGTGTGTGGTGTGGATCTCGGCTGAGATCCGGTTGCCTCGATATCTGCTTTAAGATAAGTGACTTTTTCCCTTTTGTGGTTTTCCTTCTGGAGTCTCCTGTTCGTCCTTACTCTTGGAGGAACGGGTTTACTCTTTCTTGTGTCACTAGCTGCAGGGTTCTTTAGGGTGAATTTATTATTAGGTTCCTGTGTTCCTGGTTCCTGATCATTTAACGCCGTGGACAAGGAACCAGGTATGGATCCTGAACACATAATTGACCCTAAGCGGATACTACTCTCCGCCACCACTCCTGAAACCACTCCTCCAGGGAAGACTTTTGTTCCGTTGGAGTCTCACCCTAAACTATTGGCATGGGCTCATGGCTCCCTATTCTCAGGACTGGGTTCAAGAAGACCCGCTGCCCACCACCTGCAGTCTAATGAGCAAACCGAGAGGGTAAACCAGGATCTGGAGAAGTTTCTCAGACTGTATATTTCCCCTACTCAGGACAACTGGGTGGAACTGCTACCTTGGGCTGAGTTTGCCCACAACAATTTATTTCACGAGTCCACCCAGAAATCTCCATTCTTTATCAACTTTGGTAAACATCCCTGTTTACCCCGTCTTCCGACTCTGCCATCATCTGATGTCCCTGCAGCTAATTCTGTGGTCCAGAAGTTTTCTGCCATCTGGTCCGAAGTATGGACTAACCTAATAAAAGCTTCAGCTCGGTACAAGGTTCAAGCAAACAAGAAGAGAGACGTACAGTTCCTCGATGGGCCCCAGGAGACAAAGTCTGGCTTTCTACTCGCTTCACCCGTCTTCGGGTACCCAGGATAAGGTTTGCCCCTCAATTCATTGGTCCTTACACCATCACCCAAGTCATCAATCCGGTAGCCTATCGGCTGGCTCTATCTCCTTCTCTGCGCATTTCCAATGTCTTCCATGCTTCACTCCTGAAACCTGTGGTCCCCAATAGGTTCTCGACCCACAAAGCACCTCCCAAACCTGTCACTGTGGAACAGCAGGAATAATATGAAGTCGATGAGATCTTGGATTTTAAGATATCGAAAGGGCTTCCTTACTTCCTTGTCAACTGGAAGGGTTACGGTCCCGAAGAGCGCTCCTGGGTAAGGAAGGAGGACCTTCACGCCCCTCAGCTTATAAAGATGTTCTGCATAAAGTTTCCACAGGCACTCAAAGTGGGGTGTCCGGAGTCCACCCTAAAAGGGGGGGTACTGTCACATCTGGGCGCAGAGCGCCACTACTCTCGCCCCATTGGTGGGGTCGCCCCCCTCGGCGGCTGCTGTCTGTTTTCCTCCACAAACGTCTAATGCGGTGATTTCAGCAGCCAGCACAGAATCTGCAGTAACTGTACTCTCGCTCCATCTAGGGGCTGGTACACGGTGCTGCGGCTCCTATACCTTCTGTGGAACCTAATCCTATCTAGAGGCCTATTTAAGGCAGCTCTGTGCGCCTGTCTGATGCCAGAGTATCAGGTCTTTTTCCCAGTGTACTCTAGCTCTTCAGTTGTTCCTGTTCAGCTCCTGTTGTTCCAGTCTTCAGTTGCTTCTCATCTCAGCTAGCCTACTGCTGATCCGGTCCTTGGCTGTTTCCACTGCTTCCACACAGCAACGCGACCTGCAAGTCTCCGGCCACTCAAGTCCAACCTGCTTTGCGGCAGGCTCTGGTGAAAATCCGGGGGCTTGTTAGACTCCACACGCCAGTACTTGTTAGTACTTCAGCATTTTCAGGGTTTCTGGTCCAAGCCCACCTTTTCTCTTCCTTCCTGAAGCAAGAGACTATGTGTCATCATTGACATCACCGCCTCCTGCTGGCCTTCCTGGTTTCCAGAGTGCTATTGCGCAGGTGCCAGAACTGCTGACGTCAGTATGACTTAGTGTGATTTCAGTGTGGTTTCTGTGTGAAACCTGTACTCTACTGACTGTGCATGAGTCAGAACATAGAGATCAGCCTCTTTGCTGCCACTATAATGTAGGTGACACTGAATATCACTGTGGGGGCCAATGTAGATGTCAGTTTGGGAACTGTGGGGGGCACTGCGAATGGCATTGTGGGGCATAATATTGTACAAGATGGGATTAGATACACAGCTCAGTATCACACACATCAGACTATGCATTAGGCTCAGAAGACTGAATCGTGCATGATAGGATTATATACAGATGTGTTTTGATGTGCTTGCTGATTCAAGCTGTTTATTGCACTCTGGAAATGGTGAGGGAAGAGCCTATGGACTGAATGTGATGCAGCAAGACACAACCAAGAAACTAGCAGGATTCATGTATGTGTGTAGTAACATGGTCACAGGAGGTGTAGTAGGTCTGGTTACTTCCGATTGAACTGTGTGGCAGCTGGAGCCAACCTGTAACTCATAACACTGCAGAGCAGCCAGGCTTGTTTATAAATAAAGCTAATATAGGTAGTGAAGAAAACAGGAAGTGATGGATGTTAACAGTCCTGTCAAGATAATCTGGTGCACAGACAGGGGGAAAGAAAGTACACACGTGAAAAACAGGTACTTCTGGCATATATATGCATTGTGATGGTTATTAGGAGCACATTAACCCCTTCACCGCCGGAGGTTTTTTCGGTTATGCATTTTCGTTTTGCTCTCCCTGCCTTCAAACAGCCATAACTGTTTTATTTTTCTGTTCAGATAGCTGTATGAGGGCTTGTTTTTTGCGGGACAAGTTGTACTTTCCAATGCCACCATTTAATATTGCATATGGTGTAGTGGGAAGCGGGAAAAAAATTCCAAATCGGGTGAAATTGCAAAAAAACGCTATTCCGCTACAGTTCTACGGGTTTCTTATTTACAGCATTCGATGTGCATTAAAACTGACCAGTTACTTTCATTCTACTGGTCAGTACGAATCCGGCAATACCTAATATGTATAGTTTTTCCTGCGTTTTGATAGCAATAAAATAAAATAATTAGAAAGTTGCCCTTTTTTTTTCCCCTTGTCATATCTTGACCCCTATAACTTTTTGGTATTTATGTGTACAGAGCTGTATGGGGGCTCATTTTTTGCGGGGCGATCTGAAGTTTTTATTGATACCATTCTGGGTTGTGTATGACTTTTTGATCACTTTTTATTTAATTTTTTTTTAGAAAAAAAAAGCGACAAAAAACGGTGAATCGCCATTTGGACGCTTTTTTCCGCCACACAATTCGCCGTATTGGAATTTTTTTTATATATTTTAAAAGTACGGGCGTTTTTGGTCACGGTGATACCCATGATGTCTATATTTATTGTTATTTAGGTATTGATTTTTTCATTATACAGAAAGGGGGGTGATTTGAACTTTTATATATTTTTTATTTTTTATATATTTTTTAACATTTTTTTTAATTTTTTTCTGACTATTTTTAAGCTCAAATATGAGCTGATATATTGTGTTTTTTTTTTCTTTATGAGCAATCAGGGATTTACTAAACTGAGATAAATTCATGAATTGCTCATTTCTTATCCTGGCCTAAGAATAAGAATTGCACTTTGAAAACTGTAATCCTCACCAGCGAGGATTACAGTTTTCATATCATGTACAGACACCACGATTGGCCACACGGGGTGTCTGTACACCACCCGGAAGCGTACGCTTCCGGGTTCAGACGCATCCTGATGCCGTGATCACGGGATCAGAAGGGCCTAGAAGACGCCGCCGATGGCGGTAAGTAGCGGCAAGTCTCTGCTGTTAGAAACAGCAAAGACTTGCCGGCCATGACGCCCGCCGCACCCGCACCGCACCAGCGCCGTACATGTATGGCGCCAGTCGGGAAGGGGTTAAAAAAAAATTTGATTTTGGGACTGGACAATCTCTTTAAGCCACTCACTCCCCTTTCCCCTCTAGTTGGATTGAATTTTCTGACTGAGTCAAGTCAAGCGAGGCAGTTTGCCATGCTGAAAGTCCAGACAAAGGCGGATAAGCCAGAGCATGAAGTAGAATACATGTGCCACAATCCCCAGAGAAGTGGAAGATGGCAGTGGTAGTGATTTTAGCTGCAATTCCCAGTGGTAATCCTCACACCGATGCTACCTAGGGTCGGGCTGTGAAAGGAGGGTCCTCTTTTTTTTCTTACCTCGGGGCACACCCCGAAGGTGGGGCTCATGTCTGATGGTAGTTGGGGTGCCCTTGGTGTTGCATGGGAGCAAGATAGGAGATGTAGGTGCTGTGGCCCGGCAAATTGTGCTGGAGTCAGTAACTAGGCCACTTTTATAAAGCAGACAAGTCTCTACTAAGTTGCAAAGTAGGAATTGTAGTACATGACGTACATGTATCACGTATCATACACCATTGAAAATAATTCAAAGAGCAAATATTCTCAGATAGTGGTGCATACCTCCCAACTTTGAGAGGAAAAGCCAATGGCTAAAAAATTGCCAACTTCTCCCACAAAAAATAAACCCTAATATGGCTATGTAAATAGAATTTTTTTTTTAAGTTATTGCTTTTGGAATATGTGGAGGAAAAAATAAAAAACTAAATAAGAACTGGGCCTAATCCTTAAAGGGGTTCTCCAGGAATGAAGAAAATGAAATTACTTAAATATTACTTTATTATAAATATATTCCCCAATATCTTTCATTATTTATTATGGCTCATTTTGTCTGGGGAGCAATCTTTAGATGAAATAAAATGGCCGCCGTCCTTTTCAGAACACTGAGGTAAAGAGCTGCCTCATCCTCCTCTCTGCTCTACTTGTCAGGGGTTATGATCCTGAATACAGCAGATAAATTCAATCTCTGTAGGAGTTCATGAGGAGACATAAAGTACAGAGAGGACAGTGGGGATGTGACTAATGAGCAGCAGCACTTGTATGCAGCCTCCATTACCACAGCCCCACATTACCACAGTCTGTCCTTTCCATCCTCTCTGTACTTCATGTGTCCTCAAGAACTCCATTGCTATAGAGATTTAGCTAAAGATCTTAGCAGCTGTATTCAGGATCATAATCCATAACATGTAGAGTAGAGAGGAGACGTGTCCTCCTGTGTGATTAGGACAGGTTTTGTGTGGACTAATAGGATGGTGACCATTTTATTTCTCCTAATGATTGCTCCCGGGCAAAATGAGCCTTTATAACTAATGAAAGATATTTGGGAACATATTTATTGTAAAGTAATATTTAAGTATTTTCATTTTTTAAAATCCTGGCGAACCCCTTTAAGGGGTTATAGAGATGGAGACAGACTGAAAGGAGAGGTGTAGAAAGCGTCTGTATATGATATACATATGGTAACCACATACTGTGTAGTCACATGTACTGTATCAGAAAGATACTTCAGGACTAGAACTAATGTCTAGCCTGATTATTATCAGTAATTAATATAAATATGAATTACCTGTCTTGTGATTCTTTTCTTGTAGCTGACCAGGGAAAATGTCAGGTTCCACTATTTAACTGGGCATCAGTCACCTGTAAAAAGACAAAGGTGTGATAATATGTTCCTGCTACATGCTACAGACACTAATATTTCTAACAGGTGAGGGGCATAACTATATATCTCAGGGTTCATGTAATAATAGGTGTTGAGAGAACTTGAGAAGGGAAGAGAGAAGGAAAGTGGAATAACTTTAAACCATAGCTATATATATGGGGTTAGGAAGATGGGGGCTCCTTCTGATCTAAGCCCCTGCAGCAAAATCACAGAGCTCCACTTATCATGACAGCCCTGGGATTTCTGAATGGTCTTTGGGCTATCATAGTTAACTGCCTGTAAACCTGTGTGCGAGGCACAGCTCAGCAGGCAGTGTCATAATCTCAAGTACCACAATAGAGGAGTATTCCAGAGGGAGGATTAACCCCCTTTACCGATAATCATGTACATATACACTACTCTCAAAAAGTTAGTGATATTTGGCTTGTGGGTGAAATTTCAGGTTGAAATGCAATGAAATGAACAAAAAAAATCCACTCTAACCTTTCCAGGAAGGTGTTGTGCAAAAAAGTACTGAAACATTGAACAGTTGGACATGGTCATTCAAAATTCATTTTTACTGTAAAAAAAAAAATTTCCCGAACTCTCATTGGGTTCCAAGTGGTACCTTGGAACTGAACCCGAGTTCAGGAAATGTTTTTTTTTTTTTTACAGTAAAAATGAATTTATAAAGTTATTACGTGGCATCTTGTGAGACTTCGCAAAGTAATAACTTTGCCTCATCTGAGCCAATACAGTCTAATACTGCACGGAGCTCCCGCTCCGTACAGTATTAGAACGAAGTTTTATGTGAATCGACTTAGGATGTTTCATCTGAAGTCAATTCGCTCATCCCTAATTGTGAACACTGCTCAGTGGAACTGGATAATGGGTGCCTCTCAACTCCCTCAATTTTGCCTCGAGTTGTTTGGCATTCAAGTATCACGTCAGACCATTTGAAACCATTTGGTCTGCGTGCTAGATGACCTGCAAGGGTACCTGACCACACCATCAGGCACAGGCGTCATCATCTTGCATGGGCCAGGGAGCATCTATGCTGGAAAAGGGACCAGTGAGCCTCATTGCTGTTCACTAATGAAAGTTGATTTACGCTGAGCAAAAATGATGGCCGCCAAATATGTTGGAGACGTCAAGGAGAGCGCTATGCATCAGCCACTGTTGTCACCAGATGAGCCTTTAGTGGTGGTGGTGTTATAGTGTTTGTAGGTGTAGTCAATACAGAACTGCCCTACACTTTGTGAATGGTTGTATGAACAACACAGGCCTAATTTCATCTTTATGCACGACGATGCACCAGCTCATCGAGGTCGCATCATTAGGGAACGGCTGCTGGAGACTGGGGTACCTCAAATAGAGTGGCCTGCACTTTCTCCAGACCTGAATCTCATTGAAAACCTATGGGATCAGCTGAGTCGCTGTGTAGAGGCTTGTAACCACTGTACCCCAGAACCTCAATAACCTGAGGGCCTCCCTCCAAAAAGAATGGGATGCCATGCCTGAGCAGACAATAAGACAACTTGTGAAAAGCCTGAGACGTCGTTGTCAAGCTGTAATTGATGCTCAAGGCCACATGACAAGTTATTGAGACACTGACATTTTTGTGGGGGTATATCCAGCACTGGTGTTGGCTTTTGTTTCAATAAATTGAGATGAGGAAATCACCATTGCTGCTTCTATATAAATGCCTTACTTTCATTTAGAGATGAGCGAATCATCCAAAATTCCCTTTGCTGAATGTTCGCCGAATTTTTAAAAAGATTTGAACGAATACGAAGCTATTCGGTTGAGGCTGCATACAAATCATTCGTTATTCTGTCGTGTACTGCGAACATTCCCTTGAATAGTTAAAGGGGTATTCCCATCTCACAAATGTAGTTTGTATAGTTAGATATAGCCATACCAATATTATTACTAATAGAATGTATTTATATAAAATGTACCGTTTAGAAGATTTACCTATTTGTATAGGCATTGTCCCACACACATCAGTCAGGCCATTGCCCCTGGTTACGACCAACCCCGCGGCCATGTAGTAGTGGTGGCCGGATTGCTCCTTTTCAAACCCACTCTGAGGTAACTGCTGTATTGTGTATTGTGAATTGATCTTGGAGCAGAATTCGTTTCTCTGCATTTTGGAAGCGCAGACAAAAATGCTACAACCTAAGATGTGTCTCCGCATGCTCATGTAATGTGCGTATACAATACAGCAGTTACCTCAGAGCGGGTTTGAACAAGAGCAAGCCGACCACCACTACTACTACATGGCCACGGTGGCCGTAACTAGGGCAACGGCCTGACTGATGTGTGTGGGGACAATGCCTATACATGATCATGCACAGACACATCTTAGGTTGTAGCATTTTTGTCTGCGCTTCCAAAATGCAGAGAAACTAATTCTGCTCCAAGATCAATTCATCTCTATAGAGCAGGATCCGTTTATAAAGTCTGTATTTTGGACGGATCCTGACCATTGCGTTTTGGACGAGTAGTGTCCAAAACGCAGATGTGAAAGTCCCCTAAGATGTGTCTCCGCATGCTCATGCAATGTGCGTATACAATACAGCAGTTACCTCAGAGCGGGATTGAAAAGGAGCAAGTCGGCCATCACTACTACATGGCCACAGTGGTCGTAACTAAGGGCAACGGCCTGACTGATGTGTGTGGGACAATGGAAATACAAATAGGGAAATCTTCTAAACGGTACATTTTATATAAATACATTCTATTAGTAATAATATTGGTATGGCTATATCTAACTATACAAACTACATTTGTGAGATGGGAATACCCCTTTAAGCCTGTGCGTACAAAACTTTAGCGTATTATTGTCTAGGCTCGCACAAAGAACGAATATACAGTAAAAGTACGCTACTTAACTGAATATGTACGCATTAGCATACAAATTCTCAGATGCGTAGCATTAGCGTACAAATGATATAATGTGTACGTAGCGTTAGCGTACAAAGATTTTAGACAAATCTTCCGAAGCGAATCTGAAAATATTCGGATTCGCATCGGTGTCAAAAATTTCCAAGATTCGTATCGAATCTACAAAGCGGCGAATAGATTTGCTCATCTCTACTTTCATTATATAATATCACTGTAACGTGAACTTTTTATATTTTCCATAAATTTCACCCGAAAGCCAAGTATCCCTAACTTTCTAATGTTTGTCCTGCCTTCTTCTATAATAGAGCTTGTGGCATATGTGGTAGTAACCTGGCAGCAGCACCCAGCAAGTTAGTCTCTCTCATATGTAACACATGTTTATGTTCATATGAAATAACTTTGGCCCTTTAAAACCATAACATCAAGTGGACACTGAGAGTCATTTACTGTACACCTGTATGAAAGTAAATGGAGTAAAAAAGCTGCAACTGGTGCTTCTACACCGCTCTTGCCTCTTTCTGGAAAAGGGGCTTGACAGGGGTGCTGTCACGTGCAGGTGTGGGGGGGGGGACCAAACCAAGCGTAGGAGGGAAAGGAGATTAGGCCTAGAAACTAAGGAAGGAAGATGGACACCTCCTACAGGAAACCCTGGCTCAATTCCTGTCTATATACCAGTATGAACAGGCCTCAAATGTAGGCAAGTTCATACACAGGAACCTAAACACCGAACTGACCCTAAAGGACCCTGGAACTAATGACAGGAATGAGTCTACCTGTTCCTCCAAAAGGAAGGACGAACAGGAGTCTCCCTAAGGCCTAATAACAAAACACACAGAAGGGAAAAGGAAACTTATCTTTCAGTGAAGAAATGGAGGCTCCAGGATATCAGCTGAAAACCAAAAAGCTGCACACCACAACAACTACTGAAGCTATAAACCGCAAGGAACACGTGAGGGAAAAGGGTGTGGTAAATACCAACAAAAAGGGATAACATGTCAGATTATACCACGTGTTGCCAATCTGCCAGACCTCCTGTTCTGGCAGATTCCTATCTGTCATAGGAATGTCCGTGACAGGTGCAGTCACCTTAATTATACCAATTTACTGGCATCTATGATGATCAAAAATCTATGTTAGCTACAAGATGGAGTAGATTTCAATCTAGGGGCATAGACTTCTGGAGGATGCACTTAATTTATAGGCCTGTGCCTATGATGACTTTGTATTCAACTTTTTAGGAGGAAAACGTTACAAAACACCCAGAAAATTGTTCATTTTATTATTGTGTCTGAGCTATAGGCATTCTAGCTGGCTTGTCCTATTGAAGTTGTGGTTTTCGGTTTGTCTGCTCGTGTACCAAACTGTGCCTGTTTACCGACTCTGACTCTCCACTGCCTACCATGATTTCTGCCTGTTTACAGTATTGAAGCTCTGCTGCCTGCCCTGACGTTGAGCCATGTTTTATGGATTTGTACAAATTTTGCCTCCTCTGCCCGTTTCCTGACTGAGTATTGCCTGTTCCTTTGGTGCTTGGAACAGGTGTCTCTGACCCCCAGGACTATTACAGGAAATAGAAGCCTGGTGGCACCCCTTCAGCAAAGACCAGATCCCCGTGTAATGGTTAAATGGTGAAACCTAGGGGACTACCAGCACAACATTCTCAGGTCTAGCCCAAAGTCAAACTGATTAGTTGGCATGGTGGTTCTACACCCACTGTCCATTACACTGTTCAGGATATTGTCATCATAGAGGTAAAACAACCCAAATTATCAACCAGAATAGATCTTATTTGTAGACCAGCAAGTTCTGTAACACAGATATAGTGACACAGTAAATTTCAGTTAATCTTACATGCTAAATAGTGTTGAGTTTATCTAATCCAACAAAGTCGAATTCGATCTGAATTTCAGGATAAAGTCGATTTACCACGAAGACGAATGTCCTCGTGCTTCGTGGTAGCTAGTCAATTTAACCTACAATGGTGTAAAAAAAAAAAAAAATCATACTTCCCTCCTCCATTTGCTCGAAACAGGCGCCACCATCTTGATTGAAGTTGAAAGCCCATGCATGGTGAAATCATCTCATGCCGTGCAAAATTTTGCACCAGATCTTTAAGCAAGATGGTGGCAGCTGAACCATCACAAGCAAATGGAGGCGGTAATTATGGTTTAATTTTTTTTCTGTAAAATTTACACTTTACATTTTTACGATCATATTTGATCGCAGTATCTGAGGGGTACAATGACGGATCCATTGTTCCACATATGGGACATTGGTGTTTCTGTGGTGTTTCTGCATCCGTTCCATGAATTCGCATAAACCTCTCCGTATGGTTTCCGTATGTGATCCGTGTTTTGCGGATTGGATAAAAACTGTATAAAAAATCATCTCTCAGAAGGCCAGGAAGGGCCACGTCCACACACTGTACATGGATCTGCAACTGTCGTATGTCGGTGGCCAGTTTTGACCTTTTTGTTAGCATCTTGGCCTCACATACCATGGCACAAATATGAGGCACAGCATTTCACCTGAGGAGTGGATTGTGACGTTGCGATAGGTCTATTGACATGTTTTATATTATATTATTTTTTTTATTGTAATAAGTCTATGTTTCGTATAGCGATGTTCATTTTATGTAAATAATCACAGTAAACTGTGCATGTACATGCAACATAATTTACTATATTCTACATTGTTGTTTTTTTCTCTTTTTTTACACTTTAGATTTCTGGCAATTAATTTGCTTCACTTTATTCTGAGTTCCTTCTGGGCGTCTCAACGATATCTCGGATTGCTCATCAAACCTGTGAAGTCATTTGGCAGCAACTTGGGGACACAGTGATGCCAGTGCCCAAGCGGAGGATTGGATCCGAATAGCTGAGGGCTTTTATTTGGGTGCGTAGTTCCCAAACTGCATTGGGGCAATGGATGGCAAACACATCCATGTTAAGAAACTTCCTCACTCTGGGTCCAGTATTTTTCTGCAGTGCTTTTGGCTTTGGCTGAGGGTACTTACAAGTTTATACTGGTGGATATCGGGGCCTATGGGAGCACTGCAGATGCTCGCATTTTCAGTGCTTCTAGATTGATTGATAGGCTTCGAGCCAACCAATATGTCCTCCCTGAGCCCAGAAGGCTGCCAGGTTCTGTAGGACCACTGGCTTCATTTGTAATTGTGGCTGATGAAGGGCTTGCTTTGACACCACATGTCATTCGTCCCCAGACGCAACCTGGATGACAGTAGACATATATTCAACTATCGGCTGACAAGAGCCCATCGCTATGTCGAGTGTGCATTTGGAATACTTACCAACAAGTGGAGAGCATTCCTGTCATCCTTACAGATGACACCAGACAATGCCACCCTGGTTATTTTAAGCTTGTGTGGTCTTGCATAACTTCGACAGGATTCATGATGGTCCCTCTGATACTGGTGTCGACCAATTTCGGACAGATTCCTCATCTGATGGATTGGACCCCATCCACCATGGACAACCTGGAACTGCTGGAATGGCAGTTCAGAACTTCAATGATGACTATTTCAGCAGCCCAGAGGGGGCATTGCCATGGTAGATGGATACAGTTCTTAGTAGACATTAATATAACCTTGACTCAGTGAATATAAGATTTTTATTTTGAAGATAATTTTGGTTTTATTTAAACTTTTGTAGCTAGTGTAGGGACTCGCAAGACGATGAGGACCCTTGACGTGGGCTTGTGGGCTGGGGTATTTAGTATGCAAATAACATGGTCGCTAACACCAGTTCAGCTTATGTGCCTGTATATTGTACATAAGTACATGTCACACTAATGTGACCTGATATTTGAGTGCTAATATCCTCTAATACCTCTTTTTTTTTTCAAAAGAAATTGGAAATTTGTATTTATTGTCAATTTTTTTGTCTTGCAGGTGAATTTTTCAGATGTATTCTGACCGAAATGGATACCTAACGTTTTCGAATCCTGTAATGGGAATTTTCTTTTAAATATTTTTTATGAAGCAAAAGAATTTTATCATAATAAATAAAGTTTGATATTAAATGTGAATGCAGTGTACAGTATGAGGCTGTCCTTGTTACTGTTAATAAAAGTGTAGCATTACACCAGTCTTTGACAAATTATCCTGTGTGTATATGGCGTATGGACAGTACTATATAGATGTGTGTGTAGCAACCCAGAAATAACTATGAACATTGTTATACTGGCAAGTCCAGAATGTAAAAGAAAGGCTCCAGTCACATAATAAATTATTATTAAAATTAAAAAAAAATGTAAAAACATAACAAATGACTTACACTTCAGCCTCTATTGTAGTAAAATAAAATATATTACATTAACAAATTATAACTCAAAAAGTTCCCTTTTAAAGGGGCCATGCTGCTCATTTCTCCAGGGGGCCAAAAGACTGCGGGGGACCATGCATAATCTGACACATTGTGTCATCCCTATATTGGGTATACAGTGGCTGGGAAAACCCTGCCAGCCTCTGTGTTTGTTGGGCACTGTTATGCCCCTTTCACACGAGCGGGAGACTCGCATGTCTCCCGCAACGCATCTACAGGGCTGGACTCCGGCACTGACTGGGATCGCATGTAATGCTCTGCGATCCCTGTCCGTGCAGAGTCCAGCCCTGTAGATGCGTCGCGGGTGACATGCGAGTCTCCCGCTCGTGTGAAAGGGGCATTAGGGCCTGGTTGTGACGCCATTGGTTGGGATAATAATGCACAATGTTTTATTTGATGTACAGTGCACAACAAAAGTAATGGATCCATAGGCGAATCAAAAATACTGAAGACTGAGGTCATTACATTAGCAAAAAGAATTTGCTTTTCTTCATGACATTTTTTTTTAGGTAAGGAGCAAAACTTTTTAGTAGCTGTTCCCCCTTCCCCTCTCTCTTTTTTTTCCTGCTATAGTGAATTGGACTATGAGACTGATGGGTGATTTGTGCCATCCTTATTCTCCATGGAAAACCTCATAAACTTGCAGTAAATTAAATGTGGCCCATTAGAGTTTGTGGATATCCATTGAAACCTATCTGAAGTCTCCTGCCTCTGCTAGACAAGGAAGACACTGGGTGAAAATGATCAAAATCTGTTTTTTCACTTTTTAAACACTGCTGCTAGTGAAATCGAAAGATTTGATTCAGCTGCGCCATTGAATTTCACAGACTTGTTATGCAGCGCATTCCTTTGCATGTAGTGGGTGCAATGACTGGGAACATCACTGATTTCGGCACCTGAGATTAAGATTAAGGCCTTTTGGAGTTAATCCGGTTAAAATAATGAAATAAATACCTCATCCATTTGCTAGCGGAGAGGCCTTCGCGTACATCTTGATTGAAGATACTGCACAAAATCTCATGCGGTGACATGATGACGTCATCACACTGGGTTGTCGACCACCCAGAAATTCCTGGACAGTCCATAGAAATAGTGGACTTTTTTTCCAGTGTCCGTGAAAAAAAAATGAATTGCATCCATTATTTTTTTTTGAGGCTGGTGGTGTTTGAACAGGTCACTTTGATTGTAATTCTCAGGATTTTAGAGCTCACAGTAAGTGCTGGCAATGTGCTCATTATTAGTATCTAATATATAAAGCTGAGTGTATGGGTGTAAATGAATCCGTCACAGCTACAATCACAAAATTTGGCACACAGGTACATCAGGTGTCCAGGAAGGTTTTAGACATGGTCACAGCTCTCCAGGATGTACCGTTCCTGAGATATTCACAAAAATTCCATTAACCAATAGAAGCCTGGTCACATGACCCTTATCAGCCAATAGAAGCTCGCAGGCCCTTAGCTTTTACATACAGTTTCACACCAGTTTTCCATAACATCCAAGCCAGTTTTCTTCACTGCTGTAGGCAGGGCGCTGTGGATGACACTGTTAAAGGGGTATTCCGGTTACCATAAATATAAATTATGTTTTAAACTGATTCATCATCAATCAGTACCTAATATAATGTAAATTAAACATATTTACCGTTCAGTAGTAATAAAAGATGTTTTCTTCCACTGCTACTCAGTGTGTTTCCTCATAAATTACCATGGCATCGACCTGTAATTCAGGCCACCCTCAAAAAAACGACTTAAAAGCCCCATCCCAGGTCCTGCAAAGCCATGCCCCGACCCAGGAAGGCCACGCCCTCTCTCACTCCGCAGCCGACAGGGATTGCAAAAATGAAGGTAAAAATCTACTTCTGTCAGCTGCAGGGGTGGGTGCGAGGGTGACTTTCTCCCTGCAGCTCATGCTCAGACTGCACAGGTCTGCTGTCTGAGAGTAAACAGTTCAAAAGAACATCCCTGTGTCCATCCAGGCCCTGCTCCGGATGGAGGCAAGGGAGTCTGAAAGCTGGACTGTCCAGCCTAAAAATGGACCTCTGGCCACCCTAGGGCAGGTTGCTGCGGCGGTCACAGTTAAAGGGGAAAGCGCTGTGGATGTTACTGTTAAGGGGGAAGGCTGCTGTGGAGGTCACTGTTAATGGGGTGGGCACTGTGGAGGTCACTTTTAAGGAAGGAGGGGGACTGTGGAGGCCACTATTAATGGGGCAGCGGGGTATTATGACAGTCACTGTTAAAGGAGCAGTCGCTGTGGAGGTCTCTGTCAAGGGGGCCAGGAATGGTGGAGGTCAGTTAAGGGGACTTTAACCTATGGTCAATGTTAAGGGGTGGGTGGCATAGAGGTCACTTAAGGGGGTGGGCCCTTGTGGAGGTCACTGTCAAGGGGGTGAGGTTTGACACCCACATAAACATTAAATGAAATATATTTCTTAATATTATAAAAATATGTTTGTCTGTCCGTCTGTCTGTTCCCTATGCGCGACCAAACTACTGGACCGATTTTCACCAAATTCGGCACACAGGTACATGAGGTGCCTGGGAAGGTTTTAGACCAGGTCTCATCTCTCTAGGACATAACGTTCCTGAGATATTGGTGGAGGTCAGTTAAGGGGACTGTAACCTCTGGTCAGTGTTAAGGGGTAGGTGCTGTTAAGGGGGCGGAGATAACTGTCAAGGGGGTGAGGTGCTGTGGACTCACTGTTCAAGGGGCAGGCTGCTGTAAAGTTAAAAGTTAAGGGGGTGGGCTGCAGTTTTCCCTCTAAGCCTTGGCCTCTCCCTTCTTCTGTTCCCCTCTTTTGCCGCGCTGCACGTGTCCTCCTCTTCCAGTAGCAGCAGCACAGCATGAGGGAGGAGGTGGGGGCCATCTTGAAGTGCCGCACAGGAACGTCCTGACACTGGATAACGTCAGGACGTTTAAGGGCACTGTTCTAGGGCAACCCACCACAGCAATGCACACAGTGAAATTTGTGTGCATTGCCAGAATGGGCTTCCCCAGAGTACGGAACAGGCACACACCATAATATGAAGTCCGAGCTGCAGCGGTGAGTGGGCCAGCAGAGGCACAAAGTAAGCTGTGCTGCCGTGCGCCCGAGCAGATTACAGGGATTACGGGGAACACTGGTGGACTGCTGTGGAGGTCCCATTTTAAGGAGATGGGGCACTGTGGGGGGGTCAGTGTTAAGGGGTGGGGGGCTGTGGAGGTCACTGTTAAGGAGGCAGGATGCTGTAGAGGTCACTGTCGATCTATCTTTTACACCCAAAAAAAACATGAAGGAATAGATGAATATACCCGGGCAAGCTGTGTCCTTGGGCTTCTATATATATAAATTATAGTTCAGTATAGTTTTTCCAATATATGTTAAATAAAAATATGCTTAGGCTGTCCGTGCTATTTGCGGATAAAATGTCGATCACAGATAAAATCTTAATGTATTGTACGGTATGGCAAGGCTCACTATCAGGATCCAGTCAAATCGTTGCGTAGGCATATGTCTAGATGTCTTCGCACCCACGAAGTTTCACCGTGTAATTGGAGATTTATATTAACTATGGTTTCTCTGGTCGAGTTGTACGCAAATCAGAGCATTATCGCATCCAAATGCGTAACACGCTCAGCCCATTCTCATGACAGCAGTGGAAACTAGGCCCACACTCCGCCAACCTAGTTATGATAAGCTGTTTCACGCGTACCAGGGGGTCCGACCCTATGTCTCATGCGAGCAATAACAGGATGCATTCCAAGACGCCTGTTAGATGCGATCCCAGAACATAGCACGTAGAGGGACGTCAAGACACTGATCAAATTTCCCGTGAGATTAGCCTCGTACCTTGCAATGAACAGCACCGAGATGTGCTTAACCTCTCCAACATCAGTGCTGAAGGAACTTCGATCATTATAAGCTTACTGTGAATGGGCGCAAAAGCCATGCGACTTGTGACGGTCAGACATATGGGCAGCATAAGGCACTTCCTTTCACACGGAGGACGCTATACCGCGGATAATGATAAATTCCTGACAACATACTCTGACGTGTGCAAAGCCCTCAGTCTGATTGGAACTTTGCAGGAAGATTTTACTATGACGAAGTCTGCCAAGGTTCTTATGAAACTCGGGCCACATTGATTGGTTCTCATTCCACATCAGTCATCTGTTCCTTGATTTCCATGCGTGTTGACGCAAACAACGGGACTCGCTATAAAAATATCATCTCTTACACCATCGTTCACGGCACTTGCATTCCGGTGAAATCGCACGAATCGCAGTCAGTTTGCGCATTCGCTCGTTCGGTTGTGCATGCGTGACGAGTGTTTAATGCAACTTTGCATACGCCCTGCATTGCGGAATGCAACACTATCGCAGTCGTGAATGCATTGCACCGCTAGCCGGAGGCAATCTCGCCCCATTCATTCAATGGCAGGGCTGCGTGAAAAACGCAGAAATAACTGCTGCTTTTCACGCAACGGCGAACTGATGCGTGAAAACATCGCTCATATGAAAAGCCCCAGAATGAATGGGTCAGGATCAGTGCAGGTGCAATGCGTTCGCATCTTGCATTGCACGCGCGGAAAACTCGCCCTTTCACACGAGCGAGTTTCCGCACGGGTGCATGCGTTGATGTGAACGCATAGCACCCGCAGTGAATCCTCCTATATTCTGCGTTTTTCACGCAGCCCTGGCCCAATTGAAGTGAATGGGGCTTCAGTTAAAAACGCATTGCATCCTGAAACAAGTGTGGATGCAGTGCGTTTTTCACTGATGGTTGCTAAGAGATGTTGTTTGTAAACCTTCAGTTTTTTATCACGCGTGTGAAAAACGCATTAAAAGGCTTCGCACCCGCGCGGAAAAAACTGAACGAACGTACGCAATCGCAGTCAAAACTGACTGAACTTGCTTGCAAAATGGTGCGAGTTTTCCTGAACGCATCCGGACCTAATCCGTGACGCTCGTGTGAAAGAGGCCTAAGGGTAAGATCTGCATGTGTTCTGTGTTTAGAGACACACCTGGTTTTGGCTCACAATCACTGATGGAAATCACTGACCAAACACTGATGTGTGAATGAGGCTTTAGTCAGAAAAGACCTAGTGCATTTTATTTTTTCTTAACTAGAGATATATTTCTGTATGTAGGAAGAAGTACTATGAATGTATGTGTGATGTAAATGCAGGTCTTCATGTAATCATGCAGTCTTCAGCATTCTTTGCTCCTCCCCTCTTGTGATGTCATACAGTTGTGACCTCATAATCGCTTAGAACTTTCCACTCTGCTTTCAAGACATTTGTACAGCTGAGGAGTATGTGGTGAAGCATGTAACTGTGGAAGAGGTGACACTGGAAAGGTAAGTACTCTAAGTTCATACTAATTGTAGGCAGCAGGTACTCCAGTCGTGGTGTCTGTCATTTTCACCACACACATAGTTCTGCATACTGCACTAATCCTGCCATCAGATGTGATGATGCTGCCAATAAGCCTCTGTCTGGTAATGTGAACACAGCCTTGTTGGCTGATTTGGGGAACAACATCACTTCTTCTCTTAGACACATCTGATACATGGCGCTCAGAAGGTTTCTGCTCAGTAAATGTCAGTAATCCCCCTATCACCATGAGAAAGAATAAAAATCATTCACTGGTTGATCACTGCACCTTAGTTCCTAACAATAAGATGTCCGGCTCCTCCTAGTATTACCATGAGGACTCTAGGCCACAGAGATCAGATCTAGATACATTAACTGTATTCCGGATATTGCAGGTAGATTCTAGATACATGCAATATATTCTATCCCAGTGTAAATTACAATTTAGATGCAGTAAAGAATATTAGTACATTGCAGTTGCTTCTCAGATACCTTTCCTCATCTTCTGGTGATGTCATAGAGCCCTGACCTCATAATTGGTTAGAATTCTCTTCCATCCACTAGTACAGTCCAGGCCATTGTCATCAGAGGGACTACACATGAACAAGCAGCAGGAAAAGTGACAAAGACAAGATGACACAGGAGGTAAATGAAGCCAAATTCTAGACCAGAAGAGATCCTTCCTAGGGGTTCTATACCCTAAATGGATGTCTTGTGCCATTTATCAATATGGGAATGATTACATAATTTTCCACTCTAGAGAATTTGTAGATGCCATTCATGGGTGAATTGTACCTTCCTTAGTTTGCAGTGATATTTTAGCCACAAACAACGGTACAACCTTTCAGGAAATCCTAACAGACCCACCTGGGGTCCATTAAATTTAGCTGGTATCCTCTGAGAATGAATTTGTTATAGGTGGAAGCAATGCGGCAGGTCTGAACAGTGCCTAGTACATTTTCATTTATTGTAATCAGAAATATATTATAGGAATAAGCACCATAAATGTATGTGTGATTTACATACATGTCAACATGATTCAATAGGAGCGACTTTAAGGGGTATTCCAGTTAGTATTTTATTTACTTGTTTATATAATTGGAAATCATACAATCTTCTAATATACAAGTATATAAAATTCAGCTTATGTCCCTTTCTTTATATCAGGCAGTTGCCCCCTATATGCACAGTAGAATGGTATAGCCCATGGATTATTCTTGTGTAATTCATGGTCTAAATGAAACACGGCATCAACCATGTGACCCCTGACATTCAATAAGTAACAGGGTTAGGTGACATATATGTGTTGGTTACACACAGGACATGTCTATGTCATGCCTAAGGACTAGTAATGAATCATTTCCTGTGGTTACTCTAATAACTCCATCACTTTGTGCTGATATCAGTATCAATACTTGTAACAGTATTTCATCTTTCAGAAGGATTGTAACTTCCGTTACTGGGGGTCATTTACTTAAGAGTGGTGCATCATGTTAGTCTTAGTAAAAAGACTGGACAATTAATTCAGATCTACACTCCTCTTAATAAATTTGTCACATCTGTTCTGTCCATGCACCAGAAACAGAGATCTATGCCCGCTGGACCCGGTCCCTTCGCTAAGCCCTCCTTAGCTTTCTGAAAAGTGGCGCAGGGAGTAAGAGAAGAGAAAAGTCACAAAATGTGTGAACAAAATCCCATTTATTCCAACTTTTTTGACGCAAAAAATCTGGAGTAAAGCCTTTGTAAATGGCCGCCACTGAGCTGGCCTTGTGTTCATTTTCTGATGATGTCATAATAGGTTAGAACTTGGTGCTGTGTCTACCAGCCACTATCACAGGATTGTAACTAAGACATCTTGGGCTCCTCACTTTTCCAGCATTCACCGTGGCCAGCCCCAACCTAACCAAAATCCCCATCTGCCTGATTCTTCCAATTTTGGTGAAAGAGAAAATCTGCAGTGAGCCGGTACCGCAGGGGGAACACGTGAGTGTCAGGGATATGTCACAGTGTGGTGTTGCCGATGGTTACTTACGGTTTTTCAGTGGAATCCCCTGGACCGGCGTGCAGTTGCATGGAGGGGGGACACGACTTCCCTCAGGGCACACTCTGTATGCAGGACTCCGCCGGATGGTGAGGCGAGGTGCCCTTGATGGTAATTTTTACAGTGTCAGTCAGCAGGGTCCTGGTTTGTCGTGACCCCAGTGTCTTTAGGTAGACACACCCGTAATAGTAGTAATGAGGAGGCAGTTTGAGATGAACAATAAACTTTTACTTTTGCCTGGAGGTCAGATGTTATAAATCACAATTGCTTCAGTAGGCAGTAGATGATACAGTTCGGTGTTGTAAGAATTCCTTCCAAGGCTGTTACTTTAAGTTGCTGTAGCTTTAAATCCTGTTACTCTTAAATTCTCCACTTAGTCTGTTAATAAACTAGATCTAGAGGCTCTGGATAGAATTTTGTATCAATGCTTCAGGGTATGTTAGCCCTGCATGGCAGGAATTAATACGTCTGCACCGTGTCACTTTAAGTATAATAACCTGACTGCCCGTTGGGGTTTCCAGTAGGTAATAAGTTCACAACCATAGCTAGTAGTTTCTGAATGCAGTGTCCAGGTGCTGTGGAGCTACTCCCAGTCACTATATATTGCTGACAAAGTCCACTAAGCTGATGAGCTCAGCGTTTACCTTTGACAGGCTGATATCCAGTTTATGCCAGTTGCTAGCGGCCTAGAAAGTGGTAAGTTGCCATCTTGGTAGCTGTGACATGGCCAGTGTCCAGCAGGAATGGCGGCCTTTAGGGTGACTTTCTCCTCCTGCACATTTCGTTGCTTCTGTCTTCCTCACATTCTACTCTAACTCCTCACACTAACTTTTCCTCTAACTCTCCCCTATACCACAGAGGGGTATCTTTATACACGTTACTTAACAGCACCATCTAGTGGTGGAAAAATGGAATTACTGCCTAGGAGGTTCTTACAACACATCAGACATTTGAATACAGATTGCAATGACATGGCTATCCAAAATACAATTTGTAGTGTCCCTTTCACACATAACATGTGGGACACTGCATATCAATCGGAGGAGACTTCACCTGTGAGGCTCTAGATTTAACAGGTATGTACTGCTGTATAGTCCTATGTGAATGGTATTGTCCATCTAGCAAGTAAAATATTAGTGCGAGGGTTCTTGTGTATGTGTGTGTGTATGTGTGGAGGTGGGGGATAGGTTGATGTTACTTAGAGTATCTGGTTTATACACATTAGGGCCTTGGCTCATCATCTTTTAATACTGTAACAATACCGCTACCAGTAAGATGGTGGTATCTAATATATGACTTGTGAACAAGAAAAGAATCACAATGCAGGTAATTATTATTTATATTAGCCATAACTTTTTTATATTTCTGTCTATATAAAGACTTGTGTGAGGTCTTGTTTTTTTCAGCATCATTTTTGAGCTACGTAGGACTTTTGGATCAATATTATTGCATTTTTTGGTGGGGACAAGGCAAACAAAAACTGTCAAATTGTCTTTATTTTCCCGTTACAGCGTTTACCATGCAGGAAAGATGTTTTTTTTTTACATTTTGATAGTGCCGTCTCCCTTCTCTCTTCCTGTCCACTGCTGCTGTCCATGGCAAAGACCATAGCAGCGGTGAACAGGAAGAGAGATAACACTTGTGCGCTGCGCTCCGTCTTATCATACACCTGATTGGCGGGGGTGTCGGATCCCCACTGTTTTGTTATTGACCTGTTCAGAGGATAGGTCATCAATAGTAAAAGCCCGGACAACCTCTTTAATCCTCACTCTCTAATAACCCTCTCTCACTAATGTGGTCCCTGAGATTATGACAGTCTGCCTGCTGAGCTTGACTATGTTTTTAAAGGTACAGTAGTTAACAATGACAGCCCAAAAACCCTTCAGAAGGCTCAGGGCATTGTTACTAACCCTCTGATTTCACTGCATGTGATTGAATCGGAATGAAGAGGCAGCCTCCTCCTTCTGACTAACACCATATATGCATCTAAGTGGTAAAATGACCTACACTATATTAACCCTTTCAGCCCCGGAGGTTTTTTCGGTTTTGCGTTTTCGTTTTGCGCTCCCTGCCTTCAAACAGCCATAACTTTTTTATTTTTCTGTTCACATAGCTGTATGAGGGCTTGTTTTTTGCCGGACAAGTTGCACTTTCCAACGCCACCATGTAATATTGCATATGATGTAGTAGGAAGAGGGAAAAAAATTCCAAATTGGGTTAAATTGCAAAACACAATTCCGCTACAGTTTTACGGGTTTTTTTTATTTACGGCGCTCGATGTTCATTAAAACTGACCATATAATTTCATTCTACTGGTCAGTACGAATCTGGTGATACGTAATATTCATAGTTTTTCTTGCGTTTTGATAGTGATAAAATAATTATAAAGTTGGGAAAAAATTTTTTTTTTGTTTGTCATATCTTGACTCCTATAACATTTTGTGATTTATGTGTACGGAGCTGTATGGGGGCTCATTTTTTGCAGGGTGATCTGAACTTTTTATTAATACCATTCTGGGTTGTGTACGACTTTTTTATCGCTTTGTATTTATTTATTTTTGGAAAAAAAGCGACAAAAAACAGCGAATCGGCCATTTTGGCGCTTTTTTCCGTCACGCAATTCGCCGTATTGGAAATTTTTTTTATATTTTAAAAGTACGGGCGTTTTTGGTCGCGGTGATACAAATGATGTCTATATTTATTGTTATTTAGGTATTTTTTTTAAATTATACAGAAAGGGGGGTGATTTAAACTTTTACATTTTTTTTATTTTTTTATATGTTTTTTTTAAAACATTTTTTTTAATGATTATTTTAAGGCTCACATATGAGTAAATAGATCATGTTTTTAATTTTTTATTTTTCAGCAATCAGGGATTTTAAAAACTCCATTTAATGTCATTTTTGCTCATTTCTTAGTCTGGCCTGCCATCTGGTGGTCAAAATAAGATATGCAGCATGAATGCTGTAAACCTCATCAGCAAGGTTTACAGCTTTCAAACCCACGCTTCCGGGTTTTATCGCTATTTATCTCACGTGATCACGGCACCTAATCCCTTTAGTTACCGATCGTCTATATCGGTAAGTAGGGGAAAGTAGGTTTCAAACAGCAGACACTTGCCGGCCATGACGCCCGTCGCACGTGCAAGCGGGCGTCATGTTCCTGCATTGCCCCAGCGTCGAACATGTACGGCGCTGGGGCTGAAGGGGTTAAACAACCAGCACCATTTGTGTAGGGACCAGGCTAAGCACAGCAACCTGCTCCGTACAATCCCTTGCACATTATAACGTACATAATACCCCTCTTCCTCCATTGTGGTCTATGAGATTATGGCATTCTGCCAGCTGAACTGTGCCTCGCTCCCAGTTTTATAGGTAGTTAACCATTAAAACCTGAAGAACCTTTCTGAAAGACCAAGAGTGTCAAGGTAACTGATTAAAGCTTTGTGAGTTCACTAAATAGGCTGGGATTAAAAGTACAGGAAGCCCCCTTCCCTGTGCCTAACCCCAGATATGCATATACCGTATCTCTATTAAAAGTGATATCTGAGAAATTAAAAAGTCCACGTTGGACGTCATTGGGAATCCTGGTCATCGGAGACCTTTAAGTAACTATGGGTAAAGAGATTAATCCCCCCTCTCTAATGCCCCTTCCCTATTTTATTCCAATGACCTTCTTCCCTTCTCAATTTGTTGCTCTCCCGCCCCCTCTTTTTACATGAACCCTGAGATATATAGTTATGCCCCTAGCCTGTTAGAAATATTAATGTCTGTAGCATGTAGCAGGAACATATTATCACACCTTTGTCTTTTTACAGGCGACTGATGCCCAGTGAGATGGTGGAAGCTGGCATACTGTATTCCCTGGTCACCTGCAAGAAAAAAATCACAAGACAGGTAATTAATATTTATATTAATTACTGATAATAATCAGGCTAGACATTAGTTCTAGTTCTGAAGTGTCTTCCTAATACATGTTGATATACAGTATGTGATTACCATATGTACGGTATATCATATGCAGACACTTGTATGATAACAGAACCATATCTCAGGTATAGAGGTAAGGAAGCTTCCTTTTCCTTACTTCTATGATCAGGAAAAAGTCCTTTCTTTTAATTAGGATGAACTTGTTATGTTTTTTTTACCTTAAAATTCGGGTATGCACATTTTTTCTCACTAACGCATTGTAGGTGGGAGGTTAGGGCCTGGGTGCTGTCTAGCACCCCACTATCCTCTTTATCCTGCTCCACCTCACCCTTTCTCCATCTCTCCCCTTTCAGCGTCTCTCCCTTTCTCTCATTCAATAAGTTTTATTGGAATTTTTCATTTTTTTTTTAAACACGTAACAGTATAGAAGTGTATAGGGGTTATACAAACATATTGATATTATAAATTGTGTATCACTTACATAGTCATAGAGTGTTCTCTCATGGCACACAGGGCTTCATATGAGGAACACCAAAGTGTTTAGTGTACACAACATTTTAGGGATCAATGAGAAAGGGTCTATAGACCTAAAGGAAATACAATATTAAAATAAAAGATAACAAACAATAGAAATAAAAAGTAAAAATGTAGAACAGTTTGGTCCATTTTATATGTCCTCTGTCTCGTTAAGGGTGTCAAAACTAAACATCCATAAGTGTCATGAAGTGTGATTGTACCCAGATCTCCCATCTTTTGTTGAACCTCTCCAGGTTATTTAACCGTCTCGCGGCCATTTTTTCATATCTACAGTTGAGGTTTACCTTCCTAGTGATAGTTGCTATTTCTGGTATGTCACTAGATTTCCATTTACTAGCTATTGTCTGAATCGCAGCTGTTAATATGTGGTGCATGATCATAATATATTTTTTCTCTAATGTGGGAACACCTGGTCTTAGTAAGTAGAGAGTGGGGTCTAAAGTAGTTGGTACCCCTAGAATATCGAATATTTCCCTTTTGAGATTTGCCCAAAATTATGAGATAACTGGACATTCCCAAAATATGTGCACAAGCGTACCACCTTGGCCAGTTTCTCCAACATAAGTTTGACGCGTCACTATAAATATTGGCTAGTTTATATGGGGTGTATTACCATCTGTAAAATAAATTTAGCAAATGCTTTGTGGTGGTCCGAGCATAGGGAATTTTTCATAGATGACTCGTATGTTTTCTGCCATTGATGTTTCTCCTTTTTTGGATAAGACGTTTTTACAGTTCATTAAAATAAAAAATTGTAGATCGTAGATATTGTAATCCCAGTGATGCCCAATTTTGTAATGACATATCCTTTTCTTTTAGTAAAAGAATGCTAACAGGGATTTTTATATCTTTTGAGACATTGATTCTATCACAAATCTTCTGGTATTTTTGCCAAACCGTTATGGTATCTTTAATTATAGGATAAGGAGAACTCTTAATATGTATGCCAGATAAATTGGCTAGTAATACGTTTTTTGCTGGTATCCCTTCACACATTTGATTTTCTAATTTTATCCAAGTTTTATTTGGTGGGTCAGACCACCATCCCAAAGATTGGTATAATATATTAGACATATGATATGCTTGTAAGTCTGGTATTCCCATTCCTCCTGATTTTTTATGTCTATTAAGTATGGACATTGCTATTCTTGGTTTATTATTGTTCCATATGAAATTGTTCATTTGTGACTGCAGTTTCTGCATCATATGTGTTGGAATTAGAGATGAGCGAGCACTAAAATGCTCGGGTGCTCGTTTCGAGTAACGAACCCCATTGAAGTCAATGGGAGACTGGAGCATTTTTGCAGGGGACCAATGCTCTGCCTAGGGAAGGCTAGGTGAAAACCTGGAAACCTCAGAAAATGATGGAAACACCACGGAAATGGACAGGAAACAGCAGGGGCAGCATGCATGGATGCCTCTGAGGCTGCCTAATCCCACCATTACCCCAAATTCTCCTGCAACAGCCTGGTGGTTACCCTCATGGCAATTGTGCTCACCCAGACCAAGAAAGGCGAGGCACATGCCCATCACATGTTAGGGAAGCACCCAACTAGGTGCAACGAAGGTCCATCACCACCTGCAGGTGACACCACTGCTCATACTGGCACTGCTGTGCTATCCCCCGCCCCACAAAGCAGGCATAAGCCTGACACAGCATGGTGACAACGTAGTGACACCAACAAGTGACCAAGTTAGATTGAGGTAGCAGTCAAATGTCTGTAGGTGAGCCTCCCAAAAATTTGTTTTGGAGTGTCTGTAGTTGACCCTTCTGTAAATTTTTTTTTTTGTTTTTTCCTGTTATACGTTTATGTACAACCCATGGCTGGCATGGTGGCAATATATAGGTTTGCTTCACAGACGGTCCACTGCACCGTTAAATTTTCTTCATCATTGCCAATTACTTTTTCACTAACTGTTGTCTGGCAATGATAAAGGGGAAGGTGAATCCACTGCCGAAGAAAACTGTCATCCTCCTACAATTCTCCACTTGTTCTCAATTGAAAAGGGGATGTTCTTGCCGTGGCCTTCCTCATAGTGGCCGCTTCTGCGGACGACAGAGGTCGTGTACCTACTGACAGCCTGACCGAACACGATGGCAGACAGGGAGACACTCCCTCATGTAAAATTGTTTTGGAGTGTCTGCGGTTGAGCCTCCTGTAAAATAGTTTTCTAATTTTTTTTTGTTTTTCCTGTTATTAGTTTATGTACAACCCATGGCTGGCATGGTGGGAATATATAGGGAAGCACCCAACTAGGTGCAACGAAGGTCCATCACCCATGCCCATGCTGACACTGCTCTCCTATCCCCAGCCACACGATGCAGGCATAAGCCTGACACAGCATGGTGGTGACACCAACAAGTGACCAAGTTAGATGAGGTAGCAGGTGAGCCACCCAAAAATTTAGCCTGACGCAGCATGGCGGTGACAACAGAGTGACCGAGTTAGACTGAGGTGAAGCATGGATGGTAATTCTAAGGTGAAGGAGGAGGGGTTGGAGGAAGTGGCATAGTAATTCTGAGAACCTGTGAATGAGGTAGGCCCCGCAATCCTCCAAGTGGGCAGTACATGAGCGGCCCCAGGGTCAGACTCGGTCAGAGTATGTGAAATGCTCAGGGTGGCCGAACGCCGGGCTCGACGGTGGACCTGTTTCGGGTTATTGATTGCCGAAATGTTGGCTTACATCAAGTTTAGTATCTGTTCTTATCAGTTGCTGTGGCTGTTGGTGGTAAAGTGGTGAGCATAGCTGCTTCCCAAGCAGTTGACCCAGGTTCGATTCCCTTCTATCGCATTATCTGGCCCTGCGGAAAAATTGATTGGAGAGAGGGCCTGTAGGTGGACCTCCGGAAAAATTGTTTGGAGAGAGGGCCTGTAGGTGGACCTCCGGAAAAATTGTTTGGAGAGAGGGCCTGTAGGTGGACCTCCGGAAAAATTGTTTGGAGAAAGGGCCTGTAGGTGGACCTCCGGAAAAATTGTTTGGAGAGAGGGCCTGTAGGTGGACCTCCGGAAAAATTGTTTGGAGAGAGGACCTGTAGGGGGCCCTCCGGAAAAATTGTTTAGAGAGAAGGCCTGTAGGTGGACCTCTGGAAAAATTGTTTGAAGAGAGGGCCTGTAGGGAGCCCTCCTGAAAAATTGTGGTAAAAGAGTGCCAGTTGGACCTCTAAAAAATGGCGTTTCTTTGGTCAGCGTTAGGCAAAGACGACAAGGAGGAGGAGGAGTAGGAGTAGAGAAGAGGAATCGGATACATAAGTAATGTAAATCTTTAGCTGCTTTTCCCCTGAGGAGATTTGAATTCCGGTGAAATCCAGGCTTTGTTCATTTTAATAAGCGTCAGCCTGTCAGCGCTGTCAGTTGGCAGGCGTGTATGCTTATCGGTGATGACGCCACCAGCTGCACTGAATACCCGCTCTGACAGCACGCTAGCGGCAGGGCAGGCCAGCACCTCCAAGGCGTTCAGCGCCAGTTCAGGCCACGTGTCCAGCTTTGGAACCCAGTAGTTGTATGGAGCAGAGTGATCGGTCCGGACGTTGGTATGGTCAGCTAGGTACTCCCTCACCATCTTTCTGTACAGCTCCCCCCTACTCTGCCTAGACTGGGGACAGGTGACAGTGTCTTGCTGGGGTGACATAAAACTGGCAAAGGCCTTGGAGAGCGTTCCCCTGCCAGTGCTGGACAAGCTGCCTGCTTGCCTCCTCTCCCCCGCTACTTGGCCCACAGAACCATGCCCTCTGCCGCTAGCGGCGTCAGATGGAAAGGATTGTTTCAGCTTGTGCACCAGGGCCTGTTGATATTGATTCACTCTCATACTCCTTTCCTCTACAGGGATGAGAGTGGAAAGGTTCTGCTTGTACCGTGGGTCCAGGAGAGTGAACACCCAGTAATCAGTGTTGGAAAAAATTCTTCTAACGCGAGGGTCACGGGATAGGCAGCCTAACATGAAGTCTGCCATGTGCGCCAGAGTCCCAACACACAAGAATTCCCTCTCCTCACTGGCCTGACTCTCCATTTCCTTCTCCTCCAAGTCCTCCTCTTTAGCCCATACACGCTCAAGAGTTAAGAAGGACTGAACACTGGTACCCTCTTCTGTCTCGCTGACATTCTTCTCCTCTTCTTCCTCATCCTCATCCCCCTCCTCCGATACGAGCTGAGAAACAGACCGGAGGGTGCTCTGGCTATCAAGCGACGTATCTTCCTCCACCGTCTCTTGTGACAAGCGCAAAGCATCCGACTTCATGCTGAGCCGTGAGTTTTTCAACAGGCAAAGCAGCGGGATGGTGAGGCTGATAATGGCGGCATCGCCGCTGACCATCTGTGTTGACTCCTCAAACTTGCTCAACACCTGGCAGATATCAGACATCCACGTCCACTCCTCATTGTAGACTTGAGGAAGCTGACTGACCTGACTACCAGTTCTGGTGGAAGTTGACATCTGGCAGTCTACAATCACTCTGCGCTGCTGGTAAACTCTGGATAACATGTTTAATGTCGAATTCCATCTTGTGGGCACGTCACACAGTCGGTGAGCGGGCAGTTGTAGGCGGCGCTGCGCTGCCCTGAGAGTGGCAGCATCTGTGGTCGACTTGCGGAAATGCGCACAGATGCGGCGCACCTTGGTGAGCAAATCAGACAGATTGGGGTATGTCTTGAGGAACCGCTGAACTATTAGATTGAACACGTGGGCCAGGCATGGCACATGTGTCAGTCTGCCGAGTTGCAGAGCCGCCACCAGGTTATGCCCGTTGTCACACACAACCATGTCTGGCTTGAGGTTCAGCGGTGCCAGCCACAGATCGGTCTGCGCCGTGATGCCCTCTAACAGCTCTTGGGCGGTGTGCCTTATGTCACCTAAGCTCAGCAGTTTGAGCACCGCCTGCTGGCGCTTACCCACGGCACTGCTGCTGCGCCTAGAGCTACCGACTGAAGGTGCCGTGCCCCCGGATGGTAATTCGGAGGAGGAGGAGGTGGAGGAGGGGTTGGAGGAGGAGGCATAGTACGTCTGAGAGACCGTGACCGAGGTAGGCCCCGCAATCCTCGGTGTGGGCAGTACATGAGCGGCCCCAGGGTCAGTCTCGGTCCCAGCCTCCACCAAGTTAACCCAATGTGCCGTCAGTGAGATATATTGTCCCTGCCCGGCAGCACTTGTCCACGTGTCCGTGGTTAGGTGGATCTTCTCTGAAACAGCGTTGGTCAGGGCACGGATGAAGTTCTGTGACACATGCTGGTGTAGGGCTGGGACGGCACATCGGGAAAAATAGTGGCGGCTGGGGACCGAATACCAAGGGGCAGCCACTGCCATGAGATTGCAAAAGGCCTCGGTCTCTACCAGCCTATAGGGCAGCATCTCCAGGCTCAGGAATTTGGAGATGTGGACGTTGAGGGCTTGGGCATGTGGGTGGGTGGAACTGTATTTCCTCTTGCGCTCCAGCGTCTACTGTAAAGACAGCTGAACGCTGCGCTGGGACACATTGGTGGACACTGTGGAGGATCGTGGAGGCGAAGGTGTGGTTTTCCGGCAGGAGGCACTCGTGCCGGGGTCCTGGGCAGGGGGTTGACTAGTAGAGGCAGCGAGTGACACAGGGGAAGGAGCAGTGGTGTGACCCGCAGGAGGTGAACGGCCTTGGTTCCATTGAGTGGGGTGTTTAGCACTCATATGCCTGCGCATGCTGGTGGTGGTTAGGCTAGTAGTGGTGGCACTCCTGCTGATCCTGGTGTGGCACAGGTTGCACACCACAGTCCGTCGGTCATCCTCACTTTCTTTAAAGAACCTCCAGACTTGCGAACATCTAGGCCTCGCCACGGGAGCTTCACTACGTGAAATAGTTGCTGCTGATGCACCAGCTCTGGCCCTGCTTCTCCCTCTGGCCACACCACTGCCTCTTCCAACCTGTTCTGGTGCAGCACTCGCCTCCGCCTCTGAAGCACTGTCTTCACTCGGCTTATCAACCCAGCTTGGGTCAGTCACCTCGTCATCCTCCGATTCCTCAGTCTGCTCCCCCCTCGGACTTCCTGCCCTGACAACAACTTCAACACTGTCTGACAACCGTGTCTCCTCATCGTCCGACACCTCTTTACACACTTCTTCCACTAAGTCAACAATGTCATCATTATCACCCACAGACTGCGACAGTTGGAAAACTTGGGCATCGGGAACGAGGTCAGCAGCAACCTGAGAAGTGGTTTGTGACTCTGGGAAGGGTCCAGAAAACAGTTCCTCAGAGTATGCCGGATCGCATTCCAAATTTTCCTGGTAGGGGGCAGACTGGGGGGAAGGAGGTTGAGGTAGAGGAGCCAAAGGAGTGCTCCCTTGGGTAACGTGGGTGGACTGCGTGGAAGACTGACTGGTGGACAAATTACTTGAAGCATTGTCTGCAATCCACGACATCAGCTGTTCGCACTGTTGTGGTTTCCACAGTCCTCTACCACATGTCCCTGTAAGTTGAGACATGAAGCTAGGGAGTGTAGCTCTGCGGCGTTCCCTTGCTCCCTCATCAGCAGGTACTGTCTCACCCTGCCCAGGACCACAGCCAGCCCAGCCAGGAGACAAAAAAAATGTCTTGTAGCTCTTAGAAGGGCTGTTGGGTTCTTTTAAGATCACTCCTGCCTAACAGAGAAGTAAATCCAGGCCCTAACACTGTCCCTGAAAGGCAGCAGATCTGTCCCTAACGACATCCAGACAGTATCTGAGCCGAGCACCGCGGGCAGTCACTAGTATATTCCAGGGTCACCTGATTAGGCCAGCCAACCCCTGCTATCGATATGTAAGGGCCCCACGTGATGCTGGGTGTACCGCAGAGTCTCCTGGCTTGTGATTGGCTGAGTTTATAGGCACCAAAAATGCACAATGCGGAAGATGCCATTTCCTCGAGCATGGCGAGATACTTGTCCGAGCAGCGAATACTTACAAGTACCGTAATACTCGAACGAGCACCAAGCTCGGACGAGCATGCTCGCTCATCTCTAGTTGGAATCTTTAGGGGGATTGTTCGAAAAAGGTATATAATTTTCGGTAACACAAACATTTTATAAAGGGTAATTCTTCCCCACCATGAGATATCCTGTGAATTTAGGTTCACAATATATTTCTGCAAGTTTGTAAGAAGGAGAGAAACGTTATATTTCATTATATCTTCTATTGGTGATATTATATAAATGCCTAAATATGGTATAATATCCGTTTTCCACACATAAGGAAGTGTAGCTTGCAGTATAATTTTATCTGCCTGTGGGATGTTGAAGTCCAAAACTAAGGACTTTGTGTCATTTACTTTGTAATATGATACTTTACCGAATTTTTCAATTATTGAATGTATTTTATATAAAGCTTTTCTCGGGTCTGAGGTGCATATTGATATATCGTCCGCTAAGAGGCTTATTTTATGCGTCATCTCATTTACTTGTATTCCCAAAATGTCTTTATCTTGTCTTATGGTTTCTGCAAAGGGTTCTAGAGCTAGTAGGAATAGAATGGGCAATAGGGGACATCCCTGTCTGGTACCATTTGTTAATGAGAACGGTTGTGATAGTATGCCGTTAGTCATTATTCTCGCAGATGGGTTATTGTATAAAGCTTGTATGGCTGAAATAACATTTCCTGAGAATCCATATTTATGTAGTGTCTGGAACATATAATTCCAGTGTAGTCTGTCGAAAGCTTTTTAGGCATCTAAAGACAGTAGTATTGATGGAGTATTCGTTTTTTGTATATGAAAAGATATATTCATTATTTTCCTTGTGCCGTCTGACGCCTGGCGTCCTGAAATAAACCCTACTTGGTCTGGCTGTATTAAGAGAGGTATAATATTGGTGAGTCTATTTGCTATGGCTTTTGCATAGATTTTAATGTCTGTATTAATTAACGAGATGGGCCTATAGTTAGTTACTACTGACTTATCTTTTCCTGGTTTGGGTAGAGTTATAATGTTTTCTTGCATCATTTCTGTGGGAAATGAGCCTTTTTGGACTGCCTCATTAAACATATCCACTAAATATGGGGTTAGTACATTTTCAAAATTTTTAAAATACTCTTTGGAGAATCCGTCTGGGCCTGGTGATTTTTTAAGTTTTAATGTATGGATTGTTTTTGATATTTCTGAGCTATTAAAGGGCGCGTTTAATGTTTGAAGATGTTCAGATGTGATTGTTGGTAAGTTGATAGTATCTAAGAAGTTCTGGATTTGATTAGTATTCGGATGGTGAATAGATTGATCTTCTTTCAAGTTATACAGGTTTTCATAGTATTTTTTAAATTGGTTTGGTATCTCTTGTGAAGAATGTACTTTTGTGCCTGTGGGGTATTCTTGAATAGATGCTATTTTTGTTTTGATTCCTTGTTGTTTATATCTGTTGGCCATGAAAGCCGAGGCTTTATTGTATTGGGAGTAATATGTGGCTCTCAGTTTGGTGAGATTTTTTTCATAGTCATCAAGTAGGATGATTCGGATTTCGTCTCTAGTTTTTACTATAATTTCTTTATTATAGTTATTGGGGATGTTTTTACGAATAATTTCCCATTTGGCTAGATCTTCCAGTTTCTTTTTTAGTCGTAGTTGTTTTTGTTTTTTATAGTGTGAGCTATATTTTATTAGCAAACCTCTTATATAGGCTTTATGTGTATTCCATAGAGTGAGTCTACTGATATCTGGTGTATCATTTATTTTAAAGAATTCATTTAGATCTTTGATTATTTTTGTTTGGGTTTGTGGATCAGATATGAGAAAATTGTTAATTTTCCAAAGGCAACTGGGTATGGTATTGTCTTTCTCTTTTATGGTTACATGCAATGGTGCGTGGTCTGACCATATTATATGATCTATCGAGATATCTTGGAGTAATTGTAGCGATCTATCATCTGTCAAACAATAGTCTATTCTCGTGTATGAATTATGAACATTTGAATAATAGGAATAGTCACGTTCATTGGCATGAAATATTCTCCAGCTATATAACAAGTCATTAGTTTTAAGCCAGTAATTTAACCCCTTGACGACCGCCATACGGCTATATACGTCCTATCTGCACATGCCCCGTGCAGATAGCACGTATATACACGTGCAGGCAGCGATTTAAACCCAGCGCTCATCAGCGCTGGGATTAAAGCTCCTGCTCCTGCAATCTAGCAGGAGCAGGTCGGGTCCCGGCTCACAGACAGAACGGGGACCCTGAGGAGAAGACAGGAGCGGTTTATTACCGCTTCTGTCTTCTCCTAAGCCGGAGGAGAGCCTTACCTAAGCCGGAGGAGCAGCAGGAAAGAAGCGGCAGCACCGCTTCCTGTGTTAGTCCCGGTGGTCACGTGACCGCCGGGTGTCTCGGGGCCAGAGCAGTGCTGCAGGGTCTAAGGAGACCCTGATCAGCTCTGCCTGTGTCTAATGAGCCCCCAGGGGTCTGTTTTCCCCTGTAACTGGGGCTCCTGTGGATGCCCCAGTTACAGTGGAAACAGTGGGGAAAAAAGTGTTAAAAAAAAAAGTCAATGTCCTCTAGAGGTCTTTTAATGACCTCCTGGGGGACATATTATTTGTCAAAAGTAAATTAATATATAAGTAAAAAAATAAATAAAAAACAAACAAAAAAAAGTGTAAAAAAAAAACACGCAGTCGCCAATGGAAACAGTCACCATAGTCGCCCCATCAAATAAAATCTATACATGCTATATATCAAAACGATCGTCATCAAATAGGGAACCCATTGCAATAATTAATTTGTGTGTCAGTTTTAATATTTAAAAAATAAAAATCTATAATTCAAAAAAATTACTTTTCTTTAATAAGAATTAGCGGTTTTTGTCTAAATTACACCTAAAAAAATATAAAATATCTTTAAAAAAAACCCATTCTAATAATAAGTCCTAAGTGTCAAGTAAAAAAAATTGCAAAAAATATTTTCGTATTAAAAAAACAAAATAGGGTCACTAAACCACCATGTGCCCAAATCACAAAAAGTTGCCTGGACATCCAGGCCTTTTATAGGTCCGGTCATGAAAGGGTTAATGTAGTGGAAGGCCTCCTGGGTTTTGTTGTAGAATCTAAATATGGGTCAGCAATTAAATTAAAGTCGCCTAGCAGGAATAGGTGTCCCTGTTTGATTTTATTTCTTTTTTTAATTGTTTAATTTAAAAAATGGATCTGTTCTTTATTGGGACAGTATATGTTGCATATAGTATATTATTAATTTTACAGATTAACACAAGAAGCCTTCCATTCACATTTCTATATATTGCAATTTCTTCAAAAGCTACGGAATTTCGTATAGCTATCATAACTCCTGCTTTCTTTGTAGATGCGCAAGAGTGATATATATGTTGGAAATCTTTATGTTTAAGTCTATGTGAATCCTCCTTGATGATATGAGTCTCTTGAATGCATAGAATATCAGACTTGTTGTCGTTTGCTTCTTTCCACAAGGATAGTCTCTTGAATGGGTGGTTCAGACCCTTGACATTCATAGAGAGTATCTAGATAGTCATGATGCTGTGTGAGTAAGTAGCTAACTTTGGTAGCTTTTTGTCTTCTTTGGGGTCATAGTGGATTCATGATGTGAAGGGTTCACGGATGTCTCTTTTGTTCTTAGGTTTTTTTCTAGAGAAGATATTTTCTGGTGATGATCCTGGATGTCGAGATGAGTCTTGATGGACCTGAAAATAACTGTTAAAGAAGTGAACAAAAACATACAACAGAACTTTGAATATATAACTTCTGATAGGACAGAACATTTAGAACAGAGATAGATCATTAAGATCTGTCGGATTTAGGGGTATAGTTTGTACAGGCTGCCATCCTCGCGAAGGATGCAAATATTATAGTAGCAGTAGATTAGCTTGAAAGATCTTCATGTTCCCGTGGGTTGGTGGGACCATTCTTGTTGCAGAGTAGTGATTTCTTTTTGTTTCCGTTGGTTATCAATTTCAGAGGTATCTAGTTGCCATTTTTCAAGTAGTTTGAGACCTTGATCTAATGAGTGAACAATGTGTAAGGTACCTTCTTTGTACATTAGCAGCTTTGTGGGGAAACCCCATTTGTAAGGGATTTTGTTCTCTCTTAGGCATGCGGTTGTTGGTTGTAGTTTCTTTCTTTCAAGTATGGTGGCTTGAGAGAGATCTGTAAATAAGGTAATTTTTTCATACGGTTCAGGAAGTGATACTGCTTTTCTAGCTGCTACCATGACTGCTTCTTTTATATGATAGAAGTGAATGCGGGCCAATATGTCTCTCGGCTTATTCTCTGGTATAAACTTAGGTTTAGGGATCCTGTGGGCTCTATCGACGGTTAGGTCGAGAGCGGTTGCTTCTGGTAGTAGTGCTTGCATTATATTTTGGATGTACTTGACTATTTTGTTTTGTTGGATCGTTTCTGCTATTCCTCTGAATTTTATGTTGTTTCGTCTTAAACGATCCTCTAGATCCACCATTTTTGCTTTTATGGTGGTGATATCATCATCTAGGGAATTGTGTGCATCCACCAGAGTGTTGTGTGCTCTTGCATACTCTGCCATTTTGTTTTCTATATGGCTAACTCTATCTCCGATTTCTTCTATGTTAGTGGAAAGTGCAGTACACATTATAGATATATCCTTTTTTATAGATGTATTAAGTGCTGATAGCATATCTTTCATTAGATTAACTGTAACAGTGTCATTAGATGTAGGGAAATGTTCAAAAACACCTAGAGTTTGTGGAGATTACTGGACTCATTTTAAGTCGGACATGTTGCCTTCTTCATCATCTTCCTGAGAGAATGCTGGTAAGTTCTGCTTTAGTGCATTTCTAGATATAGCCTTTGTATTTCATGGAGTTTTAGTATTATTAGCCCTTTTAGAAGCTGTATTAATCTGTCTCTTGTCTTTTTCTGCAGGGCCCATGGAGGGAGAGGAACGGCTGCTGCTGCCTGCGCTGCCTTGTGCCTCCCGTTCTCACCTTCCGGCGCCATCTTGGATCCCTCTGGACTCCGTGAGGAAGAAGTCTCCTAGGTGCTTGGGAGCCTCCCTGCGTCTTCCCCCTCTTGTCATGGTAAGTAATCTTCTTTTAGCAGGTACTGGGAGATGAAGATCTGCTTCAGAGGTCGCTGTGAAGCTCTGCAGAGCGGCGCTGGAGCGAGGATGGGTAAGAGCTCTGCACTCAGGCTGCCATCTTGCTCGGTGGCTAGCCACACCCTCCACTCTCCCTTTCTCTAACCCCTTAAAGACAAAGCCCATTTTTGTCTTTGCGTTTTATTTTTTTCTCTCTTTATTCTAAGAGTAATAACTTTTAAAATGTTCTCTTTCCATGGCCATATTAGAGCTTATTTTTTGCAGGATAAATATTTTTGCATGTTTTTTTTACATCTAAAATTTAAGCCCCCATAGAGAGCTAATATCTGCGTCGTTCTGATCGATTGTCACCAAGACCATAATAGAGCAGCATTGTGGTCCATGTGATTGGACACGCTCCCTGCTGAGCTGTGCCTTGTCCAGAGCTTTACAGGTGGTTTCTTTGTGTTGTTATTTTCAGAGAGCCATATTTTTTTAATTTTTCGGGCGATTGTCTCAGGTAGGGTAACATTTTTGCGGGACAAGATGACGGTTTGATTGTTACCATTTTGGGTTAAACACGCCTGTTTGATCGCCTGCTATTACACTTTTGTAAGGCAAGAGAGAAAAAAATGGTTGTTTTGGCATAGTTTTTTTTTGTAGCATTCACCTGTGGGGCCATCTCATGTAATATTTTTATAGAGCAGGTTGTTACGGACGTGGCGATACGAAATATGTCTAACTTTTTTATTTTTGGAAAGTTTTACACATTAGATTTATTTTTGAACAGAATAAAATCTTCATTTTGTGTTGCCATTTTCAGAGAGCCATATTTTTTTTATTTTTTGAGCGATTGTCTCAGGTAGGGTATCATTTTTTTCGGGACAAGATGACGTTTTTATTGGTACCATTTTGGGTTAAATACGCCTTTTTGATCGCCTGTTATTACACTTTTTGTAAGGGAAGAGGGAAAAAAATGGCTATTTTGGCATAGTTTTTTTTAACAATTATTTTACAGCATTCGCCTGGGGGGCCATCTTATGTAATATTTTTATAGAGCAGGTTGTTATGGACGCGGTGATACCCAATATGTCTAACATTTTTATTTTTGGAAAGTTTTACACAATATATTTATTTTTGAACAGAATAAAATCTTTTTTTTTGTGTTGCCATTTTCTAAGAGCCATATTTTTTTTATTTTTTGGGCGATTGTCTTAGGTAGGGTATCATTTTTTGCGGGACGAGATGACGATTTTATTAGTACCATTTTGGGGTAATTACGCCTTTTTGATCGCGTAGTAGTACACTTTTTGTGGGGGAAGGTGACCAAAAAATGGCTGTTTTGGCACTGTTTTTATTTTTTTTATTTTTTACTGTGTTCACCTGGCGGGATGGATTATGTGATATTTTTATAGAGCCCATCGATACAGAGACGGCGATACTTAATATGCCTACTTTTTTTTTTAACAATTTTTATCTTATTGGGGGGAAAATGGCGTTTTTCTTTTTTTTTACTTAAAACTTTTATTATTATTATTTTTTTTTTTTAACTTTTTTTCACCTTTTTTTCACTTTTTTTTAACCTTTGGGGGTCTGATCCCCTGCACAACGCATTACAATACTGTTGTATTGTAATGCATTGGCTGTAAGTGTATTACTCACAGTAATACACTTACAGCCTGCTTCCTGTGCGATCCAGGGGGCTCGTAGGGATGGCAGCCACAATGCCTAAGGAAGGCATCGGGCTGCCGTCACAGCACCGTGGGGACCCGATGGCCCCCCGCTCGCCATCCTGAACATGAGGCACACCTCATGAAGGGTTAATGCGCCAGCATCGGTGTTTTCACCGATGCTGGCGCATTCCCCAGGGGTCCGGCACCTGGGCACAGCCGGACCCCCGCCGCTGATCGGGCGGGCGCAGCTCCTGCACCCGCCCGATCAGCGAGCCGTACATGTACAGCACTGGGCGGCAACTCACGTCCCGCTGCGCCGTACATGTACGGCGCTGGTCGGGAAGGGGTTAAGATAAACTTGTTATGGTATTTTTTAACTGTAACATTAGGGTATACCCATTGTTTTCATTGTAGGTGAGAATATGGCCTGGGTGCTGTCTAGCACCCCTCTATCCTCTTTACCATGCTCCACCTCACCCTTTCTCCATCTCTCCCCTCCCTCTCTATAACTTCCTTACAGACAAAGCCTGTTTACGTCTTGGCGTTTTATTTTTTCCTGCCCATATTCCAAGAGCAATAACTTTTAAAATGTTCTGTTTACATAACCATATTAGGGCTTATTTTTCGCAGGACAAGTAGTGTTTTCGTCACTTAGTTTTACCTAAAAAAATGTAAGGCCCCGTAAAGAGCTAGTATCTGTGACTTTCTGATTGCTTGTCTCATAGACCGTAATAGAGCACTATTGTGGTCTGTGACATGCTCCCTGCTGAGCTGTGCTTTAGGCAGAGCTTTACAGGTATTTGACCATGACAGCCTAAAGAACTTTCAGAAACCCCATGGCTGTCAAGGTTACCGACTGAAGCCCCACGCTTTCTGTTTAGGGGCTCGGATTTAAATTCGGAGGGAGCCCCCTCCTTCAACACAAATACCTTAATCGCTATTGAAAGTGGCATGTGAGCAGTTAAAGGACCAGGTTGGGCGTCATCGCAAATCCTGGTCATTGTGGTCAGGTGCCGGCTGTGTTATACAGCCGGAACCTAACGTTTTTCTAGCTAGCTTAGAGCAGCTGCCTGCTTCATGCAACCACTTCTGTATAATACCGTACATGTACGTGATTATGCTTTGAAAGGGTGAATCCCCCCTGCCTAATCCCCCTCTCCAACTATTGTGGTCCATGAGAGTATGACACTCTGCCTGCTGAGCTATGCCTCGTGCACAGTTTTACAGGCAGTTAACTATGACAGCCCGAAGACTATTTCTGAAGGACCAGGGCTGTCATAGTAACTGATTAGATCTGTGTCATTTCGCTGCTGGGCTTGGAACGGGACACAGAGGGAGCTCCTTCCCTTTGCCTAACCCCACATATGCAACTATCTCTATTAAATGTGGTATCTGAGAGATTAAATGACCGGGTTTGTCGTCGTTGCGTTTCCTGATTATTTTGGCTGGGCTGTATTATCCAGCAAGCACCCATGGTGTATAGAGTGGGCTTAGCCTAGCAACCTGCTCCATACTGCCCCTTACTCATAATTAGAAATATGAATGCGATTATGCATGAAGGGGTTAATCACCCTCCCTAATCCACCTCCCACTATTGTAGTCCATAAGATTATGATACTCTGCCTGCTGAGCTGTGCCTCGTGCACATTTTTACAGGCACTTAACCATGACAGCCTGAAAACCTTTTCTGAAAGTCTAGGGCTGTCACGGTAACTGATTGGAGCGCAGTGATTTTGCAGCAAGGGCTTGCATAGGAAGCTAAATTCCCTCTCCCGCTATTGCAGTCCATGAGATGATAATACTCTGCCTGCTATACTGTGCCTTGTGCATGGTTTTACAGGTAGCTAACCATGACAGCCCGAAAACCCTTTCTGAAGGTCGAGGGCTGTCATGATAAGTATATGGAGCTTTGTGATTTGGCAGCAGGAGCTTGGATCAGAAGCTCAATGGAGCCCCCTCCCTATGTCTAACCACATATATGTCACTATCTCAATTAAACACGGCATCTAAGGGGTGAAATGTCCAGGTTTGGCGTTATCGCCGATCCTTGTAATTTTGGCTGTGCTGTTGTATACAGTCAGCACTCATCGTTTATGGAGTGGGCTCAGAGCTGCAGCCTTCACCATACGACCCCTTTCGCATAATAATGTATAGCTACGTAATTATGGGTGATGGGGTTAATCCCCCCTCTCTAATGCCCCTCCCCTATTTTATTCCACTTTTCTTCTTCCCTTCTCAATTAGTCGCTTTTTCTCCCCCTATTGTTACATGAACCCTGAGATATATAGTTATGCCCCTAGCCTGTTATAAATATTAGTGTCTGTAGCATGTAGCAGGAACATATTATCACACCTTTGTCTTTTTACAGGTGACTGATGCCCAGTTAAATAGTGGAACCCGACATTTTCCCTGGTCAGCTACAAGAAAAGAATCACAAGACAGGTAATTAATATTTATATTAATTACTGATAATAATCAGGCTAGACATTAGTTCTAGTCCTGAAGTATCTTCCTGATACATGTGGATATACAGTACAGTATGTGGTTAACATATGTATATTACATACAGACACTTCTATTATAACACAACCATATCTCAGGTATAGAGGTAAGGAAGCTTCTTTTTCCTTACTTCTATAATCAGGAACAGCCATTTCTTTTAACCCCTTCCCGGCAAGCGCTGTAAATGTACGGCGCTGCTGGAAGGGCATTGCCCCCTGCACCATATTTTGCTGTTTGCCTCTAGAGGCCTGGGGGTCAATTTTGGGGGGTTTCCACTGTAGGGTCATCTCAGGGCGTCTTCATGTGTGACATAGCTCCCAATTATTATTCCAGCTAATTCCGCTCTCCAAAAGCTATATGGGTGTATTTTGTCCCCTTACCCTTTGTGAAAGTGAAAAATGTGGGTGTTAAGCAACTTTTATGTCAAAAAATTGCAATTTTTCATTTTCACTGCCAAGCGTTTCCTAATTTGAGGGAACACCTTTGAGCTCAAAGTGCTCACCACACACCTTGAAAGATTCTTTGAGGGGTGCTCTTTCCAAAATGGGGTCAGTTTGCGGGGGTTTCGACTGTAGGGCCAGCTCAGGGTTTCTTCATGTGCAACATAGCTCCCAATAATTATTCCAGCTAATTCCGCTCTCCAAAAGCTATATGATGCTCCTTCCACTGTGAAGTCTGCTGTGCGCCAGTACATCGCGCTACAAGCACATATGGGGTGTTGCCGTACTTGGGGGGAAATGGTGACCAAGATGTGGGGTGCATTTTGTCCCGTTACCCTTTGTGAAAGTGAAAAATGTGGGTGTTAAGCAACTTTTTTGTCAAAAAATTGCAATTTTTCATTTTCACTGCCAAGCGTTTCCTAATTTGAGGGAACACCTTTGAGCTCAAAGTGCTCACTACACACCTTGAATGATTCCTTGAGGGGTGCTCTTTCCAAAATGGGGTCACTTTTTGGGGGTTTCCACTGTAGGGCCAGCTCAGGGTGTCTTCATGTGCGACATAGCTCCCAATTATTATTCCAGCTAATTGTTTTACTGTTATCCCTTGATGTGTTTTATGGAAAATGGATTAAAATGTAAAATCTGCTAAAAAAAGTGACATTTTAAAATTTCATTCCAATTTTCTGTGAATTCTCATAAACCACACAAAGGGTTAATAAAGTTAGTAAAAATAGTTTTGAATAGCTTGAGGGGTGTAGTTTCTAAAATGTGGTGATTTATCGGGAGATTCCACTATATAAGCCCCACAAAGTGACTTCATAACTGAACTGCTTCTAGCGTGTGTTATATATATTAGTGTCTTTAGCATGTAAAAGGAACATATTATCATGCCTTTGCCTTTTTATAGGTGACTGATGCCCGGTGAGATGATGGAATCGGATACTTTTCCTGGTCAACTGCGATAAAAGAATGATTAGACAGGTAATTAATATTTTTATTAATTACTGATAATATTCAGGCTAGACAACAGTTCTAGCCCTGAATTATATTCCTTATACATGTGGATATACAGTATGTGCTTAACATATGTATATCATTTTGGACACTTCTATTATAACACAAACATAGCTCAGGTACAGAGGTAAGGAAGCTTGTTTTTCTTTACCCTCTGTTTTCTATTATCAGGAATGCCCTTATATTTTTGTTAGGAAAAATGTCTCATGGTCCTGTTGACCATAAAATTGGGTTATGGCCATTGTTCCCCTTAAAACATTTCAGCCAGTGTGCTGGACGGTTAGGGCCTGGGTGCAGTTCAGCACCACCCTATCCTCTCTATCCTGCTCTACCCAAACTTTTCTCCTCCTCTTCTATTTCAGTTTCTCTCTCCCTCTCTTTTCTCCTTTTTTGCAACTCTCTAGTCCCCCTCATTCTCTCCCACTCTATGCTTTTTATCCATTAATATTCTCTTGCCCCCAACACCTCTTGTCCCTCTCTATTTTTCACTTTCTGTCTCTTTCCACCTCATGTTCACCCTCTCACTCTTTCTCTCTTGTCCTTTCTCTACCCTTTCCTTTCTTTTTCTTCCCATCTAGCCCTATTTCATTCCTCTTTATGCTCTACTTTCACCCTTTATTTCATTGCCCTTTTTCTTTCTACCACCATCTATCTCTATGCCCATCTCCCAAGGCTATCCCTCCCCTCTCTCTTTTCCCCTTCTCTCACTTCCACTTTCACTCCTTTTCTCTCTGATCTGTTTTTTATTCTCTCCCATTCTGCCATTCTCATCCCTTATTCCCCCTTTCGCTCACATGCCTCCTTTCTTTTTGTCCTCTTCTTCCCCATTCTTAGTCTCTTTTTGTCTTTTTTCCTCAACCTCAAACCTGTAACTTCTATCCTTTGTTCTTCTCCTCTTATTTCCGTCTCCAATCCCTTCATCCTTTCACATTCCTCTCAAATTTCTTCCTTGCTCTTCTACTTCCCCTCTCTCCTTCACCCATGTCTTTTTCTTGTCCCTCTTTCCCCCTCTCTAGTTTTCTCTCTCCCCTGCCACTTCCTCCCTATCCATAATCCTATATCTGCCTTTGTCCCTCTCAGGTTCACCCTCTCATTCCTGCTCTCATCCTATCTTTATCCTTTTCTTTTTCTCCCCATCCAACCCTTTATTCACGCCTCTTCACTTTCTCCTTTCTTATATTTTTTCTTTATTCTCTTTCATATCATGTATCTCACACTCTCCCCAGTTTTCCCTCACTCCTCACCTTCTCTCACGTTCCCTTTCCTCCCTGCTGTGCTCATGTTATCTCACCCTGTTTTACATTTTTTTTCCTTTGTTGTCCCTCTCTCTCTCGCATGACCCTTGTCTCTTTACCTTGCCTCCCCTTTCTCCATATTTCTCTCCCCTTCTCCCAATTTTTTAATGTTTCCCCTTTCATCATGTTCACCTACCCTGACTTTTTTTACATTCTCTTCTCCTTCCCCTTCTCCATCCCTCACAGTTGTCCCAGTTTTTTTCACTCTTCCCCTTCTCTCATGTTCCCTTTCTTCCCTTTTCTCTCCTCTGTACTCCTATATATTCACCCTCCCTTCCATTCTTGTTCTCTCTTCCCCCTCCCTTTCTCTCTCGCAAGTTCCTTGTCTCTTTTCCCTATTCCTCCTCTTTCTACATTTATTTCTGTCACTTTTTCCCCATTTTCTATGGTTTCACCTTTTATCACTTTCATCTACTTTATCTTTTTTTTTTACCAGTATCCTCTTTTTCCCTTTCTGCACCCATAACATTCTTCCTGCCTCTCTTAATTTTTCATTTTCTCTTGCCTGTTTTTTTTATCCCCCTTTCTCTCTCTTGACCGTTCACATTTAAGTTCTTCCCTTCTCTCCTTCCCCATCCCTGTCTTTCTACACCTCTCCCTATGTCCTATCAATCTATTTTTTTCAGATTGGTTCTTAAGTTTCTTTCTTCCTCCTAGTCTGCCTATCTGTACCTCACTTTGAACCTC
>ONZH01022072.1:0-37128 GCA_900303285.1 Rhinella marina | reverse complement strand
ACATATGTAGAACAGAAGATGGGCCAGTCCTTGAGCCTGTCAGTGTCTGCCAAAGTGCATGGCTACATTGACATGTGGAGCTTTATTTATGGTCAGGGACAGTATTTGCCCTTTACGGGCCACTGGGTAAATGTGGTTCCTGCCCAACCAAACCAGCAACCTGGCCAGGAGACGCCGCTTCCGCCTCCAAATTTTCATGGTGTTAGTCCTTCAACAATGTTCGCCTCTGCCTCCTCATCCTCCACCGTGTCCACTGCCGGAGCAATTCACAGTGCCACACCACTGTGCAGGGCACGGCAGTGTCACACTGTTCTACAACTCGTTTGCCTGGGCGAACGAAGTCATACAGGGGAGGAACTGATCCACGTCCTTCATGAAGAAATTGAACCCTGGCTTTCTTCGCAACAACTCAAAATTGGAACCATGCTGACCGACAATGGGAAGAACATGGTATCGGCGCTGCATCAAGGAGGGCTGCATGGCACACGTGTTCAATCTGGTTGTCAAGCGGTTCCTGAAGTCTTCTACCCATCTGCAAGACATCCTAAAAATGGCCAGGAAACTTTGCATGCACTTCAGCCCGTCCCCCAACATAGGCTGATATGCGACGTTTCAACCCATTGGAATTCCACCCTCCATATGTTGGACCGACTGTACGAACAGATACATAAAGGCCATGTCAGGTCTGGTCACCGGAGAACATAGGTTTTCTATTTTTGCTTGGTAATTCTGAGTTTTTGTGTGTTTCTGTTTAGTGCCTACGCCTTGCCTTTAACCATGTTCACACTGTGGAGTTGTTTTGGAGCCAACGCCCATCTTCATGTTTTTGTTTGTCTACATAGAGTTAATACTCAGGTGCTGGGCTGAGTGGCTTCTCAGAATCTGGTCCATTCAGAACCTGGGGGTGGGATATCTTCCTGCATAAATACCTGCCTTCTTCTCTGGTCTTTGCCGGTTTTTGCAAATCCTTGCTAGACCTGCTTGTGCGTTTGTATCGTGTGTATTCTGACTGCTTATATTTGACCCTTGGCTCGTACCTGACTACTCTACCGTCCTCTGATTTTGTACTTACGTGATCTCTGGTTTTCTGACGTGGCAAGTTGACTATTCTTCAGTGTTTTGTTTGTCTCTGTTTGTTGTCCCTTTTCCCTGCACCTTAGTGTAATTGCAGTCCTCGTGGTTGTCGCCGTGTCGCCTAGGACACGGAGGCAATTAGGCAGGGACAGGGGTTGGGGAGAGCTCAGGGATCACATTCCCCTTTTCTGTGTACCCCAACCTTGACAGAAAAACCGGCCAGAAATAAACCTGCAACCTGTATACGGCCAGCTACGTTTATTCCACCTATGGAGCAAATGTCAGTGGTGGTATCTCAGGTCCAGGCCTTGACCAATTTGGTTCAAGATCTTGCTACACGCCTTCAGGTTCAGGAAAACATGCAGGCCTCGGCTCCTGTGTCTGCACCCCAAGTTCCTACACCTGCACCTGAACCTAAGGTCCCCCTTCCTGACTTTTTTTACAGTGACCGTAAGAAATTTTTTCTGTTTCGGGAAGGATGTATTTTGTATTTTTCTTTACGACCTCGGTCGTTTGTAACTGAAGCGCAAAAGGTGGGTTTGGTTATATCTCTCCTGCGCGGAGACCCCCAAACCTGGGCCTTTTCCTTACCCACTGCCTCTCCTTTGCGCTTATCCCTTGACGAGTTTTTTGTTGCGCTGGGTCAAATATATGATGAGCCAGATCGCCCAGCGTTAGCTGTATCCCAGTTATTGTCTCTACGTCAGGGTGGTCAGATGGCAGAAGATTACTGTGCTAGTTTTAGACAATATGTGACCGACTCCGGGTGGAATGATAGGGCTTTGAAAGACCTTTTCATGACTGGACTGTCTGACCGTGTGAAGGATTTGTTGTTAGCCCATGCTGAACCTAAAACACTTGACGAAGCTATGACCCTGGCCGTCCGGGCAGATAGACGTCTAAGATCCAGGCGACCTCCTCAGCTGCACAATCCGGTTATTGATTGGGTGAGTCAGGAATTAGTTCACTGGGGCCCTCAATGTAAGGCCCATATGTCTCAAGTTTCCCTTTGTTCTACCAATGTATGTGATTCTGAGATCCCGGAGTTTATTTCAGATTTTGCAGACGTTTTTTCTAAACCTCTGTCTCAAGTCTTGCCTCCACACAGAGACTTTGATTGTAAGATTGATCTATTACCTGATGCCAAGTTACCTAAGGGTCGGATTTATAATCTGTCTGTGCCAGAAAGAGAGTCTCTAAAACAATACATCGGTGAGAGTTTGGCTATAGGACATATTCGGCCTTCCGAGTCTCCTACGGGGGCTGGTTTCTTTTTTGTTGAGAAAAAAGATGGGGGTTTGAGACCATGTATTGACTACCGTGAACTTAATAAAATCACTGTTAAAAACTCTGGACCGCTTCCCCTCATCCCGGACCTCCTGAATCAGGATTCGGGGGCCAACTGGTTCTCCAAATTAGATCTACGGGGAGCTTATAACCTGATTCGGATCCGGGAAGGGGATGAGTGGAAAACAGCTTTTAATACGCCTCTGGGACATTTCGAGTATCTGGTTATGCCTTTTGGTTTAAGCAATGCCCCAGCTGTATTCCAAGGTTTTATGAATCATATCTTTCATGACTGTATTGGGGTTTTTATGGTGGTTTATCTGGATGATATCCTGATATTTTCTCCTGATCTTGATTCACACCGTAAACATCTTCGTCTGGTGTTGTCCTGTCTGCGTAATCATTCTCTGTTTGCTAAACTAGAAAAATGCATTTTTTGTGTACAAAAAGTTTCATTCTTGGGTTATGTGGTCACTCCTTCCGAGGTTCAGATGGATCCGTGTAAGGTTCAGGCAATCGCGGATTGGGTTCGGCCCACGGAGTTAAAATCCCTTCAACGTTTTCTTGGTTTCGCCAATTATTACAGGAAGTTTATCAAGCACTTTTCCGTAATTGCCAAGCCACTCACGAATCTTACCCGCAAGGGGGCTGATCCCAGTAACTGGTCTCCTGCTGCGTACTCTGCGTTTGAGGAACTCAAGAAAGCGTTCTCCTCTGCGCCTGTATTAAGTCAACCTGATCTCTCTCAGCCATTCATTGTTGAGGTAGATGCTTCTGAGGTCGGTGTAGGGGCAGTTTTATCTCAAGGGTCAGCTGCTCTCACTAACCTCAGACCATGTGCATTCTTTTCCAAGAAATTCTCGTCTTGTGAAAGGAATTATGATATTGGGAATCGCGAGCTCCTTGCCATCAAATGGGCGTTCGAAGTGTGGCGCCATTTCCTGGAAGGAGCTCTTCACCCAGTGACAGTGATCACAGATCACAAAAATCTTGTGTACTTAGATAATGCAAAAAGTCTCAATGCCCGTCAAGCTAGATGGGCGTTGTTTTTCTCTTGTTTTAATTTTGTGGTCACTTTCCGACCTGGTACCAAGAATGTCAGGGCTGATGCTTTGTCTCGGAGTTTTGGTATCCCTGAGGGTCCTGAGTCGGAACCTGGTAACATCCTACCTGCTGGTATTGTTTTGGCAGCCATCTCCTCTCACCTCTCAGATCAAATTCGCTCCAAAGAAAATTCTGCCCCAAGAGACCTTCCGGAAGGCAAAATGTTTGTTCCCTTGTCCCTTCGATTGAGAGTGTTAGAGGAGACACACTGTTCCGTACTAGCTGGTCATCCAGGTGTTCGGGGAACACTAGATCTATTGAAAAGAAACTACTGGTGGCCACATATGAATACTGACGTTCATGCCTTTGTTCTAGCTTGTCGGGTCTGTGCGCGAGGAAAGGTCCCCAGGAGACGTCCTGAGGGACCTCTTCTCCCGCTCCCAGTGCCAGACAGGCCTTGGTCTAACGTGTCTATGGATTTTGTTACCGATCTGCCACTTTCTCAAGGGTTCTCTGTTATATGGGTGGTGGTGGATCGTTTCTCTAAGATGGGACATTTTGTTCCACTAAAAAAACTGCCATCAGCAGAGGAATTGGCAGATCTATTTATTCAACATATTGTGCGTCTCCACGGTATTCCTGATAAGGTTGTGTCTAACAGGGGGGTGCAATTTGTGGCTAAGTTTTGGCGAGCTTTCTGTTCTAAGCTTGAGGTAAAATTGTCCTTTTCCTCTGCCTTCCATCCCGAAACTAATGGGCAGACGGAGAGGATGAATCAGGAGCTCATACAGTACCTTCGTCTTTTTGTTTCTGACTGTCAACATCTGTGGGTCTCATATCTTCCCTTAGCAGAGTTTGCCATCAACAATCACACTAGTTCATCCACACTCACATCTCCTTTCTTCTGTAATTATGGATTCCATCCCAGGTTTTCCTTCTCGTCATCGTTAGTTTCGGATACCCCTCATGCTGAGTCCATAACTAACCAACTGTGCACAGTGTGGTTGCAAGTTCAGCAGAACTTGAAAAGAGCACAAAGTTTAATGGTCCATTCATCCAGAAGTAGGCGTACTGTTTCAGAAACTTTTGTTGTGGGTGACAAGGTCCTATTGTCTACTAAGAACCTTAAGTTGAAAGTTCCGTCTCTGAAATTGGCTCCTAGGTTCATTGGTCCTTTTACCGTAACTCATGTTATTAATCCTGTATCGTTCAAGGTGGCGTTGCCCTCTGATTGGCGGGTTCACAATACGTTTCACAAGAGTCTGTTGAAACGCTATGTGGATCCTGTGGTACCCCTCCCTGACCCTCCCTCGCCACCTGTGGTGGAGGGTGATCTCGAGTATGAGGTAGAGAGGATTGTCGATTCCAGACTGGTCAGGAACTCTCTTCAATACCTCATTCATTGGAAGGGTTTCGGTCCTGAGGATAGATCTTGGGTCCATGCTAGGGATGTTTATGCTCCACGATTGGTTAAATCTTTTCATCGGGACTATCCGTCTAAACCATCCTCAGGGTCCAAGGGTCCGGAGGCCCCTCGTGGAGGGGGGGTACTGTCAGGTCTGGTCACCGGAGAACATAGGTTTTCTATTTTTGCTTGGTAATTCTGAGTTTTTGTGTGTTTCTGTTTAGTGCTTACACCTTGCCTTTAACCATGTTCACACTGTGGAGTTGTTTTGGAGCCAACGCCCATCTTCATGTTTTTGTTTGTCTACATAGAGTTAATACTCAGGTGCTGGGCTGAGTGGCTTCTCAGAATCTGGTCCATTCAGAACCTGGGGGTGGGATATCTTCCTGCATAAATACCTGCCTTCTTCTCTGGTCTTTGCCGGTTTTTGCAAATCCTTGCTAGACCTGCTTGTGCGTTTGTATCGTGTGTATTCTGACTGCTTATATTTGACCCTTGGCTCGTACCTGACTACTCTACCGTCCTCTGATTTTGTACTTACGTGATCTCTGGTTTTCTGATGCGGCAAGTTGACTATTCTTCAGTGTTTTGTTCGTCTCTGTTTGTTGTCCCTTTTCCCTGCACCTTAGTCAGTGTAATTGCAGTCCTCATGGTTGTCGCCGTGTCGCCTAGGACACGGAGGCAATTAGGCAGGGACAGGGGTTGGGGAGAGCTCAGGGATCACATTCCCCTTTTCTGTGTACCCCAACCTTGACAGGCCATAAATGATTTCTTGATGATCCAAGTGGACAGAGGTACTCCCCTATTTAATTTCGATGTAAGCCAGTGGCAGCTTATGCGTGACACCTGCCGTTTGCTCATGCCCTTTGAGGAGGATACTTTATTTGTCAGTCGCCAGGACTATGGGATGAACAACGTCATTCCACTCATTCATATCCTGGAAAAGATGCTGGTAAATCTGGCTGGTCAGGAGACAGGAGTTGTGGCGACTACATCTCACAGCCACATGAGCCCCGTGGAGGCCAAACTGGAGGAGAAGGAGGAGGACATTGGAGCACAAGAAATGTGTAGCGAAATAGGTGGTTTTTCTACATAGGTGGCTTTTCTACACAGGTGGCAGGAGAGGAGGAACAGGGTCAAACGGTGGAGCTACAGGGCGATGAGGAAGACTGGTCAGATGACCCAGGCACTCTGTGGCAGTATGCAGTGGAGAGGGAGGCAGGTAGAGATGAGGAAATCTTCAAAAATTTGCTTCGGCGAATAATCGACGAATTTATGACAAGATTAGTTTTTAATACAAATTTATTCCGTCGAAGAAAAAAAAAATTATCTTTGTTTTGCGAACATTCCTGCACAAATTACGAACATACACTCTAAGCGTTGTTAAAATTATGCTACTGAACTGAATGCGTAAGCATTAGCGTACAAAGTGCGTACGAAACGCATAATAGGCTCAGATATACGTTTGAGTCTCTCCTCATGGCTGCTTGGCATAAAACATCGAAACACATAGTCCAAAATTCAATTGTAATCCACTTGAGGTAATTTTGTAATCCAAACAGGTAACGTGTAATCCACATAGACAATATGAAATAGCAGCAAATGGAAAACCGTTTTTGCAAAGGGGGCTCCCAAATAACCTGAGAAGGTGGGAGAAAAGGAAAATAGGCATGCTTAGGCGCAACTGGGAATTTTCAGCAGAATGGGGGGAGTCCTGACAAGCCATGGCCATCTGGGTGAGAGTTAAACAGGGGGCAATACAAACTAGATAAATTAAAAACAAGTGCCAACTAGCTCTCACCCATCAGGTGCAGTCCATGTTGTGGCTCCCATAGGTCCAGACCATGACTCCATGAGGTGTCCTTTAAATCAGCCAGACAGTGACAGCCAGTTGTAGAAGGGTTCCTCAGATGAGGGACCTGAAGTCCTCCTCGCTGCTACTGCTGCTACTGCTGCTACTAAAGGACATAAGAGGGTGCTCCTGCGTCCTGTAGGCCAAGCTGGCTGCCGTGGTTGAGCTCCACTGCCTTCTGCTGCCAGAATTCGGATATGACCGGGTGGTGGTCACACCAATGAGCGCTGCTGCCACTTGAGCCTTCACCTTTCCGGGTACTCCTGTCGGGACAGCATGGGTAAGGACTTCTGGCTGGAGGGGTTCAGGCAAGACTGCACCCAAGGAAAAACTGCCATCTCCCCTGGCTGCTGCTGACTTCATTTTCCATTGTAGCTGGTACTGGATCACCATGGGCTGGAATGTGAAAGATGATTTAGTCAGCTGACCCACGTGAAAGGACTGTGGTGGTGGTGGTGGTTGCAATCCAGGGGTTAGAGGCTTTGGCTCTGGCTTCTCCCTAAAACGGAGGGTGCCATCTGGTGACTCTTGTAGGCAGCGCACGCGTCCTGTGGCTGCTGGATCAACCGGCCAGGTCTCAGCTGGCGATGCAGGTACCAGGGGCTTAGACAATAACGTTACCCCTGTAGCAAAGGGGCCTTTCAGGGCTGCCATAGGGGTATATTCCACCTGATCCCCCACGTATAGGCTATGACGGGCTTGGGGCAGGTAAAACCGTTTCACAGACCTACAGCCCATAAAGTACTCCTCCCCATCCTCGTCGTCCGCAAGGAAGCCACTGCCTCGCTCGACTGAAAACCATAGAACGGTTCCTTTATGCTGTTCCAGCGTAGGGTCTCCCAGCCTCGGATTGTCAAGCACTTGGATGACCCAGTCCTCCACCGCTTTCTTATAGTCCCATAGGGTCTGAGCATGGTCTGTCACTGATGCAGGCACGATGGGATTAAGCCGCATGGAAGGTGTTGTTGTTCTCCTTCTGGGCGGCGGAGTGGATGCCGTGCCGGCAGACACCTCACATGCCGGTGTGATTCTCTTGGTCAATTGTGACACTCTAATCTCTTCTGGAGTGGCCGGTGGTTTGGGGGTACTCGCTACCAAACACCATCTCTCCCCACTTTGGTCGCAGTTGTTTTGCCATGTTGTGGTATCTTGTTCACTGCTGGCTTGAACTGGAGAGGGGGGCGGAGTAATGAGGGAGGAGTCTTCACTCCCTATACTTGAAAATAGATAGTTCCCGGTGGGCCGGGCTGGTTTTTCCCGCTTCTGAGGGGGGAGTATCTTCACTTTCCCGCTCTTGAGGGGCATATCGTCATTTTCCCGCTTCTGGGGGCCGGGGGGGCAAGAAGAATGCGTAAATAGCGTACGTAGCATTAGCGTTCAAAATTTTAAGAACATTTCCGAATCGTACAAAGCGAATCTAAATAAATCCGGATTCACTTCGGAGTAGGAAATAAGGAGGATTTGTAACGAAATAAGGAGGATTTGTAACGAAATAAGGAGGATTTGTAACGAGAGGGAGGACAAACTGAACTACCATAGAGACATCCTATTTAGTCAGTTGTCTGCTCCCTATCTGCTCCATCGTCCATCCTCTCTCTCATGTTCCACTGCCATGGCTGCTAATTGGGAGGTGGGGTGGCAAAAGCAGTTCCATCAGTAGCAGCCTGAGTCTACAGTCGCTGATGATCAGCTTTCTTTACCCGCATACTGAAGAAACTACTCACCAGCAGCTAGACATAGAGCAGAACCTGAACCAGCCACTCTGTGGCCTCCTGATGCTGCTGCTGTAGCCACCTCCACACTCTGTCATTGTGCCACTCTGTAGACTGCTGATGCTTCTACTGCCGACACCTCCAGACTATGTCATTGTGCCACTCTGTGGCCTCCTGATAATGATGCTGCTGCTGCAACCTCCACACTCTGTCATTATGACACTCTGTGATCTCCTGATGCTGCTACTGCCACCACTTCCACACTCTGTCATTGTGCCACTCTGTGGCCTCCTGATGCTGCTACTTTCACCACTTCCAGACTCTGTCATTGTGCCACTCTGTGGCCTCCTGATGATGATGCTGCTGCTGCCAGCTCCACACTGTCATTGTGCCACTTTGTGGCCTCCTCCTGCTGCCACCTGCACACTCTGTCATTGTGTCACTCTGTGGCCTCCTAATGCTGCTACTGCCACCACTTCCAGACTGTCATTGTGCCACTCTGTGGCCTCATGATGATGCTTCTGCCACCTCGAGACTCTGTCATTGTGCCACTCTGTGGCCTCCTGATACTGCTGCCACCTCTACACTGTCATTGTGCCACTCTGTGGCCTCCCGATGCTACTGCTGCTGCCATCTCAACATTATGTCACCTTGCCACTCTGCAGTCACAGACATGTCAAAGTTGACAACAATCCACACTTGTTCTACATCAATACCTTGAGCCCAGACATTAGTGGTTATAGGAACTTTCCCCTTGCCATCTCTGTCATTGTGCCACTGTGGCCTCCTGCTGCTGCTGCCACCTCAACACACTGTCAATGTGCCGCTCTGTGGCCTTCTGATGCTGCTGCCACCTCCACACTGTCATTGTGCCACTCTGTGATCTCCTGATGCTGCTACTGCCGCCACTTCCAGACTCTGTCATTGTGCCACTCTGTGGCCTCCTGATGATGATGATGATGCCACCTCCACATTATGTCACCTTGCCACTCTGTCAGACATTCTACAGTCACAGGCAGGTCAAAGTTGACATCAGTCGACACTTGTTCTACATCAATTCCTCGAGCACAGACAATAGTGGTGATAGGAACTTTCCCCTTGCCATCTCTGTCATTGTGCCACTCTGTGGCCTCCTGATGCTGCTGCTGCCACCTCCACACTGTCATTGTGCCACTTTGTGACCTCCTGATGCTGCTACTGCCACCACTTCCAGACTCTGTCATTGTGCCACTCTGTGGCCTCATGATGATGTTTCTGCCACCTCGAGACTCTGTCATTGTGCCATTCTGTGGCCTCCTGATGCTGCTGCTACTGCCACCTCAACATTATGTCACCTTGCCACCTGCCACTCTGCAGTCACAGACAGGTCAAAGTTGACAACAATCCACACTTGTTCTACACCAATTCCTTGAGCACAGACATTAGTGGTGATAGGAACTTTCCCCTTGCCCTTTCCCCATTGTGCCACTCTGTGGCCTCCTGCTGCTGCCACCTCAACACACTGTCATTGTGCCACTGTGTGGCCTCCTCCTGATCCTGATGCCACCTCCAGACTCTGTAATTCTGCCATTCTGTGGCCTCCAGATGCTGCTGCTGCCACCTCCACACTGTCATTGTGTCACTCTGTGACCTCCTGATACTGCTGCTGCCACCACTTCCAGACTGTCATTGTGCCACTCTGTGGCCTCATGATGATGCTTCTGCCTCCTCGAGACTCTGTCATTGTGCTACTCTGTGGCCTTCTGATGCTGCTGCCACCTCAACACACTGTCATTGTGCCACTCTGTGGCCTCCTCCTGATCCTGATGCCACCTCCAGACTCTGTAATTGTGCCATTCTGTGGCCTCCAGATGCTGCTGCTGCAACCTCCACACTGTCATTGTGTCACTCTGTGACCTCCTGATACTGCTGCTGCCACCTCCACACTGTCAATGTGTCACTCTGTGACCTCCTGATGCTGCTGCCACCTCCACACTGTCATTGTGTCTCTCTGTGACCTCCTGATACTGCTGCTGCCACCTCCACACTGTCATTGTGTCACTCTGTGACCTACTGATGCTGCTGCGGCCACCTCCAGATCTCTGTGGCCTCCTCTCGACGCTCCTGCGGCTGCTGCCACCTCCATACTGTAATTGTGCCACCTCCACATAGTCATTGTGCCACTCTGTGGCCCTAATGCTGCTGCTCCCACCTCCAGACTCTGTCATTGTGCCAATCTGTGGCCTCCTGACGATGCTGCTGCTGCTATCTCCACACTGTCATTGTGCTACTCTGTGGCGTCCTTCTGCTACTGCTGCCTCCAGACTCTGTCATTGGGCCACTCTGTGGTCTCCTCATGCTGCTTGTACCTCACCACTAAGTCATTGGGCCACTCTGTGGACTTCTCATGCTGTTCCCACCCTCCCCACTTCATGACTGGGCCACTCTTTTGCCTTTTGGCCTGGCTGACATCATCATTTATTTGACCCTTCTTTTGATCTGTCAGAAGAAAGGGAAAATGAGACACACAACAGATCCTGTTTATATAGCAGCTGTAAGGCCCATATGACATGGTCCCATCAGAACTGGCTTATGATTTGGTAGCTAAATGCAGGATGGGTACAAAACAGAGAAGACATGCAAATATTCCATTCACGTGTCATCTCTGTCTTGGATCTACTCCTGTTTTTTCTGGCTTTAGCAAAACTGATGGATTACTGACCAAATGCTGACTGAGTGAAGGTGGATGCTCAACAGACAGGATCTGTATTTTGGGGGTTATTGTTCTGATGGATCAGAGGATGGGCAAAATCATCAGTGATGTCAACACAAACTTACTGCTGACACCCACTCCATTCTGTCGGGGGGCTCTACTTGTATAAGCGTTTAATAGAACAGGTTATGTAGAAATCTATGTGTAATAAGTGAATTGTGTAAAAGGAGTGCGCTCTTTCACACTATAGTAGGACCTTCGACCTTGAGTTCACACTTGAGCTATTTGGTCAGTTTTGCCCCCATCACTGCCCAAATACATTAAGTGTGTAGTGATTCTAAGAGCTATGCCTGTCATCTACATGTCATATTGACTCACAGTATTGTTTCACTACTACAGCAGACTCCCTATGCATGTTACTGCAAGGCACAGTGTTCTACACCACTATACTCTCTGCAGCCAGGAAATAGCCATTTTTAATGTGATTCACCACAAATTAATTTGGATCAAATTGAAACTTTTCAGAAAATTTGACGAACCGACCGAATCAAATTTTTGAAAAATTTGCTCATCTCTAGAGGGTATGTTAGTGTATCTTAAATGGGTTTTTAAGCTTGAAAAAAGATGGTGGCAGATATCTGCTGATAACCCACTGCTGCTTAGAGCCCCACTGCTTGACACATAGGAAATGCCCAGAAATGCTAGTGGCAGCAGGAAGTAAAGGTGTGGGGACCTAGGCAGAGGGGCAGTGATGGAGTATCAGTGAGGTGAGTATCTGTTCGTTTATGTTTTTAAGCCACTCTGAGCCTGCTGCCACCAATTTATTAAATGCTACAAAACCCTTTGTCATCTGTGCATTGGCATATGTGGCTTGATCTTCCAGAGAAGAAAATGTGGTAGGCAATGTATCTTTTATGAGACGTCTTTTCTATTGCGGATCAAATCCTGGATGGCCATAAATAGGTGGGAACTAACTCTAATGGCTGTTTCACACGAATATGTGCAGAGTGGAAATCATGCTCTGTGCCGGAGCGTGATCCTCCATTCTAGACACTGCTTGTCTTGCAGGAGTGTGTGGCATTATACTGGTTTATAATGTTATGTGCATCTGCATGACCTTACTTCCACAGGATCATAAAGCTTTATGTTACTATGATTCTGTAGCAGTAAGGTCATGCAGAGACACATAGCCCTAAGATGTCAGTACTTTCCAGTGTCCCTACGAACAAGCCAGCAAACCAGCTTACAGGAGCAGGCAAATACTACTAGCACATTATAGGAATAATGTTGAATTTTGGCCATTTACATACAGGAAACCAGAAACCAGCATGCTCCATTCACTTCTATAAGAGTTCTGAAAACAGCTCAGCAAGTATTTATTCTGGCATTTGTACTTTCACAATGGCTGAAATGCTAGAAATGTATGACCCTTCTCTTATGAAGATCATACAGTACTTTGCCTGAAAATTGGAGAATGGGTGCTATGCAACTATTCTTATTTATACTCCACAAATATTGAGGGGGATTTATCATGGGGGGAACTATTAGTCAGTTTAGCAGGAGTGTACATTGCCATGTTTTGGGCTAAACTTATCAGATGTCACATGATAAATTTGTTACACCTTGAAGTCTAATATACCTGTTTTGAGCTTTTAGGGCTCTTTCACTCGAGTGTGCCCAATGTGGAAATCATTCTCCCTGTGAGAAAGGGATCCTGTGTTCTGGACTTACAGAAGTGCAGCACATTATTATGATTAATAATGCTGTGTGCCTCTGCTTTTCCTTTCTGTAACAGAATCATACTGACATAACACTGTCAGTGTGATTCTGTAGAATAAAGGTCACACAGAGGCACACAGCGTTATCAATCATGATAATGCCTTGTGCTTTAGTAAGTCCAGAACCCAGGATCCTTCTCTAACATGGAGCTTGATTCCCACAAGGGACACTCTTGTGCAAGAGCTCTTACACCACTTTCTACGAAAACAACCTAATAGAGAAAGAATGACCCTTTTTGACTATTTAAAACATGAGTTGATAAATTTGAAGTTAAACTAATTAACATAGTTCACTGCACCCATTTTTCAAAACTGGAGTGATTGGTGCAAAATGTCACAACAATTTTTTGTAAATATTCCCAAAGTTTCACCAGAGTTGTACCTTGCGTTTTTTTTTTTAAGTCAGAATTCTGGAGAATGTGGCTACATAAATTCCCACCTTAAACCCTTCTGGACCTCCCCTTAAACCCTTCAGGTATTTAAACATGGCGTCCGCTTGCACGTGCAGCGGGTGCCATAACCGCTGGGTTTCTGCTGTTTAAAATAGCAGACTCCGGTGGCACATGTATGCGATCAGCCATAAGACTGATCGCATACATTTTCCCCTTCAGATGCCGTGGTCAAATGTGACCATGGCATATGAGCAGTCTGGAAGTGGAAGCGGCGCGTTTCCGTTCCTGTAACAGCGTTCCCCGGCTGAGATCTGGGAACCTGTTACACTGCTCTAATAGTCTGAAGCCTCAAGCAGGCTTTGGAGTCTATTAGTGGACTATACCAATACAGGCCACTAGGTATCAGCACAGTATTGTTATATTGAAAATTAAGTGTTCAGTGATGGCTATATAGCCATATATAAAAGTTCAAATCGCTCCCCTTTCTTTAAAATAAAAATACTTAACCAATAAAAAAATAAACATCATAGGCATCGACGCGTGTGAAAATGCACATACAATTAAAATATAACAATATCAATGGCATACAGCAAATGGCATAACGGGGAAAAAAGAAATAAAAAACGGCCAATTTGCCATTTTTTGTCACTTCAACTCCCCAATAATTTATTTATAAAAAGTGATCAAAAAGTCGCACACACTTCAAATTGGTATCACTGAAAAGTGTAGATCGCCCACAAAAAATGAGCCCTCACACAGCCCTGTATACATAACAAAAAAGTTATAGGGGGTCCGATTATGTTGATAAATTTATTTTTTTTAATTATTTTTTTCAGTATTAAAGACGCAAGCAAAATTATACAAGCGTATCATTGTAACCGTACTGACCTGGAGAATGAAGGTAACAGGTCAATTATAATGCACTGTGAACGATGTAAAAAAAATAAATAAATAACTTTTTCAGAATTGCATTTTTTCCTAATTCCACCCCATTTGAAATTGTTTTTCCGCTTCCTACTACATTGTATCCAACTGTAAATTATGCCATTAGAAAGTACAACTTGTCCCGCAAAAAATAAGCCTTATAAGGCTATGTGAATTGAGAAATGAAAAAGTTAGGACTATGGGAAGACGGGGAGTGAAAAAACGCAAAAATGGAAAATCGCAGGGTCATCTAAGGGTTAATGTTTGGTTTATTCTTAAAATCGTAGCACATTAGCCTGCAGCCGTCAGATCATAAGGATGCTGTTTATTGACAAAGCTATAAGATGAAGTCAACCTGTCTGGTCAACTTTATCTTGGTCCACTGCTCTCTGGCTATTAGAATTTGTTTATATGCAGGTTCTACTCATTAAGAAATATATAAAATGATTTGTGAACCATTTCTGCTTTCAAGATTCTCAGCCGTGCCTCTTCCAGCATTTCTTCCAGTTCTCTTTGTGATGGATTTGAAGGGATTTCTTTTTGGCAGTCTGGACAGATTACTCTTCTAAAGTGTGGAAGCAGATCCTCAAGACATGCCTGCAATGAGAAGTAACAGGAAAGTGGATGCGTTAGTACAATAATTAGACCACAGATCACTGATTCATTTTGTGCACTGCCCTAGGAAAAATGAGGGTAGCACTTCACTTTATTTTGCACTAGTTTTCATACACATGTCTGTTTCAAGGAGTGAAGCTACAGTATAGAGAATCAAAGGTGGTGCCTGAGGGGCGTAATGACTATATAACAGTATTATACTGTAATTGACACTTGGCATTAGAGATTTGCATTGAGGTCCTAGAGCTTCAAGCTCTGCCCCCTACTTATGTTCTGAAAACTGATATTCTAGCTTGAAGGGGTTATCCACAATTTCTTAATGACCCCCACCCCTCCTTGTGAATAAGCACTTTAACAGTGATAATGCTGTAAATATTCCTACTGGGCAAGCGCTGCACTCCCTTTGCTCCACAATGTAAAAAGGTTGTATCTGGGTTGCATCTGCTCAGTCAGGCAGCCTCAGGTACTTGAGCAGCCAGTGACTGAGGTTGCCTGACAGTGTTATGGGAAAACAGTGGCTTGTTGAGACCAAGTATCCAAAAATTAGACCTCAACAGGGCCTATGTTTATACAAATGCATGTTAACGTCAGAAGAAACAGTGGCTTGTTCTGCATGAACCTGGAAAAATTCTAAATGGCAGCAGAAGAACAGTGTGGATGTGGAAAAAGTAGGGTGATAGTGACATGTTGCCACAGTAGTAGTGGCAGCAGTAGCAGCACAGTATGGAACAGACAAGGCAGTAGATGTGTGTAGTAGTAATGGTAGTGGCAGTAGGGTATTACCAGCAGGGAACAGCAGCAGCAGAGATATGGTACACAACATTATGGGAGACAGACAGCACAGTGGCATGATGGCTGCAGTGGCAGTCATACGGTACAGAACATGATGGTAGGCAGGCATTTACAAAGCTGAGATATATATATATTTCTATAGCATTAAATACATGTATATACAAATGACATAACACTATGAGGGGAAAATTCAGTATTTCGACCGGTCTACCTTCACAGTCCCCCCTAAAGACTGAATTTTTCCCTAATTTTTGATTTTCTAATTGTCAAGAGTGTCTAGACGGACATGGGGGAAAAGGTAGTCTTCACCAAGGCTGAAACCCAACAGGCACCCCCCTGTGTACTTGGGCTTATCCTAATCATTTGACAGAAACCTATTTGTGGACCATTGGATTTCTAAAAATAAAACAAAAACTGTGTGTTGGACTAACAAGAAGTGTCTCTCTGTGGTCGTCTTCTCTTCGATCTTCTTGGATAATAACAAAAGTCTCTGGTGCAAAGTCAATTTGTCCATCACTTAATGCTTGTTATTACAAAGTTCAGTCTATGACCCCTCCTTATGTATGTGAAGGGGTTGCAGGTGTAGATGTCAGTGTAGATGTTAGAGCCTCTTATCAGTGGGTGATAAACAGTCTGTTACCTTGACTGTGGGAGGAGCTTTGACACAAGGACCTCCCACCCTCACTGGTCTGCATCAGCCCTGCTGGTTAGGCACACAGATTACCGTTAAGGTCCACCCCTGGACAGCCATAGTACGAACAGCAAGGCCTTGTTCAGCATGGCAGACCCGTGGTCGAAGTTGTTTCTTGTTGCGTGACGGGTTACTGACAACTGTGTCTTACCACACCTTGTAGACTGGACGTAGCAGCTCCTGGACTTTCCCCGAGGTTGTTAGTCCCAGCTCTTTTTAGCTGCACACAGGACAGATGCACCGGAACAGTCCCACACAATCAAAAAGTCAACTAAAAAAACTCAGTTCGTTAGAATAAGCCGTTGCTGAGGTGGTTTCCTCTCCATCATTGATCAAATAAATAAATGTCCTTAGAACGTTTGTTGGTCCAACACTGTATGTAAATAACACTTACCAATGAGACCAAAGAGGTCTTCTGTCAAATCAAAAAGGACTTTTGTGAGACTCTAAATCTGGTCTAATTAAAGGATACTTCAAAACAAACTCTCATGATTTTTTTTTTCCTTTTTTTGACAAATAATCCTGCATATTTCAATACATTAATCAATAGCCATGCCCGGGTATCTTGTGTAATGTATACCTTTTGAACCAAATAAAACACAACACCATTAATTTTTTATTAATAACCAACCTTCTTGAGATACTTAACAATGTTTGAAGTTTACTAAATGTGCACATTTTTTTTTTAGCAGTACCCAACTTTTCTGAATATGGACATGATTGGACCTTTTTTTTTTCCCCTTTGAATGAACAGAGTATTCGTAACTAGGAGATGTGCACAAGGGCTGTCTTTGTATCTGTGACGTCAGCAGTGTCCTCCTCCCTCCCCCCTTAGTCCACCCCTTTCAGTCGCACAATGTGAGCTTCCCTATTTGAGTCAGTCTTGTCTTGGTTGTCCATGAGGTCAGATCTCTGTTAGTACATTAGACATACAACAAGTTCGACAAAAAGCAAACATAGAGACAAACAGATCTAACAATACAGACACAAAACATGAAGGGCCCATAAACGTTTCATTGCCTTGTTTTCAAAAATAGAATGTAGAGTTTGGTCAAAATATTTGGTACCAAGGAAAAAAAATAAAAATCCCCAATGCGCATATAAAGAAAAACAAATGTGGTACATCATACACATTCCTCATTTTCTCTGCTGCATCCACGCACAGTCCACACACAAGTACAACTTCAAGCTACATTCATTCACATTCCACTGAATGGGTCAACTCTCAGAGACACAGCTTTCCTGGATACGGATACACACAGAAAACCATCCTGTACGGGGGGAGTAGAAAGAAACATTAAGTGAATCAATTGCTGGCACATAATACCATTGTTTTCGGTTGTTCACTCCTACAACACATTGTTAAACTATTGTCTCGACTCTTGAACATTTACAAGCTGCTAGAAAGAGAAAAAGGAAAGTTATTAATTTATAAAATTTCTGATTTCTAATCAAACAATATTAACTAATTACAGTTATATTTATATCCCTCATTTACTAAGTCGAGTACTCGTTGTGCTTCTACTTGCATCTATATGCATTGTTTCCCACTTGTAGCCGTATCATGGAGAATACCAGTAACTAAGATGGCCGCTGGGCGGGGACTGATGTTCCCTCAGTTAAGATGGCCACCTGGAAAGGAAGTTGCAGGAGTTAAGATGGCCACCAGAGTGGGAATGGGATTAGTTAAGATGGCTGCTGGAACGGAAATTGGGACGTGTAGGACATGCCATCTTGTATGATAACTGAATACAAGGAGGTGAGCCGCGGGCGTGGTTTTGGCACTGACGTACTTCACAGGTCCACCCCTCTGAAGAGGGAGACTGCGGGGGTTAGTGGGGGGACTGTGATATGCAGGGGGATGTGTCTGCATCGGAAACGCGGCAGGGTCCTCCTGTACCATCTTAGGGGCCGTGCTGACGGCATGTAAAAGTAATCATTTGTCTTTTCATTATACATTTCTGCCCAGACTAATTTCTTATATTTTAATAATTTTCCGCTGATGCTCGCATTGTTTTATTTTCATAAAATCTAGAATATAATGTAAATTCAAGGCCGAATGTCCAGTGTTCACTCCTTTTTGGCCTAATGCCAGAACACTTCCTGTGAGCGATGATTTCTTCCATTCTCAACTTAACCCTTAATTTGGCCTCATCATCACATCAGTAGTGCAGATATCGCTCACAGTAAACTTGGCTGTGTGACCTTCATCTACTAGTCGGTTCTCTGGCAACATACAAGATCAGATTTCTGGTCCACACAGACATAACAAGTGGATTATCATAGTCATAAATTCCAAAGGGGGGGCTGAAACTGCAAACTGCAGGAGACACAAAGCTGAACTAAAACTGAAATCCTTTTTTTTTTCTTTTTTTTTCTCTGATTTGAAGCAGTTCTATAGAAGGCTCTTGCTACATTGATCAAACTTTCACTGGGCTGTAATCTGCCTCCTGGAGGCATCCCAATTATCTTAAACAAGCTTTTCACATTTTTTCTGATATCTTTTTGCCTTCTTTGTTCCACCAGACTGACAGCATTCTGAGCACCAGTCGGGAGACTGTGCTGGGTTTTTGAACACTTGAAGCATATTTTACAGTGCCCTATTGGCGCGGCCTTGTTCGCCAACCTGAGTTAACCGTCCTCCGACTAGCCAATAAATCACGGGGGAGGGGAAAGAGACCACACTACGATTTCCCCGGGGAGAGAGAAACACCCTACGATCTCCCCAATTTACACGCCGACTCACGCGGCTAAACTTCAAACTTCAAACTGCAATCAACACTTCGCCCGTGAGGGAGTTGCAACAATGGGCACAACGGTTACCACTCAGCGCACTAACTAACAACTAACTAACTGGTCTGAGACTCGGGTAACTTGTCGGTATACCCGAGGCTCACGCTCTGGATAACTTGTCGGTATATCCAGGCGTCACCAAATCCCAGGCGCACACTCCGGGTAACTTGTCGGTATACCCAGGCGCCGCCCAAATCCCTAGTCTAGACGCACGCTCTGGGTAACTTGTCCGTAACGTGTCGGAATACCCAGGCGCCACCTAAATCACTACTTCAACGTGTTCTCACAGATTCCGCTGCCAGTCTGGGTCCCTAACATGATCTGACTGAATCCCCATGTGACCTTTCCTGAGGGGCTGTAGGTTTCCGGAATCCCCGGCGGAGACCACCAGGCGTCTGGTCACATGACGTTTCACTCAGGCCCCACAAAACCTAAACCCCAGACTACCACTCCCCCCTCGAGCCACAGGTAAGTTATCACATACAGTGTATATATAACTTACCGTGGTCGGTTAGGGTGATCAGTCCCGGGAGGGAGTGGTGCCCGTGGCATCGGTCGAGGGTTGGGACACCGAGCGAGTCCTGGTGCTCCTTTCGGGGGCCCCGCGGGTTGGGCGCCAGCTGTTGAGGTGGACATAAACCTGTCCTTTCTGGAATTCAGTCAGTCATTCCGAATTGTTTTGAACACGGGTGCGCACAATAATTAAGGACAAAACACAGACTTATGATTCCAGTATTAAGTCCTTTGGCCGTGCTTCTGTGGCAAAATCATTACAGCCTCTGGGCTTTTCCTTTATTAACACACGTACTCATTCGATACAAAAAGGAAAGGTGGGCGTAAGCATGCAAATAGCAAACAATATCATTCTTGATTGGATAGAAGTTGCATTCCATTCTACGTCACTAGCTTGAAAAAGTCATTTTGATAAGAGTACGGGGGCCATCTTGGACTAGTTAAATATATACATATATTATACGCAAGCTTTATAAAAGTTACAAAGTATAAAAATATAATATAAAAAGTATATATAATTATACACACATTGCTTTGTGACACACCGCACCGCAGCATCTTGGACACAATACCAGGATATAGACATTCTACACAGCTGCATAAGCATTTACAAAGCTGAGATATATATATTTCTATAGCATTAAATACATGTATATACAAATGACATAACACTATGAGGGGAAAATTCAGTATTTCGACCGGTCTACCTTCACAGATCCATGCTTCATTTTGACAACCGTAATGTTTTGGAAACTGGCGGAGGACAACTTTGTCCGTTTGCGTGTCACCTGTCCCATGCCATACTGAAAACCCTCTCCAAGATGACACTGGAGACTGGGCAAGAGAGAACAGAGGCAGTATACTGGGCCAGTCTGGGTCAATGATCCAGTCTGCCTGGCCAGAAGCTGATGGGGTCAGGGAACTCTGTATGCATCAGGGCAAGCCAGTTATTTAGATAATGAGAATAGTTAATTAAAAAAATGAACACCAGGCCAGAATTACAAATATCATACCGCAAAATTACTTTTAGGTAAAGTTGTGGAAGTTGGCCACATTTGCAGAACAATAGAATTTATACTTTTGCTTTTTTGGCAAGAAGTCCAACAGAAAAATTACAGTCGGGTGACTGCATGGAAGTGCTTCACATTTGAGGAACAACGAGACCATGTGTAGTAGACTTACCTGTCCGGGAGTCACACCCTCTGGTGAAATGTCCACATCCTTAGTAACACAATGTGATGCTCTGTTTCTTCCCACAGTGGGCGTGTGCTAGGGGAGATTAGCTCATCTGCTCTATTACTGAGTACTAGTGTTTCTGACTAGTGCTAAGTCAATGGACCTATCAAGTTCTGATCCAGGGACTCTGTTCTCTATTTAAATCATTTCCTGGCCATACACTATTGCCAGTGATAGTCTTGTTTGGCTCACTAGCTAGCTTCTTTGTTCCCTGTTCCTGCATTTGCGTGCTGACTCCTCTGTGCTTCTGACCTCGGCTTGTCTTCTGACCATGCTCTGTCTCTTGTTTTGGTACTGCGCAGCCCATCTGGTTCTGACCCATTTCTTTATAACTATGCTTTGGTGTTTGTCTGTCTCTGCACTTACGGACCGTCATCCAGTTGCGGTCCTGCTAAGAAGGGCTGATACAGCAAACAGGTAGGGAAAGAGGGCTGGGTTCTAGGTTAGAGCTCATTGTCCTTGTCTGTCCCTACCTACAGGCATTACTAAATTTATACTTCTGCTTGCCTTGCCAGGAAATGTACCTTGGGGTGAAGACACAGAAGTGCTACAATTCCCACAACTAAGTTTTACAGCAACAACTGCATTGCCATCAACTTGGCCAGGTGGGGTTTCAATTTGTAGACAAGCTAATTGCTGATTGAGAATAGTTTTCTCATGACCACACATTCCTTTATGAATATTTAGAATGTATAGAGGACAAGGAGGAAGAGGAGTCTGAGTAGCAGAAGCAGCTGATAATGATGACAAGGACACTGTACAGCTTGGGGATGCAGGCTGGCTGCCACAAAGAAGACCACGGGAAAAAGAACAGACTTGTTCTGGTTGGAAATGATGGGCAGTTCCATTTTCCCAGAGGAGCTGATGATGCCACCTCATGTGCTGCTATACAGCACTGGTACCTATGTTTGTGTTTGAACAGCCATGGCTTATTTAATCCTGCAGATTTTGCACATACGTAGCTATGGTTCCGTGCCAGCCTTGTGGAGAAAATCTATCATACAGGAGTTGCTCTTGCAGAGCTAGAGACACCCGAGCTTCACCAAGGTCTGTCACATTTTGAGCCTGTGCCAACAGTACCAGTAGCATCACCAGTTCCTGAGATGATTACAATATTGTTGCCGCTGCCTCCACCCTCCTCCTCTATGATATGCTACTGTGGACTACTTGTTCTTACTCCCAATTCCCTACTCTGTATTTGCCCCAATTGCCACTGTTGCTCTTAATTCTCCTACCGCCACCACTGTGGCTACAAGTGCCACTACTACTTATTAATACTACTGGCTGGATGGCTGGTGCTGCTACAACGCACATTATGACTTATTGGAGAACGAGGCAGGGGTCTTTCATTTTACATTCTTCCTTTTTTAGACATTTTATCATGAGGGGGTACTGTATAAATGAAAAGTCATAGGTTTGGTACACACTAGAGATGAATGAACCTTTCAAGATTTGGATAATTTCAAGTTTGCTGAATTCGGGAGAGGGTGGGGGGTGGGTGGGGAGCAAGTGTGAGTATGAAGAGTACGTGTGTGCAGTATTGTAGGCCAGGCAATGTCCCTCTATGATATTAGGAAAGATACTCAAATTAGCTTTCTGTTAGATATAATTAGATATGTATTAACTGGTATCAATAATATAAATAGTACCCACCCAAAGGTCCTTCCCAAGGCCTTGCATGTAGAAAAGCAATTTTTTATCTGTTTTGCTCTGATATAGGACTTTTATCCTGACTACAGATGTGAGATTGGTTTAGTTATTTTCCATATTTTGCTATAAAAGCATGTTTAAGAGGCTGGAAGCCCCCCTAGCTGATCAGCTGTGTGAAGATAATATAGTGCTCATATGAGAGCTGTGTTCTCCTCGCTGTTTTACAGCTTACCTTGCAGCAAGCAAGTGTGATTAGAACTCTGCTGTCCTCATTCATATCAATTGCAATGCTCACCTAAGGATAGGTCATCATCATAGCAAAAGCAGACATCCCCCTTAAGAATGAGCAATTCCATTTTACCATTTTGAGATTAACTTCAGAGGAACCAGAGAGAGACCCCCAAAGTTACACATGTCTCAATGAAACATGCTAGCTAGTTCTCTTTCTTGAAGGCTAAGAGAATCAAAATATCTAAAGAGAAATGTACCTTGGTTGGTTGGACTTGTGGGGTACTGTTTGAGGTGCTTTGTAACATTAGGGAGACCAAAAAGTATCCATGAAAAGCGGTGTATGCATTCAGTAACATAGCTATGGTAATGGAGTTGCCATATTACTTGTATTGCAGTAAAACTATTGAATGCTTTTTAAAAAGCATAGCACATGTTCACTAAAACTTGGATGTGACCGCAATTTATTTGGCAGAGATGCTAGATGTCTTTAATTAGACGCTGTGATGCAGTTGCCTTCAGTACTACAGTTATAATTTATGTTACTGATTTGAAATGCATTCATTGCTGTTCCTTACCCAATGTATGCTTTCTATAACACACAGATACAAAATTACAAACAAATAGAAACTGGTTTCTGGGGGGAAAAAAGGATAATTCCTCAGTAAGGAATGAAAGAATGTAATGAAACTTTTCTTTAACTTTTTTTTCTATTTTTGCAGGAATCTGTGATGTAGAACTAGTTGCCAGAAGTTAAACTGAGAGTAGTCTACCAGGAAATACAGCTGATAGTGACCAGTTCTCACTCCCTCTCCAATTACACCCTTAAAATTCCCCAAATTTTGAAATATAGCTCCTATTTTCTCTCTGTATTCTTTTTTTACTATCCCTCGCAGTACAAAGCACCTCACTGCTTGCTGCCCCCTTGATTGGCTGATCCATGCTGTATGTCAGACTCTGAGCCAATCAGGCTGAGCTATTCCCTCCACTTCCTCCCAGTGTCATGTTACCATCCTTCTTCCTCCTGCCTCGTGGTTTTTCCCGCCAACATGCAGTAAAATGGTGCTGCAAGCTGTTTTATGCAGTGTCCAAAATGAAACAAAGAAGCTTCAGATTAATTTATTGTGAAATTCGTATCCAGAATCAATTCACTCATTGCTAATTAAAACTCAAATTTAACCACTTAATACACTTAGAAGAAGAGGTACTGTATATGAAACTTGACTTCAATAAAAAAGCTTGGATTAGGTATCTGGGTTTAGCCAGCGAACATCTCTCCAGGACCTATGCTGTCAGCGGCCGCTAAAGTTGTATTACAAGTATGAACGAAATGATTAATAATGAACCAGGTTCACTCTCAATTTCACAAAAAGTGTCCACCAAACAAACCTGAAGCTTTTCAGGTTTGCTTCAGATGAATCTAGTAAAACGATGCACAGTTCCATTTTAATGCACATGTTGGCAGGAAAAACTTTGAGGGCTCTTTCACTCGAGCAGATGCTGTGCATGGAATCCGCTGCGTGACAGAGAGCCAAGCCCCGTTCAGGAGAGCAGGGACACGGAGCATTAACACAATTGATAATGCTCCATACCTATCTGTGATCTTTTTACTACAAAATCACGGTGAGATAAAGTTGTCACTGTGATTTTGTAGTAAAAAGGTCACAGAGAGGCACTGAGCATTATCAATCATGTTAATGCTCCGTGTCTCTGCTGTCCTGAACGGGGCTTGGCACTCTTTCAAGCAGCGGATTTCACGCACGGCATCCGCTCATGTGAAAGAACCCTGAGGGAGGAAGAAAGAAGTACCAAAGCAGAACATCATTCTGTGTTGAGCTGTTAATGAGTGTGGATGGGTGCAGAGTCTGACAGAAAACAATCTTAGACAGTATACAGAGTTTAGTTATTTAATATTTTGTTCTTATCCCCATAATAAAGCAATATGAATCAAAAAGGGTTTATTTGTTTTTTTCACCTAGATTTTTTTTTTCTTTTCACATTATTGACTTTCTGTTTACAATATATAATTCCATTATCATTATCCACTATTTTTGTATAAAATTGGTGGGCACACTCCTATTCTGGGTTCTTTTTGTAATACAATGATAATGGCTTATATTAATATGATAAAAGTACTGTATCACCTTATATTAAAATATAATGCATTTATTATATAAAAGTAGCATATATAAATGAATGTATAATAGGATCCTATTAAAAAATAATAAATAAACAGTCCATATTCATATATATAAAAAATATAAATATGAAAAATGAAAAAAATAAAAAATAAAAAAAATAAAAAAAATGATGGAATTAAAAATCCCTATTTAAAAAACCAAAAATAGTCAATAAATTTTGAGGGAATGATTCCGGTTTGTGGTAGTCCTTAGATAATAGTCTCTATTGGTTTGTGACAGTATGACAATATATTTCAATTGTTAGTAGTTGTCTCCATATAGTATAGTAATGCCGGTATTGTTGCAGCGCTGATGTACTTATTAGCGCTGTCTTCTAGGTGATATTTATAATATGTTACAGTATTGCAATAGTTTGTTGTGGCTCCAGAGATTTTTATGCCAGCGCTAATATTGTATTGGGTGCTGGCGATACTTCTATGTTAACAATACTTAAGTATTTCAATATTAGCAATACTTAACTTCTAATAGTATGTGCATTACCCATCCTCGGCAATATTGGAGATTCTTTGAGTCCGGACTTGCGGTGTAGGTCGGCCTCCCGTTTCTTCAATGGAGCTTGGTAAGTTGAAACGGCTTTCTACGTGGCGTCCCACGTGGCCGCCGGCGGTTCTTTTGGAGATTAAGTAAAGCGCTCCGTTTAGAGGTAAATAGGGGTGAATGGCGTGTTATGTATATCAGTCACTTTACTGCAGTAGATGTTCTCTATTTGACTTGGCCGCGATGTATTATTTTCTTATCGGTATACAGTTTTTCAGTGAATAGAGAATACTGTATTCTGTCTCCGTATCCAGGTCGAGGTCTATTCTTTTCTACCAAACGCGTTTCAGGGCTGTGGTTAAATGCCCCTTCCTCAGTGGTTGCAAGACCTCTGTAGTGATTACCCTTATATAGGGTGTCACGGTATGTGTTAGCGCTATACAAAATCTGGATTGGATTGGCTGTCCATATTAATTTAATTCAATCTATTTTATTCATGACCCATGGATAATATTTGGATTGTTCTATAGGAATTATAAAATTGGCAATATAGGATAGTATGAATAAAATAATATGTTGAAATAAAAATGTGATAGAATAAATGTAAAATATAAAGTAATACTAATGAAAAAAATAAAAATAAAAATGATACAAACGAGGAATTGATATGATATAACAATCTAGAGCATAGACCTGAATATATACATAATTCATTTATTTATATGAACAATAAGTATACAGATAGATATATAAAGATATATATATACAAACATGAGAGTATGAAGATATGTAATGGAAGTATATATCAAGAATGTGTGTATATATAGTTGTAAGTGGTTACTATATTCGTTGTTATTAATATTAATATTTAGATTAATATTAATATTTAAATTATTTAATTGTCCATATATAATTTCATATTTTTTATTATTCATCCATTTTTTTATTGTTAATTTTCTGTTTTTTCTATTTTTTATTATTTTTTCTTGTTATTTCTCTTCTTAGGTGGTTGACTACATGCTGGTGAGTGATTCTGTTTTGTTTTCAGGTTTCGTATAAGATGAGAAGGGGTGGGGGCCCCCCAGGGAGGAGAGATCAGAGTGCTGGGAAATACAGCCTGACTCTGATGTCTCGTCTCCGAAAGGCACCCATCCCGTAGTCTACTGGACATTATAGAAAACCGAATATTTCCAGTTCTGCGTTGAGTCCTCCTGGGGTAAGTGTGTTAAATTCAAATATTCTTCTTGATTCAATCTTTGACATTTGTTTAATGTGGTTTCCTCCTCTCCACTGTTTGTGTACTTTCTCCAGTGCAGTATATGTAAGTCCTGTAGGGTCCTGATTGTGGTGGTCCTTAAAATGTTTGGATACTGTATGTAGTTCATATCCCTTTCTGATATTGTTGATATGTTCTGCAATGCGGGTTTTGAGTGCTATTTTCGTACGGCCTATATATTGTTTTTTACATGTACATTCTAATAAATATATTACATTTGTTGTATTGCAAGTGATACATTCTTTGATGGTGTGTTTGTATGTATTTTGCGTGGAGGTTACTTCCGTTGTCTTTTTTGGAAATTTAGTTGTTTTGCAATTGCTGCAAATTCCACAGCGGAAGAAACCTGGTGTTGTTAACCATGTTTTTGGGGGTTTTGTCTGTGTTTGTTTTATTGTTGGTGCAATTTTGATGCTTAAATTCTCCGCCCTGGTATATGTAATCTGTGGTTTATTTGGAATTAATGTGCCTATTGTTTTATCTTGATTCAGTATTGGCCAGTGTTTGTGTATGATTTTTTCTACTGTTTTGTGTTGTGTGTTGAATGGCAATATGATCCTGAATTGGTTTTCTTGTTTCTTTTGTTTCTTGTCAGTTTTGAAGAAGATTTCCCTATCCATCTGTTTCACTTTCTGTAACGATGTTTCGAGTAAATGATTTGGATAATCTTTTTTCTTAAATTGTTCGCTCAATTTATCTGCTTCTTCTTCAAATGTTTTATACTCTGAGCAGTTTCTTTTTAAGCGTCTAAATTGATTTATTGGAACATTCAACAGCCATCTTGGCAGATGGCAGCTGGTAAAAAGAATGTAGCTGTTTCTCATCACTTCCTTTTGATAGGTACTGCATATTAAATGATTATCTTGTATCTTTATGCACAAATCCAGAAATTCTATCTGTGTATCGTATAGTTTGGTGGTGAATGTCAAGTTATATTTGTTATTGTTGAGGTTGTGAATAAATTGGTTTAATTTATCTATAGAGTCTTTCCATATGAATATGATGTCGTCAATAAATCTTCGCCAGAGGACCAGACTCGCCCCCAGTCCTGATTTGATGGTATCCTCCTCCCACTGTGCCATGAATAAATTTGCATAACTCGGGGTGAATCTGGTCCCCATAGCGGTCCCTTGTGTTTGAATGTAGTAATTTGAATTGTACCAAAAATAATTGTGCGTTAGAATATAGTCTATACCTTCCACAACAAATTGGATTTGTTTCTGAGGGATTTTACTGTGATTTGTGAGATATTTTGTAATTGCTTCTATACCAGTGTCATGTTTTATTGTAGTATATAATGAGTTGACATCTATGGTACCGATGATCCAATTTGGTTGGTATTGTATTTTCTCTATGGTGGATATTATATCTGTAGTATCTTTTATGTATGACGGAATAATTTTAACTGTAGGTTGTAGTATGTGATCGATATATTGTGAGAGGTTGGATGTGACTGAATCAATTCCAGAAATAATCGGTCTCCCTGGTGGATGTGTTGAGTTTTTATGTACCTTAGGCAAACAGTAAAATACAGGTAAACGTTTGTTTGTTGAAGTTATGTATTGAAATTCTTTCTCTGATATGATGTTTTCTTTTAGTCCATTTTTACAGTAATTTATAAGTTGGTTCTGAAAATCATCTGTTGGATCTTTTGGTATTTTTCTGTATGTTGTTGTGTCACTTAATTGTTTTAAGCATTCATTATTATAATCTTCTGTGTTCAGAATCACTATAGCGCCCCCTTTGTCTGCAGGTCGTATCGTGATATTCTCATTTTTCTGTAATTCTTTTATAGCGGTAATTTCCTTTTGGTTCAAATTGTTATATTTATATTTTTATTTTATTTTCCTGATGTCAAGTTCAACATTTTTCCTAAAAGTTGTAATCTGTGGACTTATTTCCTGCCTTGGAAATTTTGTTGACTTGACCTTCAAATCTGTATGTATGTATTCTGAGGTTTGTTGTGTAATTTGTTCAACCGGATTTTTTATGAAATATTTTTTAAGGCATAATTTGCGTATGAATTTCTCCACACCTATATAAGTGCTGAATTTGTCTAGTTTCTTTGTAGGTGCGAATTTTAAACCTTTATTTAGTAATTTGATTTGTGGTGTTGTTAGCTGTATTTTACTGAGATTTATAATTGCACTATCTGTTAATAAGTCCTGTGATGATTGTTCTTGATTGTTCTTTCGTTTGCCTCTTCTTGTCTTTTTCCGTGTTGGTGCAGTTGTGTTTGTGCTCTCGTTTGATATGTAGTGCCTTGTTGATGTTGATGGTGTTGGTATTTGTTGTTCTGGTGATATGTTTGGTGATGATCTGGCCTGTATTTTACTGGTGTGTCTGTGGTTTGATTGTGGTGACGATAGTGCCTCAAATTGTAGTGATGTTGGGGTGACCGTGATTGTGATCTCCTGTGTTTGTACGGTGATTGTTGTCTCCTGTTCAGTTATCGTGTCAATTGTGGGGATTTTCTTTGTGATCTTATCCTGTGGTGAGGGGGGGTCTGGTCTAAAAAAAGGGGTTCTATTAGCGGTTCATATCTGTTAGCTACGGGTACTGTGTATGAATTTGGAGTTTTTTGTCTTAGATCTATTGGATTCTCGTTGTTAAATTTTGTCTGTGGATATTTCATTGTTTTCTTTGAATTATGTTCCTCTATATTTCCTGTTTGTTGTCTCCACCTAAATTTTTTTTGTTTTTTTGTATATAATTTCTTTTTCTAACGTATCCAGATTTTTGCATATTTTGTTTCCCATTTCCTCAGGGTGTCATCTTTTGGGAAGGAATTTATGGTTGTTTTTAGTTCATCTATTTTTAATGATGTTTCTTGTAAGATCTGTGTACGTCTCTTTATTGTTATGTCTACTAATATACGTGACTGTGTATATAGAAATGTGTCCCATTCTTTTTTGAAATCCTCATTTAATAAATCCTGAGCTGGTTCTTTATTCAAGGTGAGACCTTTTGGGATAATGTTGCTTTCTAACATTTGCATTAATGATTTAATTTCCCATTTTTGTCTCAGCTTTCTCTGTAATAATTTTTCCAATTCTTTAAAGGTCTCATCCTTTGTTTTTGTATCTATTAGTAAGTCCAAGGTGTTTGTGTTTTGTTCAAAGGAGAATGTGTCGACATTATTACACTTGCTCTCTATATGGTTCCAGATGTCCATAGTTCTTATTCAGGAGCAACCTGCACCTGAGGGGTTAATTGCCCCGTTGCCCTGTTATTGAGGCCGGGTATGTTATACCGCTGCCTCCTATACTTGAACTAATGTGCTTTGTATTCTTTTTTTTTTTTTTTTTACTTTTTATTTAATAAATTTTAGCCCCCTAGGGGCTAGAACCTAGGATCTTTTAATCCCTTGTTCTATTCACCCTAATAGATATCTATTAGGGTGAATTGTGCACACGGCAGCAGGGAGCTTACCATGGTAGCCAGGACTTCAGCAGCGAACTGGTTGCCATGGTAACCAATCGGAGCCCCGCTATTACACTGCCGGGGCTCCAATTGGAAGTGCCACTGCCACCAATGAAGGGGGGGGAGAGGGGACCCTCTGGCCACTGCCACCAATGTTTATTATACTGGGGGGGTTGGGGGAGAGGGCACACTGTGCCACCAATGATGATAACTCTGTTTAATAAAAGTACAGGAGTGGATGTCGACACGGAATAACATAGCTGGCACCCGACCTGTATTATAGGGAACTGCAGTCAGCGGTAGTTAACCCTTCAGGTGCCACACCTGAGGAGTTATCTGCAGCATATGGGAGCTCCCTATAATACAGGTCAGGTGCCGGCTATGTGATTCTGCGCCAGCACCCGCTCCTGTACTTTTATTAAACATAGTTAACTTCATTGGTGGCGCAGTGCGCCCTCCCCTACCCTCCTCTGCCCCTCTCATTGGTGGCGCAGTGCGTCCTCCCCTCTCCTCTCCCATTGGTGGCAGCAGCAGCACAGGGGGAGGGAGAGCTTCCTTCTCCCCTGTGCTGCTGAGGGAACATGGTGCGCGCTGAAAGCAGTAGCGCAGCCTAGTAAATCCGGTAAATGCCGGATCTAGGCGCAAATGGCGTCAAGACTAAAAAGTCTTGTCGCCATTTGAAAATTCTGAGTCGCATTGGCGACCATTGTGGTCGCCATCTGGAGCCCTGAATCTGTTGGTCTGCATGTGAGTGTGTCCCCCACTTGTTTTTGGGTTATTTTAATCTGTTTTTCTCTCCCCTACAATCATGTGGATTCCCCTGATTTTAATATAATCATGTCTTAATATTTTTCAATAAAGATTTTAATTTTATTTCTAGCTTACTTTTGGTTTATTTTCTTGGTTTGTGATATGAGCTTTAGGCTTTGGACCTACTCCTGTTTTCTTGCCCTTACCAATACTGATCATTTACTGACCATGTGAAGGCGGATGCCAAAAGACAGGATCCTTTTTTGGGGGTTGGTCTTCTGATGGATCAGAAGAAGGGAAAAATAAACAGTACTGGGTGCTCTATTATTTAATTTATTTATTAATGATATCGAGGATGGGATTAATAGCACCATTTCTATTTTTGCAGATGACACTAAGCCATGTAGTACTGTACAGTCTATATAAGATATTCATAAACTACAAGCTGGCCCGAACACTCTGAGTGATTGGGCATCAACTTGGCAAATGAGGTTTAATGTGGATAAAAGGTATGCATCTTGGTAGTAATAATCTCTGTGCTTCATATGTTCTAGGGGATGTAACACTGGGGGAGTCACTTATAGAGAATGATTTGGGTGTCCTTGTAGATCATAGATTGAATAACAGCATATAGTGTCAATCAGCTGCTTCTAAGACCTCCAGGATATTGTCATGCATTAAACGGGGCATGGACTTGTGGGCCAAAGATGTAATATTAACACTGTAAAAAGCATTGGTGCAGCCTCATCTGGAATATGCAGTTCAGTTCTGGGCACCAATCCATAGAAAGGATGCACTGCAGCTGGAAAAAGTACAGAGGAGAGCGACTAAACTTATAAGTGGCATGGAGGGTCTTAGTTATGAAGGAAGATTAAAAGAATTTAATTTATTTAGTCTTCAGAAGAGACATCTAAGGGGGGACATGATTAACCTATACAAATATATAAATGGGTCATACAAAAAATATGGTGAAAACTGTAAACTGTAAAATGCCCTCAAAAGACAAGGGGGCACTGCCTCTGACTGGAGAAGAAAAAGTTCAATCTCCAGAAGTGTCAAAGCCTCTTTACTGTAAGAACTTAGAATCTGTAGAATAGACTTCCTCAGGACGTGGTCACAGCAGGAACAGTGGACAATTTTAAAAAGGGTTTAGATGAATTCTTAAAAATAAACAACATTAATGCTTATGAAAACGTGTAGAAATCTGAGTCACATTTCCTTCTGGGATTCGCGTCTCCACCTATCCCTTGGTTGAACTTGATGGACTTAAGTCTTTTTTTCAACTGTATTAACTATGTTACTGTATGTTACAGTGACGTCAACACAAACTTCCTGCTGACACCCTCCCAACTCTCTCATGGGCCCGCTACTTGTATCAGAATGTAACAGAAAGATTCTCTAGCAGTCTACCGTATGTGGAATCAGAACACGGTGTAAAACGAGAGCGCTCATTCACTCTATAGTAGAATCTTGGACCCCTGCACGGTAAAGCACATTATACTTGACACTAACATTGCCCTGTAAGGCTAAGTTCACACTTCAGTTATTTTGTCAGCTTTTGACTAACCAAGTAAGTGAAGTCTGAACTGAGTCTAAGAGTGATGCCTGTCACCTGCCTGTCATACTGACAGTATCAGTAACAGTTTCACTACCACAACTGACTAGCTATGCATGTTTCTGCACTGCACAGTGATGAACACTGAGATCCACTCTCCTTACATGCCGGGAAAAAGCTGATTTATAATGCGGTTTGTGACTAATTAATTTGGATTGAATCAAATTTTCATGAAAAACTCGGCGAATCACTCAACTCTAATGGTCACCAACTATGGGTACTTCTTTCAGTTACCGCTTCTTCTGGAGTACCAGCCACTGAACCTTGTGTTGAAAACTTTTTCCAGATTTGGCAGGAGACTATGGATGCTCTTCTGCTGGTGTCAGCTCGGATGAAGAAGTTTGCTGACCAAAGACGCAGGTCATCACCTGAAGATGAGGTCTAGCTATCGTCTGAATCTAACAGGCTCAGGGTACCTTCATACCTCACTCCTCACTCCCTTTGATGTCATAAACCAATTGAATCCAGTCTGCTACAAACTACATCTCCCTGCTTCTCCTAATTCATTTCATATCTCTCAATCAATCATCATTATTCCAGGAAAGCTATACCTGTCACCTCTTTGGTCAGCTCTGATTAATTGTACGTGTTAAAAAAAATCATAGGCATGAAGAGAATTAAAGAAAAAGATTACTCCTAGCCTAGATCAACTGGAAAGTATTTGGTACCAAAGAAAGGTTGTGGAAACCTGCTGAAGATATTAATGCTCCTGTTCTCATGAAGAAATGTCTACACTTGTCTGGACCAAAGAAGAGAGGGTGTAAGGGAGAAGATACTGTTACAATGCTGGTCCGTGGCTACTGTTGTCTTGTAGGCATTGGCTTTGGCTGCCTCTGTGTGAATTAGGGCCATTGTTCTTTGTAAGTCACCTCTTTTGTAGTATTGCACATGTTAATCTTGTTTGGCTCTATGTGGGCAGCTGCTTGACTAATGAGCTAACCTACTGTCAGGTCTGGTCATCGGAGAACATAGGTTCTATGTTTTGCTTGGTATTCTGAGTTTTTGTGTGTTTCTGTTTAGTGCCTACGCCTTGCCTTGAACCATGTTCACACTGTGGGTTGTTTTAGAGCCAATGCCCAGCTTCATGTTGGTTTGTCTACTCAGGGTTAATACTCAGGTGCTGGGCTGAGTGGCTTCTCTGAATCTGGTCCATTCAGAACCTGGGGGTGGGATATCTTCCTGCTTATATACCTATCTTTCTCTCTGCTCCTTGCTGGTTTTTGCAAAATCCTTGCTATTCCTGCTTTCGTTGTATTGTGTATCCTGACTTCTTATTTGACCCTCGGCTCGTATTTGACTACTCTACCGTCTTCCGATTTTGTACTTTGTTATTCCTGGTTTTGACGCGGCTTCCTGACTATCCATTTGGTGTTTTGTCTGTCTTGTTTGTTGTCCCTGTTCCCTGCACCTTATACATTGTATTTCGCAGTCCTCGTGGTTGTCGCCCCACGGTTTAGCGTGGGTGAGGCAATAGGCAGGGACAGAGGGTTGGGTAAGCTCAGGGCACACGCTCCTCTGTTGTCTGTTTATCCCAACCTTGACACCTACTCTCTTATATATGCTGTACTGTGGTTCCATCCCTTGCCTGAGCTTTAGGTTCCTAGTTTGCTAGTTTAACCAGTGAAGGTATGCTATTGTGATTTTTTTTTTTAGTCCATGTACTGATCTTCTGCTGGTCACCCAAATCTGTTACTTTGCTGCCTGTTGTGATCTTAACCTGTCTACTGTTAATGACACTTTGTTGCCTGCCCTGACTTGAATTGCACAAACTATCCAGTGCCCGAACCTCTGCCTGTTTAAGACTATGAGTATTACCTAACCCTTTGGTGCTTCACATCCATGTCTTTAACTCCCGTGAGTCAGCTGTTAACTATATCAGTATTATTCTAACAGGTAAAGGACTGCTGGGTCTCCTGCAGTGAACGTCAGATCTCTGTATATAGGTTAAAGGGTGAAAACCAGGGGATCACCAGGATAACATACTTAGGACTAGCCTAAAGTCAAACTGGTTAGTTGGTACAGTGAGTACACATCCACTGCCTGTAACACAGACACTGTAGTGTTTTAGATGTTAATTTGCACTTTACTGTTGTGTGCCAAGTTTCATTTTAATGGTTCTTTAATTCCTTGTAATGTAGTCGGTTAGTGGTGACAGGTACTCGACAGCGTTCCTGAGATCTAAAGTAGTTGGACCCTTAGGAGGGAATATGAGGGGTCATGAAGCTAGAAAACATGTAGGCATGTAACAAGCCTCCATTAAGGATATCATCAGAGAAACATCATGCCTGTATTGTGTACTGTGATGTGATTATCCTTTAGTATCATATGGGCTTCAGCCAGATGCTATGTTGGGAACTGCTCCATGGGGAGCTTGCTTATTTGTTCAAGGCCTGAGGTAACTGTTTCTTTACTCCGTATGTTATCTTTTGTGTGTCTATATATATATCATAGTTATCACAGTTTAGCAAAAGTTTATACATCTAAGCTGTGTCAAGCTTATTTTATTCCCCAATCTCAGAATTCATAGTAATATAACTGTTTAGCGGTAATACTCACATTAGATTGCTGTTCATAAGGGTCTTCAATGTCAGTTGCACTTTTAACCATGGTCCAATTGGCATCTGCTAAAAATCTGTCCATTTTTAACATAGATAAGGTGATGTTTACATTTTCCTGGATACGGCGTACTGCTCCATACATAGTCATACGTTTTGGAACAGATATATCATACAGACCTACAATATAATAATATTCAAGGCTGAAATTCAAAGTTAGACATCTGTGGTATCATCTAGTCAAATATTCTCTCTTCCTATAATCCATGCTGTCCATTTGTATCATATAAAACATTACATATATGAAGTTTACCACAAAGAAGCAACCTGAATGTTTGCTTAGAGATACAGAGATCAGTTTCTGCTAAACTAATTGGCTTATAAAGTAAATGACACAGCATAAACCTCAAAACAGTCCTTAAGGGGCTGTTCAGACGGCAGTGATATTGTGGATCCGCAAAAAATGCAGATCCGCAATACCACGGATCCCGACCGCTATTGCGGACAAGATTAGGACATGTTCTATTTTTTCTTACGGAGCTGCGGCTCGGCAAGATCACATGCCGGCCATTGAAGTGAACAGGGCCGCATCTATTGGTTGTGTTAACGGGCCCTAAGGGTATACACTATTCAAACTGAGTCAAGGAAAAATTCCATTAACACCATCTGACACCACACATAGCTTGAACTGTGTTTACAAATAAATTCACATAAATTGCTTTATTTTATTATATGCAGTATGCCTTTCTTCCAACTCATCCATGATATGTCTCCCTTTTTACAAGCGGTGACACCAGACTGTACTGTAGCAGTGAGCAGAGAAACAGCACTCTTAGTTCACAGCCAAAGTGTTCCACTATATAGGGAAATGCTACTTAGGCAAAAGTGTTCTGTTGGAGATCCACTTCCAACAAGGGCCAGTAGCTCTACATACAATAGCATCATAGCCCCAACTTCTTGTGCCCCCCTGGGCTAACGTGTGTGGTGGTGACAACAGCTGGAATGGATTTTTAAAAACTGTAGCATCAACCGGTATGGTATCGATTCTTCTCAGTTTAATACCGTATACGTCCCCTATCTTGGGACCCTATATTTCATGGATTTTTCGAACACGGAAAACGGAAAAAGAGCTTGCTCTGGCCAGGGGAGTATCTTTCCCACTGCAGCTAAGGGGACGTGTCCATGCTCTGCCTATCACAGGTCAGGAGGCAATTAAAAGAAGAAAAACAAAAAACATCAGTACAATATCTAATACGTCCCCTATCCGGGTAAATTTTTTGGAGAGAGGGCCTGTAGGTGGGGGGAAGGAGGTTTCGCTGGAAGAGCCAGAGGAGTGCCCCCTGGGCTAGCGTGTGTGGTGGTGACAACAGCCGGATGGAGTTAGAATGAAGACCCCAACTTAAAAATTTAGGACCCCAGTCGTAAATTATGAGATTGATCAAGTGTGGCATGACTTTTAGATGGAGATTGCATGTGGTCACGTACTCCCTGGAACCCCATAGTCACCCCTTCTCTGATGTGCTAGCCCACAACATTCTCTGCCCCAATTCGCAAGACCTTTTGCTGTTTCCGTGTGCTGACAGTGGGGATTTACCAGTGTTGTCTGAGGAGGTGGTGGACAATGGCGAGACACAGGTGTCGGGGGGTGAGGTAGTTGTATGGGAAGCAAGTTACAGTGGGGACTCCTTGGGGGACTTTCTCATGATGGGACAGATTCAACTTGGGTGGATCAGGCACAGGAACAGATCAATTTGTTTTTGTGTTTATTTAACTTTTATTTCACAAAAATAACCACAGAGATATTTATTCGGTATCTTCTCTGCGCAGTCTGGCGTTGGGGTTCGTCACTTTGATGGCGAGCTGTGCCGCTCTCTCCACAATGGTCTTTAGGTTCTTAGATGGAGACGTTGTCGGCGATTTCAGTACAGAAGGACTTGTTGCTCATCAACAGAACCTCAACCTCCTTGACATTGTGGACCAGGAATTTGCGGAGCCCTGTGGGCAGCATGTGTTTGGTCTTCTACTTGCTACCGTATCCAATGTTGGGCAATATAGATACGCAAGTAATATTATTTTTCACACCTATCCCAAAAATAAAAATTTATGCAGTTTGCGCAAATAAAACTGGGAAACTGGAACTGGAGAGAGGGCCT